>UFQX01000152.1:193182-661601 GCA_900497675.1 Arapaima gigas
AAAAAAAGGGGGGGGGGGGGGGGGGGGGGGGGGGGGGGGGGTCCTAATAAAGTGTCCGGTGAGTGCATGCATTGTTCTTTGTTTTAGCTGGTAATTTTCAGCATGCAAAACATAACTACAGTTAAGTGAATCCTCTATATAACTGGATACCCAAGATCCGGTCCAGAGTTTGTCAAATAACTCAGATTTAACGGTACAGCTATGAACATCTTGTTTGACATTGTTTGCTTCTCTGATAAGTGCAGATGTTTTAGCTAGTTTTGATCAACTTTAACAGTACAATTGTTCAAAGTGTCACAAAGAAAATTTCAAAAGGTTATATCACTGTGGGGTATGCCATGCAGACTTTACCGGAAGAAATGACGATGAAGACACTGGGTGTCCTCATTGACAGAACCAGTCTGAGGATGAGGAGGCTAACTGCAGGCACCAGGGCAGTTGTGCACCTCGGCCAAATCTGTTCCTGTTATGGAGGAGGCACCGTGGGTGGTATTGTTGTACACGTTGGCAATGAAACACACCCTGACCTTGTGCATAACAAGCAATCCGTGATGGATCACCCTGCTGTCTCCCTTGTGCTGCTTTATGACGCCCTCCTGAGTCTCAACATGTATGGATGGGCTTTTGTTTGTCCCTGCGCCTCCACGGGACCATTAATCTTCCCCCTTGTATTGTGGGCATCACCATGGGAGTTGGCTGAGATGTAGCCTGATAAACACACTGGGCCCCATGTAAATGTCCCCCCCTCCGATCTTCCACTGCTTAGAGATGTTAAAATGTGTAACGGCAACCTTGGTTAGAAAACACAAGGCCCAAAGGGTGATTTATCTTTGAGAAAAATAGTGTTGTTGAGAAAAACAAAATGCACAAGGTTCTGTAAGAAGCTCTTGAAATGTCTATTGTTTTCTGCCCCTACTTCTAGATACTTACTGAGATTTAAGTACCCAGAAATTCACGGACAACGTAGGTTCAAAATTTGTGTGGTGTATAGCGGTTGCATTTACTACAAGTACATCATGTGCAGAGTGAAGAGCGTGTAGTGGTCTGCAGACAGTAATAAATTATATATCACTAAATTCTATAAATAATAAACTTATTGCATTTAGTTCATAAGTGATGATCATGGGTGACTTTAAAAGGAGTTTCACATGAATAAAATGATATTTCCGGTGTTCCCTGAATCTTCACGTGGTTTGAGAATTTGTGCTGAAGTTGTATTTCTTTCAACAGCTTCAGTGGCTAAACTGAGCCATATATCATCATCTTATGTCCTCCTGTCTTATATATAGACACAGTCATCCCTTGATTTACACGTCTAACTGGTTCCTGAAAAGTCAGCATAAATTGGAAATTGAGACCCCTATTTCCATTATTTCTTACGGGAAAAATAATGATGCTTCCCAGCCCATTGGAAAACCACACAAACCAGCTTCCCAAAACATCCCTAAAACACGTTAAAAAAACCTTGTCGACTGTACTTTCACACCCCAACAGACACCAGGGACCTCAAACAGAAGGTTATCTAGAGAAAACAGTGCAGGAACTGTGAACGTCACTGTGTGGGATCGGCTGGCAGAAAACTGCGACTACACAAACCATCTGGAGGCACAGTCCAGTGTCACTTGTTTCAGTCCTCCACACACACACACACACACACACACACACACACACACACACACTCAGTCAGTCAGTCAGTCCTCCTGCCCCTGAGACACACACGACAGAAGTACAAGGGACACGAAATGCTGCATGAAGTATGCTGGGAGTATAACCCCCCCCCCCAGTTACTGAGCCATAATTAACATAAAGGACGTTTAACACAAAACACATATCAAACTAAACAGCACAAACGCTGCATGGCAAGAGGTGATGGACCCACCATCCCGCTGCTGTAGTATTTTTTAATGACATGGTAACTGGGAACAATTATTTCATGCATGAAACGATAATGTTTCGTTGTCACGTTGCATTTGGTGTCCTCTGCGCATTTGGGAAGGAGGAGGGTTTGGGGAAAGAGCACTAAAGATTTATGTTAGTATTGCAGTTTTTGGCACTATTCTCATTTTATGTGTTTCTCTTGATTGACAAATAAAAGGCAAAAAAAGACTCTGCAGCACATGAGTAAAATGGCATTTATGGCATCACCTGGTTCCTTGAGCCTTCAGGTGGTCTGAGAATTTGTGCTGCAGTCTCAACAGTAAACGATGTAGACTGGGGGTTGTACTGCGGACAGGTTCGAGTCTCCCCCTCCCCCACCTGTTTTAGTCACCTGGTAAGTTCCCTAGTAGACAGTTTTTTTTTAATTCCCTGAAAAAAAATAATTTCTTTACCACACTGGCACCCCCTTTCTGCCTGGCACCATGGCGAGAGACATATGTATTGTTTAGCTTTAATTGCCTGAAAGTAAGTGGCAGAGTGGAACTATAAACAAATCAAATTACAGACAGACTTGTATTTAGGCCAAAAATGCACTTATCTTTATTCAAAGTCAAGCCTCTGTCTGGGAGTCTTTGGAACACTTGCCTGGGTCTCTGCTGTTTTCATTTTTCTGCAAACACTGCACTGTCACCCAGGTACCACAGGACACCTTGCATTCCACCCCAACACTGAATCCGCAGCCTTCTGCTAGGCCTCTGGGGCACTAAGTAAACCAAAAAGAACTTTCCTGAAAGGGTAACAACCCCAGTGTGTGACGGAGGTAGTCATGTGTCTTCATCCTGGGGCCACGTCCACCTGCCAGAACCCCTGTCGTGCATCTCACTTTACAAACTTCTGCTCCTTGCATTGCTTACTGTCTGTCAACTGTTGGTACTGGATGTCACTCTCTGATAGCTTTCTTCACTTCTCACAGGTCCACACACAGCCTCCCTTCCTTAGTGACTTTTTTGGTATTATAAGACTGTTGAGATCTGTTCTATTCCTTTACTCCCTTCAATAATCCCATCAGATAGCATTTTATAGAGTTCCTGATGAATAGCTTCCCTCATTGGTGAAGGAACTGGCTTCAGGCTCTGAGCTGCTGGTAGAATGTTCTCATCTACTGTTCCAACAGGTGAAACCTTTCTGAAGACTGGTCAACAACTGCATTGACAGTGTCTCCTAAATTCAAAATCTTCAGCTCAAAACATGCTCCCTTCCCATTAAAGTTTCAAAATTCCCTTCAGTTACACAGACGTGGTCCCATCCCTGTCATTTCGGCTCTGCCTTGAAGTAGCTGACGTACTGGAGTTGGAACAGTTTGTGCACACATACAGTTTCTTATAAGAAATTAGACATTTATAATAAGACACATTAGAAATGTATCTGCTTAACTTCTCATGCAAACACTTTTTTACCAATTTTACCCCAATGAAGATTCTTCCACTTCCTGACTATCATGATTTTGATGTCTTGGCCAGTTGTTTGATTCTTATGTCAAAAGTAGAACTTTATAATCAACTTTAAACTTAACCAGAAGCCAGCACAGCAACTTAGGAACCAATGTTACACGATCACATCTCCCATCTTCTCCTGTCAGTTCTAGCAGCACCTTTCTGGCTTGACTTTAGGCTGAACATACAGTAGTCTGATATGGACAGTGATAACCGGGCGTTTTAGTAGCTTGTCCTGCTTGACATGAGTCTTGCAAAATAAGAATTGCCTAAATATAGTTTTGCTACGTTTTCTCAATTCAGCGCTGCAATGTGAGAAACAAACAGGTTTACGTTGAAAAACACCTACATTTCTAAAGCAATTGGAATAACTGTCTGCCCCGGGTGCCAGGCATAAAGGGGGTACAAGGGCCCTCGGAGATGATTACGAGGAATCAGAAAGTCTTCAAGGCATTTTTGGGTGACTGCAAGAGGTGAAAACAAGTCAAATGTTGGTTTGTGGTTGTGTGTATGTAATAGAACAGAATAGGCAACATCATCCAAGAGCAAAGACGATTTTGCTTTTTTGAAAAATTATTTGATAATGTGCAACATCTAATGATGATATCATCTTGGGTGCTGATCCCCACCCACCGCAACTACCCCAGTTTAACCAGCATTAACTGACATATCTCCAGTTTCAGATGAATCATTAAACATATTACATTAACAAAATGGCTTAAAACCACACTGAATGTTTTCAAGTGTATCATGATAAGCGATGTAACCAATGAAGCTACAATATTTATCTTCTTGCTGTTTTTTGGACAGAAACTTAGAAACAGGGCTGTAATTTATGGGATCATTATGGTCTAGATGTTCAGCAGCAGTCTAATGAGAGCAGCTTTGAAAGCATTCAGAACACTACCATTAACTAAGGGAGAATGAATAATATTAACTATTGATTCAGTGAGAGTGGAAATTTCGTCTTTAAATCTAAAGGACAGCTGGTAATTTCCACAGAACAAATGGGTGCAGTAATATCTCCTACTCTGCTAAATGAAAACTACTTGAAAAGCACTTCTTTCTATCAGATGTGCAGCCTGATCCAGCTGCACTGACTGGGACTGAAGGAGACAGTAGGATTGACACCCGAATCATTTTTTAATGCAGAAAAGCATAAATTGGTCATTGCTTAGAGATTCTACTTGTACAATCACGAATTGTACAGGAACCTCTGCATACTTTCTGAGCAAAATCTCAGCACCTGGACAACACAGAACCAAAGCCAGCGCTTGCTGCCGTCTTATTTTCATGCCCTCAATAGCCTGGTTATACAGCCATCAGATCAGCTGCACTGACTAACACACATTTGACAAACCGTAGTTTCCCCTTTATTTGGACATCTCAACTTGATCTTTTTCCGTTTGTTATTTGAACAATGGTGTCTGGGTTTTCTTATCAGCAGCTGGTAGTGTAGCAGTTGGCTGTTTAAACGCCTTCATTTGCTTCAGTATAAGAACCCTGATGTTCAAATGAGCAAACAGTGTAAAATTACTTTGATAGAGGCATCAGCTAAATGGGAAATTAATGATATGACTTAATAAGGGGCAGCAGGTCACCTCGCAGTCAAAGATATGAGAATAAATCCCTGCTCCTGCTGACTTCTCACACGCTGAATTGTGCCATTAAATGTAAGCCAGTTTGGGTAAATAATTGTCCCCTAGAGCCCAGTCCTGACATTGTAAGTTGTAATAATCATACACAGCAGCATCACTGGTGAGTCGCTGCACGACCCCCAGGGCCTGGCCTCCACAGGACTGTAGAAGGTTCCAAGTTCAACAGATCTGCACTCGCCCATCAGACCAGTCGATACGACTTCATCACAGATCTGACCACTTACACAAACGCTCCTGAGGTGTCTGGACTTACTGATCCGTGACTCTCCTCCCGCGGGCCCTGTCTTCACAGTGCTGGTCAGAATATTTCTGTGCACTTTTAGATTTGCATTGAAATTCACCGTAAATAAACTCTGAACTTGGATTCACCACCAGCCATTTGCGTCGGTTACATTAGACAGACTCTGGTCTTTTTTTGGTTTTGCATTTATTTGAGTCTTATTTTAGTCTAATTAGCAATATCTTATTTACACTGATTTTATTTAATTTTTTTCCATGTGTTAAAGATTAAACATTATAGCATTGGCTGCTAGACCTCATGGTGTTGGGGCAAACAGTGAATCCAAGTTCAAGTGCAGGAGTTATATATACAGATGAAGGACTGCGGAGAAGAACTCAGTGCTATGAGGCCAGGTGGGAAAGACAAACAGGAGACTCAGGAACATGATGCCTGGTGAGGAACGTTAGGGAACAAGGAACTTGGAAAGGTTGGGACGCAGGAGACCAGGAGCAGGCCGACCTCAGAAGACGCCGCCATAGACAATTGCTGGCACCGTTAAGATTCCACAAGGAATATGTGCGAGTTACGCCCTTTTGAGGCGTGATCTCCACACGGAGAGATGTAGGGAGACCTCTGCTGGTCATCTGGGGAATTGTTCTCAAGGGTTGTGATACTAGTGACTCAAAACGTGAAAAAGCTCCATTTAAATGGAAGTAACTTCAGTTATTTAAGTAGCTCTTTGTTCTGCTATTTTTTAATTACCAAAAATCTTCTTCTGTTACCTGCACAGCTGTCAAAGAACAGCTAGATGCAAACACCAGTGAAACAAACAAGCATCCTAGAAGAACCATCAGCGTTTTAAGATTTAAGAGTTTATAGTGGGTTGTACTGTTAAATTCATGTTTCATAAGTTAGAGGGCATAATGACTTTGTCACAATTTAGCATATATGCAAGATGCAGTCTGGACAGCAGGTGCTAACGTAGTTCACTAGTGAACTCATGGAGGTCTTCACCATCATCTTCAACAATTCCCTGCAAAAGCTTTTGTCCCCAAGTGCTTCAAAACCACCACCATCACCCCAGTGTACAGGAAACCACCTGCATCCTGCCTCAATGACTACTGCCCCTTTGCACTCACCCAGGCCATCATGAGGTACTTTGAGAGACTACATCAAGGTGTCCATCCCACTTTCCACATTAGAGCTGCACTGGTACGCATACAGATCCACTGAGGAGACCATCACCACCTCAGTACACCTGGCCCTGAGTCCACCTGAAGGGTAAAGACTGTTAGGTCACAATGCTGTTTATTGACTTCAGCTCAGCATTCAGTACCATCATCCCCCAGCAGCTGGTCAATGAAGTGTCCTCAGTGAGTCTGAAAACTCCTCTGAGCAACTGGATCCTGGACTTCCTGACCAACAGGCCACAGGCCAGATGGTCTTTGCTAGCACAGATGTTACACCAGCAGGGGCCCTTGCAATCCCTGGCAAAGTGCCTGGTCTCCAAACGGATTCTGCATTTCACGTTTCTGCAGCCCTCTCTTGTATTCCTCCTACCCTGGCAGACTTAGCAGAAGGGAGGCTCCTGCAGTAGAAGGGGATCCCCCTGTTGCTATAAAAAACAAAATATAAAATTCCCTGGAGTTGCATGCTTCTATTTCAAATCCCAGACTCATCGCGGATGTTCCTGTGGCCTGGCAGGAGGTCCACGTGCCAAAGGAAAGCTTTGACAGTTTCAGCAGGGACAAAAGGGATGAAGATGTGGACAGTAACAATCCTCTGATCTGTCTGCCACACATGCTCCACCTTTTCAACTCCTTTTCCTTCTCCATTTTACAGGTAGGATGATCATCTTTCATTGAGGATGGTCATGTCAGTGACATACTGGGGGCCATTGCACTGGATGCAGCTGATGTTTCCAGTGGCCAGTCCCGACACCTTGAAGGAGACGCCCCTGATGAAGGTGGGTTGATCCGGAAACCCCTCTGTGGCCTCAGCTCTTCTCCACCAAAAGTGTTGTGCTTCATCTGAGTGGAAAATGAAGGTTTTTGCTTGTCCCCCTCTTCCCTTCCAGCCAGCAGGTATCCCCTCTTCTGGTCTGCCCACCAGAGGGATTCACCACTGCTGCTCTCTCTGTAGTCTCCACCTTTTCCAGCCAGCTTTGGAGCCTCGGGTCCAGCAGTGAGCGGCCCTTCAGTCCCCTGTCGAGCTTCTCCTGTGGACCACTTCCCGGTGGGTGGACCCCTCTGGGGTTACATTCTTCCTTGGCTTAATCCAGAGGAGATGGCCTCACCTGCTCCCAGCGGTCTTTGTCACCTCCAGCCTCCCTGCTGACATCTAAAAGGATGAAATCATCATCCCCAGGTAGCTTTTTTATATGGCTATAAGTGCTTCGTGTAGCTATGGAAAGATATGGTCTTCCTTTAGGAGATCTTCTGATCAGAGGCAAAACACCGAGAAGCTGGCTCATCCATGTGGTCTTCAGCAAACTAAATGAGGAGCGATGTTCTTCTTGGAGCACTGGCTTCCTCCTTGCTATCCTTCTATGCACACTATTCTCGTTCAGTGTTTGCCTGAAGATGGTCTCAGGAACATCGACTTTAGCGACTGCAAGCGAGGCCTTCAGATCCTTAGACATCACCCTGGGTTTCTTTGTGATCTCCTCTACTATTATATGCCTTCCTCTTAGACTAATTTTTCTTGGATGACCATTTCTGGAACGAGTAACAATGGGGTTAAATTTCCTCCTTTTGTACACTACTTGCCTGACGGTGGATTGGTGGAGCTCAAAATTTTTTCCAGCCTGATGAGCACTGGGACATTCCTCTGAGGTCCTTTGATCGAGACATGGCCTGCATTCACAAACTTGTGTGATGAAGACCAGACTGTGTTAGTGAAGACTCAGGTTTATGTTTTTTAAACAGGTCAGGGTCACCCAAAGTCACACCTGACTGTCATCAACTCTTTCTCAGTAGCTCATTCAGTGCCATCTGTTCATCATCTCGCACTATATTACAATTTATTTTATTGTGTCTGTCCACATAGTTTCCATGGCAAGATATAGAAGTAGATTTCCAGGCCTTTCTTCCATACTGTTGATGTCAGTGCCATTGCGGTATCATGGAAATGTGATCCTTAGCCACAAACACCTCCCCATACTGCTGCTGCCCAGTATTGGCTTGCTCCTCTCTGTCTGACTGGCCATTAGCCATTGGCCTTTTTGACAGGGTTGAACCCACAAAGGTATTAACTGCAGCCAAAATAGCCCCTGAGATCACAGCAGTACACAAGCTTGCCGACCACAACTAAGCGCACCCAAATGCAGATGATGGTATCTTTGATGATGAATCAGATGGTGAGGAGAGAGGATGGTGGTGAGTCAGAGCTGTTTGAATCCTTCCTAAACAAAAAACTTGCAGCCCTTTAGCTCAGCTGAACTACTACCTGGATTTTTGCAGTTGGATGTTTGCTGACTTCTGTTTTGGGCTAAAAGCAGCCGAACAGAACAAACAGACTCTCCCGTCATTGTTCAGTGTAGCAATGAGTACCTGTTGAGCATATATTTAATGGCAGTAGGAATTCCAGAGCTTTGGATTTCCTACCAAAAACTGAGGAGTTAATACCCTGCATGTTCCACACTGAAGGAGAAAAAGATCTCATGTCTGTAAAAACGAGGAGTATTAATGTGTTGTACGCTGTCAAATAAGGAAGTATAGTGGAGTGGTGTGGTGTGTATGTATATGTGGGAGCAATATATTGTACTTTGTGAAACAGGCTTTTGCAGATCAGGCTGAGTAAGTTGTTTATCTCCTGCAAGTCCACCCGACAGCTGTCAGTACTGCAGCATAGCTGTGCTGCTCCTGTTGTCAGGCTGCCACTATCTGCTGCTGTCTGTCTGAGGGGATGGTGTGTCCCGCTGGAGCTCCTGCAGGTCTGCTGGTGATGGGGCACTGGGCATTGACAAGCACTGTTTTCCTGTATGGCTGAGGGGTCTCTTGTTTTCATTCTTAGTGGAGTAAGGTGGAAAGATCTAAATCATGGGAAAGATCATGGGTAATGGGAGATGTTTTCTGCTCCTTGGTGGACCTGAAGAACTTTTGCCTAAAGCAACATCCTTTAGTTTTTCCACAACGATGTTAACCCAGTCTCTGCGGAGGTGAATGTGGTCATCAGAGACTGGTGGTTGGGTGATGCACCTAGTGGATGTTTGGCATCAGTCCACATGTGTGAGGGACTTTAGCACTTTTGGATTTTTCAGGAAGCGGGTTGTTGGAGATGGTGATTTTCAGGGATGAGACGTCTTCTGTGGGTTTCAGCACCAGGCTCTTGATTGACTGTTCAAGGTGGTCTAGCTGTGTTCAGTGTGCTCCACCTCTCCAATGGCTCTTACCAGGATGTCAGGTGTTCCAAGGCTCATAGTGCTGCCCAGGTCTGGCATCCAGCTCAGCTTCAGCTGTTATACTACATTGCTACCTAGAAGTGGACTTTGTACAGCTCACACGGCTCAGCACTGAAGTATCACAGTAGGGGGTGCTCTGCTTCCTTGTGCTGCTGCCATTTGATCGAGGTGCTTTTCTGGTTCTGGTGATTTTCTTCCAGTTGCTTTAGGGTCACGTTCTCCCACAGATAATGGTGATTTTTTTCATCCTGCACTGCCCGTCCATCTTGCTCCATTCCACTCTTAATACCACAGTAATGGTCCACCTTGACCATGCTGTTGACCATGTTACAGACTCTGAATCCACAGAGGGGGACCAATTCTTCAGTAATCACCATGAGGTTTGGTTCACATAACACACAACCACACAGCAGTAATGCATCATGGGGCAACCACAGCTGCCCTTGATGCTGCTGCAATATGAAATGTTAAATTAAACAAACATTAAATTAAACAAAATTAAAATGGCAATAATCTTACTAACTACTGTCGTCTTGTGTGAAAGGAATAGATAATTGGTTAATTTTATTCCATTTTGCTGACCTATACTTTCCATTACTATATAAAGGCTGCATCCAGGATAATGTTATGACAAATAATCACGTTTGGTAACATTAACGCAGCACAGGTCTCAATACTGTTTGGCATTTATTGTATTTTAATTTTGAATGTAACTTTCTAATTCAGTAAACTTGCTTGATAGTAAAGCTATAGAAAGTCCTTTGTTCAGCAGTTTTCCTGTTCAGATTCACAATGGGGACTCGACCCTGGAGCCACTGGGGGGTCTGTAGGTTGGGTACACCCAGGTAGGTTATGTGTGTCATCAACTGTAAAAGGTACATTACCTACCCGTCTTATTGTATCTGAACTCCACATCCTGTGTAAAAAAATCATAGTAAGTTATTGCTCTTTTCCTTTTATTTAGCTAGCTAGCTGTTTTGCATGCTTTTTAACCAGAACATAAATGCAGTGCGATAAAATTTGTTCGCAAACAGTGCTCTATCCTCCTAGATGGATGCTTATAGTTTTTCTGATGGCTGGGACAGCTCTCTTATCTTCAGAGCTGTCAGAAAAGAACAGGGAATGAAAGTGACCTTCTTAAGCGTTGAAGCCATCATTCATTGGTTAATTTTTGGTTACTTCATGTCGTGATTTCTGGCAGTTTATCTCAGGTGAGTAACTTCACTGCAGTGAGAATGAAGTTCTTCTGGGAAAACATATTTGAGTTGCTCAAAAGGGACCAGTAATGGTATCATGGCAACTTTCCTGCCCACTTTTTTTCTGGAGATTTATTAAAAATCTACCTACAATGCAACAGTGTCAATAATGTTGTCCAGAACTACATGAACTAAACTAAACTAAACAACTAAAGTGGGATCAACTTTACTTCATTCTAAGCCTTAAGAAAAATGCCTTACATAGAAGTTGCATTTTATGTCATATTAAAAAATTAACATGTCAAACTTAAATCTGAGATACAGGGTGGCTTTACCTGTATGGATGGAATTCTGTCTGCATCTCCTGCTATATATTCATTTTTGATTTAAGGCTATCCTAATTATTTAGACATGCTTTTTCCATGGATAAAATGCATGATTGTTTGATCAAGAAGTGCTTTTAATGAAACAGGCCATCTGATAGTGGAAATAAAAAACTCTTAATTTCCAGTACCTTCCATCAAAAGGGCAGCAGACCGGAATCTTTAGATGTTTTTCCCCAGCGGTTAAGGCAACAGGACAGACAGAATCCAAGTTTGAGAAAACACAGCTTCTAAGGCACCTTCAGGCTGATTAAATTCATGTGAACACACTGACTGTAGATGTAACGTTCCTGTATTATGCAACTACCCCGATCCCACCACTCCATCACATGGTGGTTAGATACTTTTAGTTTTTTTAATTCAAAATGTTGTATTTTTTCATACAGATATCTATGCAGAAATCAGCGTAACAGTGAGCGTTGTACCAGGCAGTCTCAGAGCACTACAACTGAGAGATTTAAAAACCCTACAATGAATGGTTTTTACAAAGGTTCCTGAAACTTCAAGCTGAAAGGTCTACAAACCATGATAACCACATGATATGTAGACCTGCATACCTGCAAACTGAAACTTGACAGAGATGTTTCTTTTTTATTCTACTGTCATTTCTGACACAATGTTCAGCTTGAAAACCATAGTGAAGCTGGTAGACAACACTAACTGTACCCAGATGTCCTGGCTGTCAGGGTATCCTTGCAGTGGAGCATGACTCTCAAAAGGGAAGTTCTTTCTAAAGAAAATGATCATGGAAACATCTTGTTGGGATGTTGCAGCCTTAAAGTTGGTTATCACAGATACAGAGAGACAGGGTCTGAGAGATGAAGTAGTCTGAGTTTGTTGCCTTGGAAAGTGCAACTATGTTGAATAAATCAGACTCATGGATAGCTGGTCCCATCAATAGCAGATGTTGGAAAAATTGCACCTGATGTATGGCATTAAATATTGACTGCTTTAATTTGCAGACCCTTCGGGCAAGAAAGCAAGCTGATGTCTGCTCCAGAAATTGGAAGACGAGTGAGAGCGTGTTGGCAGATGGCTGTATATGTTTGCTGTTTTTGCTGTTGTCGTTCTTTTTTGTCGTACTGGAGAGTATGAGAGAATGACAGTTGTGATGAGTAATAAAGTAGGGTGTCCTGGGGTTCAAAGAATACCACATTTTGGGATCCTTGCTCTGTTTGCGGTCTTCTGCATTCCTTGCTGTTTTCTCAGCAGACCGTTTGTCTTCTCCCCTTCTGCGTAGTCGCCTTTCGCTGCCTTCCTTTCGCACAGGCAGCCGAGGTCCTGCTGTCCTGCTTCTAACTTTCCATACGCTGAAAAAATTAGGCCTCTCCAACTTTAAACTTTCTAGTGACTTGTTCCATCTCAAATGTTTAGTTAAAGAGAAATAAAGCTCTTGTTTATTTTGAGTTCAGGTGACAACCCCATAATGTTGGCTCAAATAGAAATAATTGCTTGTGTCAGTAAAATGTTTGATATTCAGTCAATGGGGACATTTTCTCTAGTCACTTTGCTGTTATTAGCTACTCTTGGTTAGTTCACTGAACTTCATAGCCAACATCATAGTGCTGACAGAGCTATGAATTTTACACCTCACAAGTCAAAAGCGACATGATATTTATTGAATAATGCAGGGGACAGAAGGACAGAAATTCCTCGGTATCCAAAGTCTCTGTATCTAAATTTTTGCTATAAAGGCTCTTGAAAATTAACACCTAAATATCAGTGTCCAAATGGAAACTTTTTCCACAACAAATGTTTATCTATATAATCAAAATGTGAATCCAGTTTTTCTAGGAGATCTTCCCGGTCCTCTTCTCCTGCTTGCCATGCTTTAGCCCTGCACACCTTGTGCAAGCCCTTAGCATAACTGTCCAGCGATGTCAAGAGTGTTAAATCAACACAGGTTATGCCTAGAAGTTCCACGTGAACCTATGTGTGAGGGGAACAGTGAGGGATGAGCAAGTGAACAGTATAAACTGGGTAATTGTATTTGAGACATTAAAGCGGCACCTGAGAGTTAAGAAAAGAAATTGTTTACCTGCTGCTCGCTTTTTCCCTAACTGTGGACATAAGATGGTGATCCTGCGTTCAAGTTCATGTCTCTCTTTTCCATTCCTTCCTCCGCCAATGCTTTTTCTTTCTTTTGGTGGAAAAGCGGCACTTTTGTTGGCATGAAGAGTATTGTTTGAAATTTAAGTTAGCTTTAAGTTAATTGAGAACCAACTTACCTTGGAGAAACTATGGAATTTGGATTAGTGGAAAAAATTGTCACCATTAAGCAAGGTGGACAGTGTCACTGAATTCTGAAAGTCTTTTAAGTCACTGAATGTTCATTGCATGAGGTTTATGGTGGATTACTCCAGAGAAAAATCCAGAATGTTTGAAATTAGTCCTCATTATGTTCATGCTCAGTAGATTGAAAGTGCCTGCTATACTGCTCAGGAAACTGACTTTTGCCGAGCAATTGATTCACATTGTCTGGTCATGTCATGCGACCGTTTTCTCTTTATTTTCTTAGAATGGGTATTTTACAGTGTAGATAAATGTGGAGAGACTTTAAAATAGTCGCTTTATTCGTCTGCAAACACTTAAATTTATGAGAACTTGCAAATTAAGTGAAGAGACATGCAAATGAGGTGATACGTGGTTAGTCCTGACATGTCCAGCTGCAGCTCACAGCGCTTTTCATTGCACCTTCTCTGTTGTCCATTCTATTCTCGCCAAAAAACTTCTACTGCTCCAAAACTGAAAATTCCCAGGGCCACATTTCAAAGCAGAACTTTGCGTTTGTGTGTGTGTGTGTGTGTGTGTGTGTGTGACAGAGAGAGCGAGAAGGAGGTGACAATGGTGTATATAAGAAACCTGTACTGATGAGAGTGCTGTAGGTGTCTGAATTGTTTGTCAGTGTTGTCATTGCAAGCATGATCATGATATCCATCTCATAACCCCAAGGTTGGTGACCTGGCCATAACCTTGCAGCTGGAATGAACCTTTCGGCTTCTGCTGAGTCTGAGTTAGGAGACATAGCACGGAGCTCTCCTGTCTGTTGGCTTTGAGTGTGAAAATGGAAGCCCTGACCTGACTTGACTGTCTGAGAAAGGCTTGTGTTGTGTAACAAAAGTTTCCAGCAGAACCACTGTGTCTCCTGGTTGAAACCAGGTGCTTTAGGGAAAAATGAACACATTTTGAGAAGTGTTGCCTGTGCTGAGAAGCTGATGCAAACGCTGTATACAGACTATTGGTGAAAGGGTAATACTGACAGGGTAATACAGAGAAAAAGTTTTGTTTGTTGAAATTTGTGTGCCACTGTTGTATCTTTCATTCACATCTCAGTAAGTCCACGTTGATTCCATCCTGAGTCTGCATTTGTGCTGTGGGGATTTAGTCGACTACAGGCTATACTAAATGAAAGGCAAAAGAGCAACGGCACACAGATTGGTTATGTCTTGCACTGAGGTGATCAGCAGCCCCCTTCCAAGGAATGAAGATAACACATTCTCCATGCTAAGGTGCACCTGTTGCTCTTGCACCAACTCCCTGCTCTAATAAACAGAGCAACAGCTATGTCTGTTTTTGTTCCATGACAAAATTAAAATGCAGGGGGAGGAAAAGGGCGGGATGGTTAATCTGTGTAGCTGGAGAAGGGATGGATGGATGGATGGAAGGATGGAGGGAAGGTTGAACTACTGCTGCTCAGCTAAAGCCATGGCAGTTGAACTCCATCATTAAAGCCTGCATTTGGTTAAAGAGAGGAAGAGAGAAAGGGAGAAAGACAAAGAGAGAGGCCAGAGGGTTGGAGGGAAGGAAGGGAAAAAGCTGAGCATGGCCAGAGTGTCCCTGGGGCTCCGGGTGCCTGTCTGCTTACTTTCCTCCATCTGAATCCCTGCCGATGCTCCAGGGCTTCTCCTGCCTTATCTGCAGATAATTGGCTGCTGCAGCTTCATGGCACGCTCATAAAATATAGATTCTTTGAGAAAAAATAAAAACCTCCCGGCCATCTGAGACACTAGGCCAGCTGAAACAGTGGGGAGACTTCAGTTTTGGGGTGAAAACAATGCAAAGTTCTACGTGATTCAACTGCTTAATCTACTTTGGGACTCCCTTTGGATACAGAAGTTCAATGAGATGCAGAAAAAATGCTAATAAAAGTTAAAGCAAGATCTGTCACTCCATGTATTTTTCAGCATTTGGGACAGCCATTATTTTTTTATCAGTGGATGATTTTTAATAATAGAAATCAATTGATCAATTGTAATCTGCAGTTATATTAAGACGCAAAAATGACGTCGTATGATTGTGGTTTTCTTGTACCTCAAGTTTGGCTGGATAAATACTCTAGACTAGATGTTGGTAAAAATACCATATGTTTTCTTTTTTCAATTTAAATGTTCTATTGTTGATGTAATGAGCTCCCTTTCTTGCAACTGGGGAAATTATTTGAAGGCTGACACTCTAGACAGAACTCTAGACAACTTAGAAGGAAGCAGCAGATGGAAAGCATGGACACTGGAGATCCCGAACAGTTTCTTAGGTGCACAAGGTGGTGAAGGAAGGTACCTGGGGCAGTATCAAGGTTTAAGGCACTGCTGAGATCATCTCTAAAAGTAAAATTCATCCTAGTTGGTGTCATCATCGTGTGTCTTCAGATGTGGTGGAATGATCTCAGCATTGCAGAACATTCCCAATAAATTCTCTTCTCTCTAATCTCCAATCTGCTTCATAAACTTTCTATAGGTGTACCGATTCTTACAGCTGCTGTTCATTCCTGACAAAAATGGAAGTATTAGATTGATGAACTGTTTTCTCTGAGTTGTTTACTGCTTTGGAGACAAGCATCTGCTGAATTATTCCATGTAAATGTAAAGATCCAGTTACAAACAAATTCACTGAAACCACACTAGCTTTGCAATACAGCTATAATTCTGTCAGTTTTCCCAAATTTGTAGTTCTTCAACTGTGTAACAGTGATTGAATCATAAATTTAGTTTATTTCATTTTTTATAGGGCCATTGAGTAATAACCAAGACGTAGATTTGAGCATTCATGTGGAAGAAAAGCCAGAAGGAAAAATACACCTTTGACCTAAAAGTCAGTGTATGACCTAGTCGTTCCTTCATCTGAGTTGAGGCCGTATGTTCTAGACACTTGTGGATCATGGGAGAGAGCTGTCAGATGACAACCTACTGTGATGAGTTGGGGTGTAAGCTGGTCAGAACCTCACTGATGTTCGGGCTAATTTCACACCGCACAGCTCCTTGCTGGGTTCACATCACATAGGAATGTCAAATGGAGCCTGTTAAGAGACTACAGAGTGAAGATTGTAGTAAAGTCATAGCTCATAGTAAACCCGCACGCGCGCGTGCGCGCACACACACACACACACACACACACACACACACAGCATTTCCATTGCAACCATGCCTAGCTGTGGATCTTATACCATTATTATTACTGCGTGTAGATGGTCTTGAGCTCCTGGTTTCTCATGCTGTCCCAGTTGCCGTTTCTCGGGGACGGCTGTGTCCCTGAACCGGAGCTGCCGGCGGGCTGGGCTTCTCTCGCCTGCTTATTCATGACCTCCACCTGCCCCCCCGCCGGCAACTCCGCAGCTCCGGGGTTCCGGTGTGGCCTCGGCAAGGGGTTTCTCTACAGCCAACCACAGGACAAAAAAGGATTAGAACAACAATATGGAGAATATACTAATGTCAGGGAAACCGTAAGCTTAACTAAAATAAACAAACAAGGTTTAAGCCATATTGACTCAAGCTATCATAAAAAAGTCTTGTTTAAAGACTACTGTCCTTGTGGTTGTAGATATCATACAGAAAAACATTTTTTTGCGTTCATTAACGCTAAAGCTGAGACTAGCATAACATAATCATTAAGAGATCATTCCTGAATAACTACATTAAAGATAGCAGTGGCTATGCTGTGTGAAATAAATCCCTGTGGGCCAGTGAGGATGGGTGGGACCACCTAACCAGTGGTCCATCCAGATGTCACACATTAAGAGTAGTGGACATGATGCCCCAACTGCCCTCTCACCTACTGGTGGAAGGAAAGCAGGAACTGCCAGAACAAACACTACTGTGACAAATCATTTCTGTAGAACCCTCTTTGACCTTTAAGATTCTGTAGGCCTGCTGACTTCTCAAGGATCTAGGGTTACCCTCTTGTGGTGGTGACTCACTATCTTGGGAATCCTTGCAGAAGAGGGGGGTGTGGGAAAACCAAAGATGTGCCCTTCGTCTCGGACCACTGCGTCACCACCGGATATTTCCGATGCGTTCCTGTTTGCCATTAGTGCTGATGGAGTACACAGAACTGGCCCAGTCCATTCCCATCAATGCCAAGTGGACTTGCTGCACTATTAATAATGGATGGCACTCCTGAAAAACTGGCACACTTCCATCCTGGCTCTGAAAAGCAGCTCAAATGGAGAAATAAAAACAAAACTGACACTGCGTTCAAAATTTTACATTTCACAGCAATGGAAACTTTAAAAAAAATGAAAAAAGTAGCCTTCATTCAGTTGGAAATTGATCTGGGAACCCTGCATTTTTCCATAAACTTTGGGTTTTTCTCTATATAAATTTTATTATTTTCTCCATCTTCTTGCCAAATAATCATGGCCAACTTTGCATTTCTTTTACATTTCCCTTCAAAGTGTGGCACCAGCACCAACCCAGGAGGGCTGAGTACAGGCAAATTCTTCATCCAGTCTCTGTCCTGCGCCCTGTATACTGTATCTGCATCCAGTGCCACCTGACATCGGAGCATTTAAATAACAATTTGAGAAAAATCATTGTAAAGAAAGAAGCCTTTGTCTCAAATTTAAAAAGAAAAACTTCCGTCAGAATCCCTGTACCTGAGCTCATTTACTCTAATGGAGCTCTCATCTCCAAACCACGACAGTGACGGAGCCAGTTACGTGGCCTAGACTTTCCACAGTTCTGACCATTATGAAAATAACAACCTATGTTTAAAAACATTCAATTTAAAACTCTTTTTTCATCACAAGATTCATTAGGCTCCTCTACGCATAATTTACACAAGGGCCGTTGCCTTGTTTTAGCGTTGGAGAATCAAGTGAGTCCACGCTGCTGAAAGTATGTCCCGCAAAAGGCGGTGCAGCCCCCCCGACACCGTCCGTCGTGAGCCCCCTTTGTCGTGACCGCCGCTCACAGTGCCGCGCGCCGTTTATTTAAATGGGCGACGCGAGGAGGCGAGGAGCAAGAATCTTGTTTGGTGGAAGTGGGAGCACTGAAGCGGGCCAAATCTGGGCCTGACCTGGGCCAACCCTGATGCTGACTTCACTCCAGCAGCTGCAGTACAAAGAAGGTGGTTTCCACTCGGTGTGCGTGCGACAGCCGCCGTATTTGCCAGAGGGAAGAGTCACATTTATTGCCGTCTTTATGGAGGAGCTGTGTTCCGGGGAGCTGTGCGACGAGGGTTGGTGAACGGAAAACTGCATGCTGGCATGTGCTTGTGAGTTTGGTACCAGTGGTTGCCACACAATGCATGTGGTGGAAGCAGGCTGTGACCCCACCGAGGTGACAAGACCCCTGTGAGAGGCAGGACGTGGCCAGACGGGGTCCTCCGCAGCCCCTCAGCAGCATGCCTGCCATCAAGACGGAGACACCGGACACCTTCAGGTCTCCACAGTGCCTGGCCCCTTTAAGTGGCAGCGTGCCCCCCACCTTGACCCCCATGTGGGCCCGTCACCACGCTTTCCTGGGGCTGCAGAAGGTCTGGTCTGTCCCCGAGCTGCAGACGTGGGTGGACGGTGGCAGCGGTGAGCCTTGCATCGAGGTGGAGTGTGGAGGCAACAAGGCGCTGCTCTACATCAACAGGCTGTGCCAGGGCAGCAGAGGGCCGTCGATCCGGCACGGCACCCACTGGCTCACGCCCAACCAGTTCCAGTTCCTCAGTGGCAGGGAGACGGCCAAGGACTGGAAGCGCAGCATCAGGCACAAGGGTGGGCCTCACCGTACTCCAGCCTGGTGTACCGTGGTACTCTTGCACTAACTACTGCTGTACTCCCTGGGAAGGTACTGGGTTTGGTGGTAGTGGGGAGTCCAGACAGAGGATATGGTTGGTGGTGGGGCGAGCACTGACTAACGTGTGAACAGGAACTACTAATGCTGCCTGTGTTGCTCCATATCCATGGTAACAGAGGGTGGGGGCACCGGGGTGGGGGTGAAGCAATGAATAATATTTCAGTACAATTACTGGACGCATTTTGAGCTGAGATGGGGTGGGGGTTGCTGTGCATGAGGAATGATGGGAAGAAAGTAGCAGCTAATGGAGTTACTTCCAGAAGAAGGCACTCCTTGTTCAAGTAGCTTTTCTATGCTCAAATCCTGATCCCCTTACTGTCTCTTACCGGTTCTTATGCCTGGAGTTGAGAGCAGAGTACAGTATCGCGGTACCAATGTGGTACCGCAGCAGCAGGTGGGGATGGAGGCGACTCCTCGTGCACAGGTATCATCAGCGTCTTCTTTCTCTCTCCAGGCAAAAGTCTGAAGACTCTTCTGTCCAAAGGCATTTTACAGGTGCACCCTCCCATCTGCGACTGCCATGGGTGCCGAGTTTCGTCTCCGGTGGTAAGAGGAGCGTCCACACGACTTTTCCCAACTTCCTTGCTCTGAGAAAACATGCCGAGGCTCTGCTTGTGGCACTCAGGCCTTCTGCACTTACTCTGGCCTCAAAGCACTTTCCATCGGCAGGGTTGTTGTGCACTGCCAAAATATTCATATTAACACTGCTTGCAGTGTGTGCCCCGTGTATAGGTGTGTTTGCAAACTTATGTGTGTCTCTTAATATAGCTGTGGGTGTGTGTGAATTCAGTCAGGGTGGGTCTGGTGTTGAACTACTCGATGTTCTTCAGTTGTTCTCATAAAAAAAAAATCCCACTTAGCTCCACTGCACACATTACAAATTAAACACAGACTGGGATGGAGAACTTGTTGAGCACGTGCGCGCGCGCGTGTGTGTGTGTGTGTGTGTGCTTGTTCTTACCACGGTAATACATAGTTTCGGCACAACTCATGCTGGCTCTTACTGTAGTGCCTGGCTCTGACAGAGTGAGCTGACTGGGTTGAGGGGGGGTAACTGGAAAAGCAGAAGAATACAGGCTCAACACGTCATTTATGTGACTGTGATGTGCTGCCCTTTGGTGGCCTTTGTGTGACAAGGATGCTTATCTTTGTCCCCCCCCTCTGCTGAAGTTGCTGTTTTCAGGTAAATCTTGCTGCTTACAGCAGTTGATCCAGACAGAATGGCATTTGAGGCATTTTAGAAATGGGGGGGTCTCTCTACCATAAGATGGTACAGTAAGAAGGGAAACAGTGTAGCTGAGAGGAGAGATGTTAGCAGAGAAATGCCAAACACTGATGTGACAACCTCACAGATCCTTACAGCACCTAAAACACAGTACATCAAGTTAATGAGAAGTAAACCCTGGTATATGCAGTTTCACTGAATGTAGCTCCTGGTTTACACAGTAGATGCTATAATGCAGAGCCACAAGACATAACAAATTAGAAATTCAAACTTCTTGTGTTGTGCAGTAACTTGTTCCTGTACCAGACTGCCTTCTGACTGCTGCTGAATACGGCAGCCCATAAGGACGTGATTTGATAATATCCTTACAATTTCATGTCTCATGTTTGTTTAGTTTCTACATGTTTGTGTAGTGTCTCCACTTTAGCCTCGTAAATAAGGTGCAATCCAGCAATATGGGGCCAAGAAATACAGAAATTTGTGAATAAGAATTGAAAAGAAAGAAGGAAATAACACTAGAAAAGCTTGGTCTCTGGATAGGGGTTTTACGGTGTTTTAGGGATATTTGGGAAATATGGTTTAGGGGTTTTCAGATGGGCTGGAAAGCATCATTATTTTACCCCTTTAAAATAATGTAAAATAGGATTCTGGTGGACACAATTTTGTTTTCATGAGCACATTATGTGTGTAAAATGAGGTTTGCATGCACTTGCTTGGCAACATAAGGAGTGTTGAATGCTCTATCTGAACTCTTTATCTCGATTTTTTTCAGTAACAGCTCTTGAAAATTAATGGTATCCAGATGAAAATTTTTGCTACAAAAAATTTTATGCAAAGCTTTTCCATTATAAAAAAAAATTAAACATAAATAAAAATCAAACTGAATGAAACATCAACAAACTGATACCATACAATGGACTGTAATAACAATGCTGTAGGTAATGTAGTAAACTCTATTATGTACTGTTACAAATTTATCCAAAGCCAAAGCATGCTGGCATCCTATCTGGTTTCCGTCCGGACAGGTTTGCACTGTGTTATCGTATTTATTGCACATTTCATTAACTAAACCAGTTTGTTTAAATGAAAGTTATTGTCTGAAACATAGAGGTGAATGGCAGGTTACTTTAACACACATTTTTACTGCCTTTATTCAACATCTCATAACACTGAACTCAGACTGTGAACCCCGCGCATACGCCTCTTGTCTCCTGTGTGTAACGCAGTGACACAATGAAATGTGCTGTACTGTGCATAACATCCACATTAATGACAACATTAGGTCTTTTCTAATAGGATAACTGGTGTTCATCAGGCTGAAATCAGAGGTTCATAGTTATATAGTTGTTTTCTGATAGGCTAAGAGCACATTATTTATTTAGTTATTTATTTATTTCATTTCCCCCATTTAAAATGATGTGAAATAGGTACTCGGTATCCACAAAATTCTGCTTTTGTTTTCACTGGCAAATTAGATTCAGATACGAAGTGATTACTATATTTTTATTAAATTGTACAATCTGTTAACTCCCTTCTGTAATAGCTTTACAAAATACTGGAACATACTACTTTTTTGCAGGGTCAAAATTTACAGTAAATTAGTGACAAACTAAACATGTACAACTCACATTAAATTCCTTCATATACCAGAGTTTATCCTGGAATGCTATGAAACTACACCGCACGGTGACCCCCCACATACACAGACTTACACACAAGGAAACATAGATTGACCCATCAACTTGAAAACCAGGTGATCACAATATTGTTTTGATGCTTTGGGCTGAAGTAGCTTCTCTTTTTTTGGAGCTGTGTTTTGGATTTTTGTGGTTTTTACTGTAACTGTTGTGTTTAGTTTCTTTTATACTGTTGTGTTGTGCTGATTTTCTAGGTAGCCTTATGCTGTGCTGAGTGAGTGGTTTGGATTGTGTTTGTGCTGTGCAGTGATGATGTATTTCCATATTTTTTTGGTTAATTTATTTTGTGTTATGCTGGGATTTGTTCTGATTACGGTTGTGTTCTTGAAGTGTTTGATCCCTCACTGTCTGTGTCAACTGTACACACTGCTTTATATGCTAAAGAAAGCTGGACCTTTCCTGAATGCTGTACAGGATTCAGCAGTTCTCAGGAAGTTCCTCACACTTTAGCTGTCTTCCAAACTCCATTATGGTGCTTGTTGTGATGGTAGCTCACCTGAGGTCAGTGTTCTGGGGGTTATGCCTATGTTGGGTTTTGGGTATCCTGTCAAATTGTTCACTTTGAAATAATGGAACAATTTGACTTAAGGACTTGAAACTCTCACGGCAATCGGAACATAGCGTTGGTGGGATTTACTATGGTCATGAGGGCAAACTAAAGCATTTTTGTTTCCTAACTGGTCAGCTGAACTCTTATGTTGGACTTTGCAGAGAAGCAATGTGCACTGGCAAGGGTCCTCCTAGTGTTTTTATTTTTATTCCATGAGACAGATTTCTGTATCAGTGGTCTATAAAATGTGTGGTGTTCTCACCCTTAAGTGCAGCAGAGCTTTTGAAGGTAGTGGGTACAACAGGCAGGTGAAGGCAGACATGATTCCACCTGGATGAGTGTGTGTGTGCCTGCAAAGAACCTCCCTCTAGCCTCCAGGCCTCCCAGCAAGAATCTCCTTCTTCTTCTTTGCAGCCTCAGCAAAAATGGTCTCCTCCTGGCCAGTCCTACCACAAACAGGGCGTCCCTCACAACATTGTGGGGGAGGTGAACTCATTCATGAACAGGCAAAGCTGTAAGAAGACAGTTGAGGCATGGCTGTGGGAAATGACTTAAGCACTGGACTAAACCTACTCTAACTTCATTCTGCCAAGGAAAATGTTAAACGTTAAAAGTTGTTCAAGAACTACTATCGTGAGACATGGAGATACACAGGCAAGACCAGCTGAAAGTGCTTTGAGCTGGTTTTTATAGAACGGTATAGGATGCTATTAGTGAACTTTAGCTTTTAAAGTCATCAATTTTAATGTTTTGATTTCCATTTTGCTAATATGGAATTCTCAGCAAGTTTTGCTGCCACCCTGCAGCACCTGGGCTCCTTGGGCGTAGGTTTGAATCCACCTGTCTGTGTGGACCATCTATGTTTTCCTTGTGTCTGTGTGGGTTTCATCTCATAGTCTTAAGATGTATGTTTCAGGTTTACTGGCTAGTCTGGTCACAGAGCACCACGCTGGGCCTCGATTCCTGTTACACAATTGTCTTGAAAGCCACAAACACATAAACCAACACAAATGCATTCGAACTTGAGCTGAAGCACAAAATGCTAAAGCAGAATGTCAGGTTGTAAATATCCAGGTGTTTTTCTTTTGTTGAAAAATACATGAAAGTAAATGAATGAATGTAACTCGGGATATCCAAGGCCTCCTGGCTTTCGACTCCTGTGCTGCGTGTCAAGCCTGCCTGCTGCTCTGGTCACGCATTCATGACTCATTTGGCAAGAGGAGGCGTCAGGAGGAGTTGTGCGCTGTGGTGCCGCAGCTGGAAAAATTTTGTGGTTTGGGTGCGTTTGCGTGTGTGTTTCTCTCTGTTAATGCTTGTCTGATGGGTGTCATGTATGTATGCCTGTGTGAAGGTTTATTTTTTCATAAACCCACACATTTGCATGTATCTATGGATTTTATGTTGATGAAATACATGTCTGTGTTTGACGAGAGTGTGTGTGTGTGTGTGTGTGTGTGTGTGTGTGTGTGTGTGTGTGTGTGTGTGCTGATGGTGGGGTGGTTAATGCATAAATGGTCAAAAATTTCAGTTATTTCATGACATTTTTCTCTGTTGTTTAGATCTAACACAAAGTTGCCAGATCTCATACTACAAAAACAATTCAGTGCTGCTGTAAACAGTGCTTTTGAACAGTAGAGCAAGGACTGTGGTCTTCCTCACTGTGTAATGTGTTTTTGGCTGTTTTTTCTTCTGCTGTTTGGGATTTGATTTAAACATGCTGATGACACATATTTGAGGTGGAATAGTGAAATAGTGGAACATTCAGACAGTAATGGTGTTTTTGGAGCTGTTTTTACTCCTCTTTATGTTGTCTGCGTGTTTTGGTTTATGCAGAATAGAGATCCAATTTAACACCTTAGTGAAGTGTCTCCTATTTTAGCTCTGCATTCGATGCTGGGTGACTTTAAAGCAGGGAAGAGCTCACGACTGTATAAATGTATATTGTCATTTGTTAGGTGGTCGGGGTGGATTCATGAAAAGGTGCTTCTCAATGGGCAGAGTAACTGACTCATGAAACACCGTGAAGAACAGTAACTTACTCTTGTACCTCGAATTGCATGCATCCAACTCACAAATTTCCTGACACACAAACTTCCAAGTTTATTTGTTTATGTAGCATTTTCTTCCGCCTTCCTCAACCCTCCCTGTGTTGTAGAGAGAAATGATCCCTTTTCTGCCTTTAGGGGCCAGCAAGACGCACTCAGAGTGGAGGCTGTGGGAAGCTGGGAAGGGAGAGGAGCTGTTTGCAAGCAGCAATTTAATGTAGTGAAGTACATTTATACAGTTCGATTTTATAAAAATCGATTGGTTGGTAGGTTCTTCCAAACATTTTGAGGAACTGGCCACAGTTCTTCTGCAGACTTTGACTGTCTCTGCATGTCCTCCCAGACTGACTTGATCATGTTGAGATCAGGGCTCTGTGGGGACCATACCGTCTGTTGCAGGATTCCTTCTTTTTGCTCAAGATAGTTCTGTATGACTGAGATTGGGTGTTTGAGGTCATTCTCAGGCTGCAGAATGAATTTGGGACCAATCAGAAACATCCCTGATGGTAGATAAGAATCTACCTGTACTTCTCAACAGACATTGAAGTTGCATACCTAAGACTTTTGCACAGTACTGTATATAATCTATATTATATCCATAAAGCTGAATTTCTGCTTGTTTGTTTGTTCTTTATGCACGGCTTTGTTTTTCAAACCACAGAAGCCAAAATGTGAAAAATTTTAAATTCACTCTATGACAAGGGTCAGAGAGGCAGAGCTAATGATGTCACAAGCAATATGTAGTAAAATCACACACACAGAGTACACAGTCACGCTGGCAGATTTTTGCTATCCACACACACACACGGAGCAGACAACACACACAGTGCTTACCAGACATGAAGGGATTTTTTTTTTTCGCTGCACACAAACTCATAAATGTACTGCGCACATTGTGTGTTGCTGGCAGTTCCTTCTGTGTGTTTAACCATAGGAGCCAGTAGCTGTTTTATGTGTACAAATCAAAATGTAAATAGTAAGAAATTATGCACGACACACACAGCACTGCACACATTAGTGTTCGCTTGTCTGACCACACTAACAATACTTATACTTGTTGCAGGTGAGAGGCCTGCATTCTGACTGCCTGCCCTCTGCGTGTCTGTGCAGAATCGTGGACGTCTGGCTCAGAAGCGCAACATCCCCCCGCCTCCAGTAAGAACCCCAAAGAAGGAGCCCACCTCAGCGTTCTGCAGCAACAGGGCAGGTTCTGATCGTGCTGATTTTAAGCAAGAAGTTGAGCTGAACTCTCCTCTAATGAGAAAGAGGTGAGGTGATGCCTCCCAAAGGTGCTCAGTGACTCTGTGTGACCATCTGTGGTTACATATTTTTTTTCTGAGACAGATATTGTTGTAACTTGCAAACAGGTGCTGAGCTGATGCATTTTTAAGGGGAATAGTGTGTAGGGAATATCTTCTAGATGCTGGGAATATCTACATGTTCGTTTCTCAGCCCAGTATCTACAGATCTCAGGAGAGCTGGTCATTTACCAACTATGTCAACTTCAGCCACTACCTGGATGTGGAGAACATGGCCAAGACATTGTTTCAAAGCTGCTAAATCGGTGCAAAGATTTTGATATGATTTTGACACAATGAGTGATTATAAGATTGAAGACACTTGTGGTACTAAGTAATAGAGAAAGGTCTGCTTGAAGTATCACTACAATACAATTATTTATTACAACTGCTAAAGGTACCAATAGTATTGTCCAAGTCGTTTTAGAATGTCTTCATAGAATAAGGAAGAATTCAATTCTTTTCACAGCTGTTTTGTTTTGCTCCACTGCAAACCAAAGAAATGCATGTATGGATATCTTAAGATATTTTAAATTCAATACTTTTCAGAAGGAATGGTGTATTATTTGAATAGTATGCAAGGGTGCAATTGCCTTTGGCTAAAAAATCTATACATGTCAATCATCTTGCTATAGATGACTGGTATAAAAAGGTTTTAGGGAAGGACCTCAGAAAGAGCCACGTGTTCATGGGTTTACAGATTTCACATGGAACACCTAGGACTTATTACACATCAGGACAAATTAAGAGTGGAATTCAGTCACACCTAGGTTAATGTCTTTCAAGGCAAAACTGGATGGTGTAAAGGTGAGCAGAAGACTAGTCCCTTCATAAATCCACAGTGCAGTTAGACCTCCTGTGGTGTGACGTGCCTTCTACCTGTCAACAGCTGTGTAGAAGTGTGTCACAGGAGAATCGTAGGGAAATCTGATTACCGTTCTGATCTCCTTAAATAGCATAATGATGCAGGACACTGGATTAGCATGAGGGTAATATTAGCAGCACATGTTCACATGAGGCTGGGGCTGAGGTAGGTTTAGAAGACGATCTCTTTGCCAGACGATCTCTGGGAAAAGTGTGACCATTTATATTCTGGTCTTACAACCTCTGTCTATGGCACCCAAAACTGTAGGTGCCATAAATGGAGGCATATAAATAAATGCTGACATTAAGAGACGTCAAGCTTCCAAGTACATGTAGTTTGTACCCTTAAACCATCTGCAAGCTAATATTACGTTTGTAACACAGAGGCCAACTTTACTGCTTTTAAATGCAGCTTCTCAAAGTATTCAACAATAAACTAGAAAGGTATATGGATTACAACTGTAAAGTGAATAAACTGACAATAAATTCCGGACTTGAAAAATCTGAAATTATAAAAGATTAACAGAATCAACTTATTTATCCTTTATCAATAACTGCTTGTCCAGTGGAAAGTTGTGGTGGTCCTAACCTGGGAGCTATACGCTTGTTTATTGAAGGAAGCCTATATGTTAGCTCCTCATCTTATAAACAATCACGTTTTTCCTGAAAATAAATATATATAATATATGCTGGTTGCAACTGTTTTGAAAGGTTGCAGTGAAATGTACCCAAACAGAATTGGACAATGGAACTGCCTTCATTCAGTTCATTTCCACAGTGTTTACAAGCCATGTCTAGTGTTCCTGACTATCAGTGATCAATACCAAGGTGAGGGATGGGGGCACATATTTATGGCACCGATCAGTCAACAATCACCATATGAGTTATTGGTGACAACGTGTTTATTTCTGACCATTTTAATCTTGTTGGAAGATAATAAAGTTAATGAAATAAAATTCTTACTGAATATTTTATTATAACTGAGGGAGGTTTATACTGCTGAGACTTTATTGATTGTGACTTAGCAAGTAGAGTGACTTTAACTTTACAAACAAATCAGCTGGTCTCAGTTGTGCTGATGAGGTGAAGAACCAGTGTTTGGCTCCTTCTGGGCTCTGTGTAGAGCAGTGACTTGGTTCACCACTCATCATTCTTGTTTAGTACCACATCCACATAGGCCCTCATACCCATACCTGACATGTTCTAATTGGTTTGTGTCACAGCAACGGGAGTGACCTGATCCCTGTCAATTCAAGCCTACATCGCACTTCTGAGAGCCGTCCCAACACCGATACCCAGAGGAAACGCCCCTTTCTCTCAGGTACGACACTGCCCTGGCACTTTTCCTGGACTGAAGGTTCAAGTTTCGACTTGTCATTCTGCCTTGCACAGATGGACAAGAGTGTAGTTCTTCCTGGACCATGGTGCACAATACACTAAACAGACAACATTACAACAAGGGATAAAAAAGAAGACAAAATGAGGTAATTGGTAGGATGGGTAAAAAAAAGATAAGAAATTGAAGAGAAATAAGTAAATAGATAAATAAGTGAGATTTATAGTAAGTAGATGCAACAGTGCAAACATTATAGTGCAAAGAGACAGCATTGGTGGTGGTTATGATACAGGTGGTGAATAGATTTGTACTGTCTGGAGTTCAGCAGCCTGTGGGAAAAAGCTGTTCACGAGCCTGGTGGTGTTGGCTTACAGGCTGGGCTAGCACCTTCCAGATGGCAATGGTGAAAACAGATGGTGGAGAGGGTGGGAGGGGTCCTTGATGATGATATGAGCCTTCCAGACACAACGCTTGTTGTAGGTGGTCTGGATGGTGGGTAGTGGGGCCCTGGTTATGAATGGATAGTCTTCACTAACCACTGCAGAACTCCCTGGTCAGAAACAGTGCAATTCCCATACCAGACTGAGATACAGGAGGTCAGGATGCTCTCTATGGCACATCTGTAGAAGCTGGTGAGGATGAGAGGTGGACATCCAGCTGTTTTTTGTCTCCTCAGGAAGTGGACACTCTTGTGCCTTCTTCACCTGATAGGTTGTGTGGTGGGTCCAGGAGAAATCCTCATTGATGTGTACTCCCAGGAACTTGCACCGACTTCGCTGCTGAACCACCAGTAAACAGAGGAGTGCGAGCAGCTCAAGGTCTTCTTGGTTTTGGACATTGAGAAACTGTCCTTGCACTGTCCTTGCACCAGAATATAAGCAACTCCATTTCCCTTCTGTAGGCTGATTCATTACTGTTGGCAATGAGACCATAACTGTGGTGTCATGAACATACTAGATGTGGTTGCTGCTGTATTTGGCAACACAGTAGAGGGTTACCAGGGGTAACCCTGGCACAGCCTTGCGATACATTGGTGCTGAAGGTGTAGTAGTTGGTATCCTCATTCCTCGTAACTTGTTGCCTTTCCATGGTGGGGGGGCGGGGGGGTTACTGAGTATGTCTGTATAACTGTAAATTACCCTGCTGAGTAAATGGATAAATAACTAAAGAGTTTTGTATATGAGTATAATAATTCAAAAGTTTGTCTGGGAGAAAGCCTTCGCTTAAAGAATAAACAATATTAAAGATTAAAAGACTCAAACCACTCTGTCCTTTGCTGTTATAAAAATTTAGTGTCTTATACAGTATGTTTTCCTTCTATTCCTTGACACCCCCCCCCTTGTCCATGCCCCTCAAACAGGGGGACTGCTTCCTTTTCGGAAAGCACTCCATCCCCCATAAGCTGATCTGTGGCAGCCACTTGGCCACAGTGGGGCCCTCTGCTATGGCCGCTATGGAATCGATAAGGTATTAGCACCATTCTGTCAGTGGTAACATGGAGATTAATCAGGGCTCTTGCTTCCCACACCATCCAGCGTTCCCTTGGCCTGATAAAGACGACAGATTAAGGGAGTAAGAAAGAATAAGAAAATGGAATCACTTGAGTCTGGTTTTGGGGCTGAGTAAGGAAGTGAGGAAGAAAAACTCGGAGCTGCTGCTTTTTTCTTTCTTTCTTTGATCTTTGCTTCCTCAGGCTTTACTCTCACCCCTTTTGGAAACACCACACATTAAACTGGTATGGCAAAGTGTGGTAGAGGAAAATGCATCAGTGCGTATATGTATAGAACAACAGTAAACCCTGATAGGATCTTCTTCAGAAAGAATGCAGCTTCTGCCCAGAAGGTCATTGCCTAGTTAATGTCATAGTTAAGGTCTCTTTTTATGTAAATTTCAACCGTTCAGAATAGCAGTATGTTCCATTGTTTTTTAAATGACAGATTAGAAGCTACTACAGAAGGGAGTTAAGAGATTGTACAATCTATTACAAATAATTACAGCAATCACTAGGTGAATCACATTTAATTCGATTGTAAATAGAGATACCAAATTTTTCTGATACCAAATGCCTATTTTGCATCATTTTAAACCAAGTGCTTATTTTCCAGCCCACCGGAAAACACCTATATAACTATCAACACCTGATTTAAGCTCTAAAAAACAGTGTAAACCACCAGTTACCTCATTAGTAAAACCTTAATGTTGTCTATTATTAACATTTTTATAGCACGTGACACAGTGTGTACAGTGCAGCACATTTCATGTTAGTCGCTCCGTTAAACACAGGAGGTGAGAGGGTGCATGCGCTTGGTTCGCAGTAGGAGTTCAGTGTTATGAGATGTAGAATAAAGGGAACAAAGATGTATGTCAAAGTAACCCGCCGTCCACCTCTTTGCTTCCCACAACAGTCGCCATTTAAAAAAATGAGTTTATTTTTTAACAATTAAATGCGCACTAAATGTGGTGATGTGGCGCAACCATGTTCATGGGAGAAACAGCTGATAACACCTGTGCAGCGCATCTAGCTTGGGATAAATTTATAACAATACATAATAGAGTTTATGACAATAAATACAGTATTTTTACTGCAGTATATTATATGGTACTGTACAATATTTATTTGCAGATTTTTTAAAAAGTTATTTTAATTTTTATTAGCGTTTTGATTTTTTACTGTGGCTAAGTAGGCTAAAACTGTTTTACAGCTCATTACAGAAACATTGGCTTTTATTTGCAAATAATGAATTAATATATGTATTTATTCATCCTATGCCTGTAAGCTATGTACATGTTTATGAACACAACCACTAAAATGAACATTAATGAACATGGTCCAAAAATGGCACAGTTGTTAAAGTGGGCTGTCACCGTCCACGTGTGGCATATAAGGCATTGATACCTTTCTGGCTGTCTACTACCGTGAGTGCGAAGCAGAAGGATGAAGAGAAACCCTTCTTTCCCCAGAGCTAAAAGTGGCAGTGAGCTGTGCTGGAGGAAGTATCAGCTGTGCTGTGTTGGAGTGCACCGTCACAAAGGGCTTCTTCCTTCCTGCCTGCATGCAGCAGCCATGTTTGTGCCCCACCCCCACACTGTTAGGAGGGTATTGATTTGAAATGTCTTTGCGGGTAGACGCTGTAATAGTGCTCTTGGTGTTGCAGAGCTCTGTGAGCTGTGATGTTGATGCAGGCTGTGTTAGTTGAGAAGATCTCTGAGAGAGAGAGAGAGAGAGAGAGAGAGCGTGAGGGAGAGAGAGGGAGGGAGGGAGGACGAGATCTGCCAGCAAGATGAAGCAGCCCCTACGAAACAGGCTACTCAGTAGTTGAGACCAGTGAGTCTAAACAAGGACACGGTGGGAGCGTGGCGACTATATGCATTTTTTCTTTCCTTGTTCGGGCACACGTGGAAGAGAAACTGTGAAGGAAAGGTTGGTTTAAATGACAATAACTAAGCTGTAGAGCCAACCCCCACTGTAGGCCTTGTGCCACCCCCTCCTCCCCGGTTTGGTCCAGGCTGCAGCCTCTGCAGAGCTTGTGCAATGTCTGCAGGTGCATTGTTAGCATCATTTGCCTGCTGTATTGCCCCTTGTCTCCAGCACTGACCTGATCTTTGTGTTGTAGACAATTCTGTGGGCAGGAGACACACATACTCCCCCAGCAGCAGTAGCAGAAGCAGCAACAACTGCCTGCTGGAGAGCAAGAAGCCCTGTAGCGAGTCTCCTACAGGTAAGAGGCTTGCCTGTTGGTGTTTGTCTTTCTTTGTGTTCGAACTGTGAATGTGTGTGTGTGTGTGTGTGTGTGTGTGTGTGTGTGTGTGTGTGTGTGTGTGTGTGTGTGCGCACACATGCGTGTTTGTCAGAGGAAGCTCCTATTGTTAGAATCGTTATTGATTTGCTTTGAGAAGCTGTTTCGCAGGCCTTGAAGGGAAGGGTTTTGTGTGTGTGTTGAGTGAGGTTAGACAGGGAGGCACATACAGGATCACACATGTAGAGCTTTCCAGTATCATTTTACTGCACAGCACAAACGTTTTACATCATCTCAGCCAACGTAACTCACAGCAGTTGTGCTTCCAGTTGACAGCTTGTGGCACCAGTTTCACGTCCAGCTCGTGGCACCAGTTTCACTACCAGGTAGTGGCATCAGTATAATGGCCAGTTAGTGGCGCCAGTTTCAGGCCCAGGTAGCAGAACTAATATTCTAGGTAGAGGTTATCACCATGGACCGGATCAGGAGCCGCATACAGTGTGTTGAAAGGTACAGTCAGATCATGCACATGTTATGTTGGACATATCTGGACTGGGTTATGACTTTGGTGTGTGGAGAAAAACAGATAGTTGAGCTGGTTATCACTCCCAGCCTCTTAAACAATGGAGCCAATGGGTGAAATGGCTGAATTTTCCAGGTTGAATTCTTCAGAGGTGGATGGATCAGCTCCAACATAAATAAACAAATTGTGAACAGTACAACTTTATTAATCACTCGAGAGCAAACAATTTTTTTCTTCAATTATTAACATATTTTAAACAAGTCTCTGTGTTGTATAAGGACAATGTCAGCATTTACTAACCAGTTAAAATGCACACCTAGTGTAATTTTTCCATCTACCATCAATGAAATGTAAGAATACTGAAACACTGAAAGCAACGCAGGTCCAGCCTGTGCTCCAGTTTCCTTTCACAGTCCACCAGACATTAAATTCCAGTGGATTGGTGATTCTGAGTGTAACGTGTGTTTCTAACTTGTCACATGTGAATGTAAGTGAGTGTGTAGTGTTGCTCTGCTGTGTAAGCAGGTCGGCGGTTGCTGGGAGTTTGCTTTAGTGTACCTGCTGCTGTAAGCCATGCAGGAGAAAGGTGTCAGCTAAATACTAGCTAATAATCATTGGAAGTCAGTTTGGAGACAAGCATTTTTGAACAGGATGAGCTGTGAGATGTGAGATATGTAATGAGTGTTTTTCTCTCCATCCCCATTCCCCCACTGTAGAGAGCTCACACACTGCTGGTGTGGAGCCGTGCAGTCACATGACCCCTGAGGAGCACTACCAGCAGATGATGTCAGCATCGAATGAGCCAGGGTCCTATGAGGAACAGCAGCAGCAGCAGCAGCAGCGCCTGTACCAACTGGCTAGCAGTATGCACGTGTCCAGCCCTGCAGGTGCAACCACTAACTGTAGCTAACTAATTTAATCTTAACTAGTTTATTTTTTACCTTGATGTGCCCAGGGGGGTAGATACTCACAGGGATGGCAGAGCACATTACACAGGTTTGAATGTTTGTCTTCTATTATTTCCCAATAATTTCTTAGATATCCAAAATGCTCCACCACTTTTTATGGTTGATATACACCTGAAATGTCACATCGCCTCAATTGTTAGGCTTCTGAGGTTCTCAAGGTTTGAGAACATGAGAACCGGTTAATCACAATAGTCCTTTCTACATTATGCCACATTTAGTAAAATGTTAATAGCACAGTTTAATCCCTCAAATAATTTACAGATTAGGTTCTCAAAATATCAGGTAAAACTATAACAAATTCAAAATTTGCAGTAAGACTTATTTACAAGTGGCCCTCTTGTAAGCACTTCTGCTTGTAATAAACCTCAGAAAAACCCAGCCCCTGTCAGAAGGTGAAATTTACAACCTCCTGTTCTCACACAGGGCCTCCAGCTGGTTCCTTGATCCCATCCCTCCTCCTCTCTTACACCTGTTACTCCGTAACTTTTTTCTTTTATCAGTTCCAAAGTCAGACATATATCCAGTTATCTGTGTTCCATCCTCAAAACGATCTAAGCTATAATCTGGTCCAGCATGTACATCCTGCATTACATCTGCAAGATCCTTCTTTTCACAATGCATTCTGCGTTGCTTCTGGGCCAAGCCATGGTGATATCCTTCCTGGACTATTGCAGCTACCTCCTGTTTGGCCATCAAGCTTTCTGGCTCATCCTGAATTGCCAAACTGTAGGATTAGACTAACTGACAGTACCAGTATCCGAAATACAAACTCTCTTTATAGAGTATAACAGCTTTTGGCTTTATGCAATTTTTGATTTATGGAATGAAAAATCGCTTAATGGGATTTATCCAAAATACACTGGCTTCCTGTATTTACTTTATTTCTATGCCATTAATCCCACTTCTGTTCTGCTCCAAACAAGTCACGTGCACCTTCTGGGTCAAGCATGATGGACAGGCATCTTGCAATTCACAACCAGGTGTGAAAATAGAGGAAAAACATTTTGTGCAGTGCCTCTTTCACTTAATGTGTGTAGCCCAGCAAAATGGGGCCAAAGAGGAAATAATTTAAGAAGGCAAGAAAAGCCCATATAATGAAAGTAAATGTCAAAGTGATTAAAAGAATTAAATGAGGTGAGCATCTTAAAGAGATTAGTCTGATTGAGGTTTGCGTTGTGCTGTCCCGCATGGTGTTACGTGGTGAGGTTGCTGCAAGGTGCCGTGTCTGACACATGTATCTCCACGTGCTGCAAGGTGTTTTACAGGATTTTAGTGATATTTGGGAAAGTTGGATTCGGGCTTTTAGATGGGCTGGGATTTACATTTTTAACAGAGGGATACCTATACCTTGAAAAATGTTTGCTTCTGTATCTCTCCATCTACTGATGAAATCCACTTTTGTTTTCTCTGAGTTGTATGCTGCATTGGAGAAAAGCATCTGCTAAATCAGTGAATGTAAATATATGATGTAAACATATACCTCTTTAAATTCAGGTACACAGGTTAGTTTCTGTAAACGTCTCAGGTGTAGCTATAATGAATAAAAATTATGTTGGAGGAAACTGGTCCTGTACATCTCCAAGCTACTGTCCTCAGTCGCTCCCTCCACAACACTATTTGAGATTTCATTCTATCTTAAGATGTTCTGTTGCCCACTAATGACAGAAAGTGGAATTGCAAGCTACTTTCACTCAGCAAGAGAGAAATTTTAGAAAATAGAAAAGTGAAGAGACATACATACTCCTCAGCAGCAGAACAAAACTCATGTGGTTGTTGCTCGTGTTTGCTTGAGAAGTGTTGATTTGAAAAAGCCCAAACCCTTGCTGACAACAGTGAGCTTTTTTCAGTCTGAAAAGGCTGTGCTGAAAAGCAGACCCTTCTGCTGCATCCCCCCAGCATATTTCCAAAAATGCAGCCAAGTCACTCAGACAGCTGCAATGCTCTCATGATGCTTAAAGATGCAATACTTTTCATGTAATGTGCACTGGCAAAAATTTGACAGCCAAAATATGATAGCCAAATTGGTGGTATAATCTTGTGCCTGTTTGTAAAGCTAAATGAATAAATATAAAACCATAAAACCTGCCTAACAGCCAGCACTATTAGACATCTCAAATTGTGACCTTTGTGTGATCTGCCTGCTTCCCACCCTTGAGGTTGCCCGCTTAACAAGGTACTCATTTTGCGTTGTCAGAATATAAGGATTCTGTCATGTCTCATGAAGAATGTTTTGAAGAGTAGGATGAGGAGAGGTGAGGTGAGCACACGGTTTGCTAGGACAGTTGGGGCTTTTCTTGTGCTGTGGATGGTGAAGCTGCATGGGTAGGGGTGGGTTCAGGCAGGGATGGAGTTTGCTTCTCAGCTCTTTGCCCTACTCATGAGGCTTCTGGAAAAAAATTTATTAAAGTGTGAGTGATCAGAAGATAAAACAGTGAGCCTTTTTACCTGGCCCCACCTCCTGGTGTGGCCACATGTGTTTCAGTGAGGAATCAAGCAATCATGTATGTTAAAATAGCTGTCATTGTATTACCATGTAGCAAGTATAACATAATGTGTATTGCTGGTAGGCAGTTTCCATTTGGAGCATTGAATCATTGACCGTAGTCCCAAGTAGAAACTGCCAATGAGATGGGCTGACTGCCTCCTTCGTCTCTCTGTATGGTAGACCTGCTGCGGGTGAGACCAGAGGGTATCAGTATTCGCACTCCAGGGACTGTGGAAGTAGCGGGATCGTCCAACCAGCGGCGCAAGCAGGATTTACCCCAGCACCGTGATGCTCATGTTCCTGAGAGGTACACCTCACACATCCCATGCACACATGGCACCCTGATGCTTGCTCTCCTGAGACTCTGTCTTAACTAACAGTGATGTCTGTTTGTGTTTCTTTCCCAGTCTGTCTTTTCACTTTGCTTTTACCCACTGGCTTGATTTTACCTAAATAAAAGGCCATTTCTTTGCCTCTTGTGTAGGGATGTGTCACACCCTCCACCCCTCCTGTCACCACAGAATGCCCCACATATTGCTTTGGGGTCACACTTGCGGCCCCCCTTCCTGGGCATCCCCCCTGCTCTGTGCCAGACACCTGGTGAGTTAAACCTGTATGCAGTGATGGCCTAATTAACATGGGTGGAAATTGAACATTTGTTTGATGTATTTTATTATGCATCATGTATCACTGTGGCCTCCTGCATAGTGCCACAAGTTGACATGTCTCAATTTCTGTCAAACACAGGTTACGGCTTTTTGCAGCCTGCACAAGCGGAGATATTTGCACGCCAACAAGAGATGCTAAGGAAGCAGAATCTCACAAGGTAATATGGACTTACAGGGGTGTGTTAGTGGACTTGTTGCCGTAGCATGTAGTTTTGGCTAAATTACAGGTTGTCGATAAAACATCTGACACAAAAAATATAAAATAGCCAGCAGCACTGTCGAATTAATCAACTATGAAATGATGCTAACTGAATATCTAAGAGTTTAGGTCTATCGGTAGTTGAGAACTAAAAATTCTGGCCATAATTGTTAAACACTGACATTACGGGGGAGGGTGATCTATTGTTTCCAGGCTGGAAATGTCCACTGAGCTCCTACGGCAGAAGGAGCTGGAAGGGCTGCAGAGGCAGCGACTGTTAGCAGACCCACTGGGGCTGCCCTCGGGCCTTCCTGCAAATCATCCTGCACTGCGTAGCTTACAAGACCTACCAGAGCGGAACCCGTTGCGTGATGAGCACAGCCGCCACAGTGCTATGCTAGTGCTACGCCATAGTGCTGCACCGCTACTGTCCCTTGGAAATCAGGGGGTGACGGGAAAAATACCGTCCAAAGAAGACAGCTCTCGGAAGAATTCGCGAAAAGAAGTGCTAGGAGGCCTGCGTAGCAAGGCCATGGATACACAAGGGGAAAACTGGATGTGGGAGGGTGATGTTGATGGCTCAGGTGATGGTCCAAGGGACTCAGAGAGCGAGACAGAGGCCAGTGATGAGAGGCTTGGGGGGCTATCCAAGGCAGACAGAAATACATTTGGTTCTGAGCTCAACCAGCGAAAAGATGAGGGCAGGCTTGCTGAGGATGAGAGGGAGCCTGGTGAAGCATCAGGGCAGCTGAGAACTGCCTCCAGCTCAGTTGGCACTGACTCTCCTAGTCACACTCTCTTTGCCCCTAACATCAGCAAGAATGAAGCCAAATACCTCCCGCCTACAATTCTACCCTCACTTCCCACACTGCCCAGCTTTCCAACGCTGCCCATCCCAGCACTGCCGTTTGGATTTCCATACAGTAGCCCATACCTGCATGCAGGTGAGTTCCGTGCCTCAGATTTTATTTAGAGCATACAGTGAGGACCTGTGGTCAACTGCTTAGAAGAATTAGTTTTTTATTAAGTAATGTTTCATTTTCTGCCCAGGACATTCTTCACCAATCCCTTCTTTTCTAATATGCAAGCCTGTAAAAAGGTTTCCTAGTAGAACAGTCAGTGACAGTCATGTGAAACGGAAAGTACTCCCTCTTTTAATTGTATAATTTTACATAGAGGGTGTATTTTCCTTTTCACATGACTTTTACAGCATCCTTTTACTTTGGTGTCTTTATGTTTATAGTGATCAGATAAGCCATAGAGAAAGCATGAAGAAAAAAATATAATGTTCATGATACAAACTGATCAGCCTGAGGAGAAGGAAAATGGTCTTATAGTTGTTTGTTGTCTCAGTCATGAACTGTCTCCCACTCCCTTACACAACTGTGGAAATCATGTGCAACTTACAAATCCAGGACCCTTCTTCTGACCACTGACAAGGTCATCTGCACAGATTGGTGCAGCTTAGTTGATCTTCAATGACTGACAGCAGGTGTGGATTTGACTCCAACTCAATATTTGTAGAGTTAGCATTTTCTCCCTTTGTCTGCGTGGGTCATGCTAAACTGATGAGCTCTTCCACATGAGGTGGACAACCGCACCCACACATTTACTGTAAACCTAAAAGAAAGACAAGCCAAGGAGATCTATTAAGGGGTAGAAGAGACTGGAAAGTCAATCTTGAGGGGGCAGATTTCTACAGGAACCTTAGTGCCAAGAAATTAATGAGCTCGAATCTAATATGTCCTTTGATTTTTGGGGTGGGTGTACAGCCGGAGCTGTGGGAGGACTGTTCCTGGATAGTGAAGAGGCAGGACCTGTGGAGGACATCAGCAAGTGGACAGTGGATGAGGTGTGCAGCTTTGTTGACAGCATGGTTGGATGTTCTGAGTATACCCAGGTGAGCATTCCTTGTTCACACAAGAGAGGTTAAGAAATTAAAGAACTGGAATAAAGAACTGCTAAAAATTTTGATGCCGTGAAAAATATTTGCTGATAATTATTTATATTGAAAATGGCATTAATTCTACACTAAACATCTTTATTTATTTATTTATTTATTTGTACAGATGCGAGCAATTTGAGGTAATGAACCTGGGTCTGTTGGTTGCAAGGTTATAACTGTATCCGCTATGCTACCTGCTAGACAATTATATGTGGGCCCCACAGAATAAAGAAAATGTCCAAACCAAACATAAGATTCATAAATGAGTTATGAATTTGACAGCTTGGACACCTGTAAATTTGTTTATGTGCAGGAAAACGCATTGTCTGGTTGAGCAGAGATGGGCCTCTTTGCAACTCAGTAAAGGGCTTTGTGTCACTCTTCAGTCTACACTTGCTCTCTTAGGATAAAACAGCATTCTTTGGGTAGCCAGATCGTCATCTAAATTATTTGTTCATAATACTTCTTGGAGAGAAAAGGACAGGACCAACAGGAGACAAACAAATTACATGAAACTAATAAGACTGCTAAACAGTACATGAGAATGGGGAGTTTAGGTATTGCACCTCCCCCCAGTTAAAACACACCTCTACGTCCACCGTCTACTCCAGGTGTTCCGGGAGCAAGCCATTGATGGTGAGACCTTGCCATTGCTCACTGAGGAACACCTGCTCAACAACATGGGTCTCAAACTTGGCCCTGCACTGAAGATCCGCTCTCAGGTACCGGTCTTCTTTCCTAGCAATTATAGAAAACACAAGCTGAGTTACCAGGTGTTGCTGTGGAAAGGTAAAAAGTAATAACGCATTATATATCACCTAACTGTTTTACTCTTAAACTGGTGCATTTGTACATTATAGCACGCAGTACAAGTATTGCTAGGGCCGTTGAACAGGCTGATCTCTGCCGTTGTGTGCATGTGTGTGTGAGAGAGAGTACTGGCTTTCTATACTCATTCTGACAAATTAGCTGGGATCTGCCTGGAGGTGTGGAAGAATTTAGTCAAACTAGGAAGAAACAGGATGAATTTATCTGTTTCTAGTCCATTTTACTGCCCAGCCAGGAGTTTAACACAAATTAAATTTAATGCAAGGGAGGCACAGATGTACTTTGAAGGTCCTTTGTTTGGTGGTCTTGTATTAAGTGCTACATAAATTAACCAAAAAGGTTAGAACATAGAAGTCAAATGGCTAAACACATTCTTCACATTTCGCCCAGGCCATAGTTAACAGTCCCTATGTCCAGAGGCACATATGCACAAGGCAGCAAAAAAGCTAACAATGACATCTGGTTTGTCTTCCCAGGTAGCACGCCGTGCTGGGAGGATTATCTACATGACCAGCCTTCCCCTGACTCTCCCATTGCTGCCATCTGTGTTGCGATTTCCAGAAAGGAATGTCTTGCAGAATGAGACACAACCACCCTCTGTTTGTAGTACCACATCCCCTGGTCGCTCCTTGCCAAAGCAGAATCATGGAAGTGCTTCATCTGTGGCAGTCTATGATGGTGTAAAACAGGCATGTTAGACCCAACCAGGAACAGCATCACAGAACCTCAGGAGACTCACTGCTCAAGGGCGTGCCTATCACGTAGACTACTCTACTGCAAGCTTTGCTTCCATCAGCAGCTGACAGAGAAAAACAAAGACAGGCAGCAGATCTGATACTGGCTTGCCAGACGACTCCACCACTACAACGTTCCTCTTTCAGGCAGGCAGACATCATGGGAAAGCCATTTCCCCTTGGGCCGGCCCCCTCATGTCAGACCTACCAGGAATGAAAAACACCTGTAGGGGCTGAATGCTGACCCTTTTCACTCCCCAGCTTTATGTGAATACAGAGAGAAGTCTTAAAGAAGAATCCAAAAGATGGAACAGCAACACGTAGCATGCCATTTTCAGGGAGATGGACTCCTGCTTCTGGTGTGTTTTGAGCTACCGAATGGTGTAAAGTTAGGTGCAGGTCAGGCTCTCCAAGGAACAAGCCAGTATGCCTCCTTGCCTGCAGGACACAGGGTGTGATGAGATGATGAAAAAAATCACATCTGTGGTGAATCTGAGTTTTGCCTGTCAGTGTATCTCAGTTACTATTGAAGTTTTTATACAAAACAAATTTTGGGAGGGAAGTATCAGACCAAATCCCTGGCAATGCCCTGCTATCAATCATACACGCACGTATAAAAGCACACCCTGCTATTTCTGTCCTTCCAATGTTGTTTTTTGTTAAAAATCACTTGCTGCTGCCCCCCCATCCTGCTACTACCCTCCTCCTCCCATCTTCCGCATATAAGTGGCACTTTTTCGTTATTCCTGCTGTGGTGCCATCTCTCACATCCATTTGCAGGCTGCCCACTGAGGCACCACTTCTGTCCTTCACTCGCTGGCCTCCCATTGGGGCACAGCCTCTCATGTTTATTCACGTTCCGACCAAGGCTCTGTCTCTCACAGCCAGTCACTCACTGCCCACCAGGCACCACTTTTGTTCACTAGCTACTGCCACTACTGGTAGTCGCTGACCGCCCACTAGGGAGCCTCCTCTTGCCTTTGTTTGTTTGCCACCTGCTGAGACACTATTTTCATTCATAGCTATTGCTATTGGCAGTTGCATGGTGGCCACTGGGGCACTGCTCTTGTTCTCTTGCTTCTGCTGGTGGTCGCCACACCTCGCATTCATTGCCTCTTGCCGCCTGCGTTCCACAGCAATGAGTTTGCTGCCTCATTCCATGTGGCTCACCACCGGCGCAATGCTCCCTTTATGGTTGTGTTATGGTTGTGAAGATTCTAATGCTTAATTTGGGGACCCCCACATCCACTGTGACCATACTCTATTCGCTGCATAAAGTGCAGCTCACATAGGTAAGGACATAGATTTAGACGTAGTGAATTATGAACCTTGCCAAACACAGAAGTGCACCTGACCCATTGCAATTTTCACATGCAGTCTTACTTGTACTTCCTCTGCATGAATTTTTTGCTGCAATGCAAATCAGACAGGTTGCTCATTAACTTTGCTGTCCGATCTAAACATAACATGTTTTTTTTATCTCTACTGTTCCACTGGCTTGGAGGCCACCACGGTTTGGGGGGGAGGCTCAACAACCTCGCTTGATAGCAGGTATGAGCCCTCAAGTGGACTCCAAGACCCCGTGGACAGCACAGTACTCATCCAAACACATAACCAGTCTAATACTTCCAACTCCTGAAATTTGGGTACAAACTGAGCAGAATTGTACAGAATTGTAAAAATCTAAGAAGTCATTATATTAAGTGGTACTTTTAGCTGTAGATACACCATTTAGATTTATTTTCCCATTTTTAAATTGTAACTTGCTAGCTGTTTTTAAATTTGTCTTTTCTGTTTTGCTAAGTATTAAGTAATATTGGTCACATTAAAAATTGCTTTGAAATGATACTTCACACAAAATAACATGGAAATAAGTATTTGTAGCTTTTTACTGCAGGTAGACTGGCAGTATAATGTATGAAAATCTTCTTTTAAATAGATGCCAAAGATCAATATTTTTTCTTTGTTACATGGAACTCAAAAGATCTTCACATTAGCTATGATTTTTTTGCAACATGAAAGCAATGAAAATTAAAACAACCTGCATTTTACAGTCAACATTGTATCTAACTTTCTATATTCTCCTGTCGAAATAAAGTCTTCATAAGGTTCTCTCGCTTTGCGTACATTAGGAACTGTTTTTATGCATCCCTGCAGCCACCAAAGGAGGTGAGTTGTTGGACACAGATTTTCCTGGAGCCACAGTTGGAGGCAACAGCAGTACAGCCTCACACTCCATTCACTTGAGCTTGTTTTAACATTGCATGTTTAAAATGGGTTCTTTTCAGTTCTTCACGCGATGAGGAGATGTGCAGCGAGTGGAATTAATAAGAACAATGTTAAAACAAATGGTAAAAGCTTATGGTTTCTGCTTTGCGAAATCAAAAAATGTTTATCTTCAGCTTTGTGAGTTGGCCGGTGACTGATGATCCAAACATTTTTCACTCTCCTGCACAATTTTATTAATTTGGAGAACAAGTGATAGAACTGAATAATTTCCTTACAAATATTATAAAATATTTTGGTGTTATCATTGCATACAATAGGTTTTAATTTGATAGTCAAGTTTAGATGGCATATTTTTTACAGGCACCTCCTTTTTTGTCATTAAAATAATCATTTGATTCACTCATAACAAGAATGTGCCCAATGGGGTGATGTCATCGAACAAGGTGACACCATTAGATGGATGGTGTGTGTACAGATACAAGGAAATCTATTTACTTTATTTAGATGAACCTCTGCAGCAGAAACCTTTAAAAAAGTTATATGTCAAACACGTACTGTTCCTGTGTGCAGTAGTAGTGGTATTGGTCTTGCTCTTCAGTCCTGGACTGCAGAGATGAGCAAAAAGAATTCTTCAGTTCTACCTTAAATTACTACATAGAGGCTTTACTTTTCAGGCCCTTGTGCATTTGGGTGCACAAATGATCTGTTCATTCCTTCACAGACAGTTTTCATCAATAAAAAGTACAAATTGACTGGAATAATGCATATTCTGCAGCAATGAGTCCTTTGTGAATCAGAACAGGACATTGTGGGGGCTCTGCCCTTTCTGGTTGTGTGTGTGAAACAGATCATGAGAGGACAACTAGAAGCACCAGTCAACAGGAAAGTAAAACTCACACACACAGGTCCTCTGGTGTAACAGTGTTCACCAAATCTGTCAGAAAAGTTACATTTGAACCCTGTTCCATTGTAGCAGGACAACCTGCCGGAAGCCAAGGAGATGAAATTAATAGGGTGAACCTCATCAGCTGAGGACATATCAACTCACATATGAATCACACTTTTCCAATAAGAACATCTGCGATATTAAATTGTGCTGCTCTGTCCATGTTGTAAAAGTGTTTTACACACTTTACCAGTCCATCACCCCACAGCAGAGCTCACACTCTTACTGCAAACAGACTATGAAGGACTTTGAGTTATATACAGAAGAAGAACATCAACTAGAAGAGCTGTTTCACAGCCAAGAAAAAGTCTGTGTTGTTCCTTCTGACTCTGAGCCTCAACTATTGGCAAGAGTCCCTGTGACAAGCTGGGGCGCGCACACACACCCAGATGACGACGATAACCCCACCCACACGTCTCTAGTGACAGCATCTATAGATCCCCCACATGTCCCTTAGGGTTATCAGCATGACACCTGAATATAAACCCTTTTCTTTTTGTTTACAATGGATGTGAGAGCTGCTGAATCCCAGAGGCAGCAAAGAGGGAGCTAGTCAACTAGTTCGAGACGCCCACGTCCCAATACCATCTCCAGTTCAGACATGGTGAGCCCCACCCCTACACCCTTTGTTCTGCCTGTGTTCAAATAAAGTAGCGTTCAAAAGACATTTTTCCTCATCCCTCCTTGTCCTGAACCAGTCTTGCTTCAGTCTCCTGTCCAGCTCCCTGCCACCGGTTCTGCCAGGGAGGTTCAAGAGTTTGATCTCCTGTAGTTAGAACACGCCTTCTTGTCCCCTTTCTTCACCACCACTCCAATTTACCATGACCGCAGTATTTTATGCACCTTCTGTGCAAAACTGAAGAATTGCAGGGCCCACATTATCCTAACAAAGCCCAGTCTTTCTAAAATATCCAGACAAATATCACCCACCCCTGTACCTTTATCACTGAGGAGACCTTAGATCACATATAACTTCTGAAATAGTCTTAATCCACCAGACCATCCTGATAAAAGGGAATGTCCATCAAGGAGTTCCTCAAGGTGTGCTTTCCATGGCTCAATGATCTCCCCAGCACTGGTGAGCACTTTAACACTCTTGCTTAGCACAGCCTGGAAAGGGTGACACCTTCCCCTTCCTAGGTGGCAACTGATCATTTTATTGCTATGTATTGCAGAGAAGGAGGTCGTGTACTTGAATTGTTTGAGAGGAGGTCATTGGAAGAGAGATTGTGAAAAATGAAAATCTGATGTCAGTCATCAAGGAACTCACACTTTTCAGGGCCTTACTGGGAGACGGGACACGTGTGCACAGAGAAAGAAACCCTCCAAAGTGAAGTTTATTTGTGATTTATTTGTTGTTGTGGCTTGTCTGGCAGTTTTGGGAGGTACCTGTAGGTGTGGCTGAACATGCATGAACATAAAATTTCTCTAAGGACCAAGAAAGGATGATGAATACAGTGGAGTAAAAGTCCTGCTACATTTAGGCGAATGATGTTGAGCATTTTTGGTGACCTGTACAGAAGCAGTTTGTTGTGCTGACTGGATGATTTGTTAGCATTTTGCACCCAATAAAGAAGAGGCCTTAAGGAAGCTGGAAGTTATTTTTCCAAAGGCTGCACCAACTCAACTTCAATTAAATTAAACCCGAAAGAAGTGCTAATGCTAAGCCAAAACTTAAAATACTCATTTAAAAACTCATTAGCATTAGCATTGTCTTCTGGATTCTGAAAAAAGAATACTCCACTGCTACAATCGTTCTTTGTAATAAATAAAGAAAAATTGTTGACCATGTTATCACTGTTGCTTATCATTGCAAAAGTAAACCTTTGGTGCTGCTAGGCCTGAAAAGTTACTGCAAGCAACCACCAGTGCTTCTCAGAAATGCCTCTCCCATTGGGATGAGTGTGAGGTTGGATAGGCGAGAACTTCAAGTCCTTGTTAAAAGTCAGAGAAAGGCTGCATCAGGGAGACCACTCCACCATTTCACTCAGGGAGCTAATTTTAAAGCAGTTTGGAACAAAAGCCATTCATGAGGGATATTTTGAAGACTCACAATGTCCACCAGATGGAGACAAAATGGCATTTCCCCACAAAAAACATCTTTGCACAGAAAATGTGACCTGTTTTGTTTAATAAGTCGCTTGAATACAAGATGCAGCAATGTCAACCAAGGCACACCACAGTTAGTCTGCTCAAGCCCCAGTCAGAACCGGAGCCTGAACGGGGGCAGAAGCTAGAGTAGTCCATGTTGGAGATGGCCTCGATGAGAGGCAACCAGATGATATTTTCAATGACCTTCCTGACCACAGTTGAGCATTTCACTATCAGCTTTTCTCAAACAGTTGTACCGGCCTGCCTCTATGGTGACTTGTAGGCCACACTCCTTTCTCCCCACCCGACTCACCCAGACTGTTACTCCTCAGGGCAAATTTATAGGTTTTTGGTCACTGTTACTGAGCTGTTAGGATCTTTAGCCTGTAGGCATAAATCTTGAACCTCCCTGGCAGTGCTGCCCAGTGTTTCATGCTCGTGACCCGTTGTTGGACGGCTGCTGTTGCGATAGTGACCTTTTCTTGGAGTACTCTGTTTTGAGGTCTGTTAGCCACTGCACACTCGTGTCGTGTGATTATTCCTACTTCCATACGCTCAGAAAAGTTCTGTTTTAGCTCTTTCTGGATCTGTGGCCAATCACTTATTAGACTACTGTTGAGACTGCACTCCAGCTTGTTCTTTGGCAAAGAAGGCATTTATTCCTTTGGTCTCCTTTTTTGTGTATCTCCATTTCACCCACTTAATTCAAACAACTATCCATTTCTATCAAATTTCAAATTTCAGTGCAGATGCCAGTATAGTGGATCTGTTTAGCAGCTGCCAGGGCCTTAGCTATAGACATGCCTTTGTATTTCCTGAGTAGCCAGGACTTGGCCTTTGTCATGTTATGGTTTTGTAGTTCAGTCAACTTGCTCACCTCCTTCCAGGCTTTGTCTAGATTTCCAGTGTTAGCCTCCCAGGAGGGAATTCAGGATGATGGGCTTCTTGGGTTTTGTAGCCTAGTGCTTGTAGCATTACTGCTACTGCAGCATATACCAGGTTTTTGGTTTCAGTTACGATGGTGGTTGGGATTGTGGATAAATTTTCCCCAAATCACACTTTTTGAATGTGGGCATGGCTGCACTGTTGGGAGCCACAGAACATAAATCACGAGAGCATCTCCGATAAGAAATTATCTTGTGCTTCTTTTGATCTCCCTTATCAGGATGTGATTGTACTGCTGTAAAGAGCTGCATCTATTACTGGTTAAAGCTAAGAAATGGGTGAGAATGTCTGTATTCTGTGAAGGAGGACAGTAGGAGTGATTTCTAAGAGAAACATTGACCAATTCACTGAATTATAATTGCACTCTTGTACTAATTTGTACTTCTGTATATTGTAATTGGGGTTTGATACTTTTAACAGCTTCTTTGGGCTGGCCCTGTGCTTATGCAATATGGGCACAAGAGGGCAGAAGAAGACTATAGGTGGGCCAGCCTGAGCACTATGGGGATATTGTGGTTTAAACACTATACAGTAATTTCCTCCAGTACCAAAATTTTGGATAGTAAGTGCCTAGTTTCCAGTACTTTAGATGGGAAAACAAACAAACAAAGGACTCCCAGCCTACTGGAAAACTCCAATATAACTATCAACCTATGAGTTGAGCAGGACAAACACTGTAAACACCAGTTACACTTAAGCTTGTCATTAAAGTGTGTGTTTATATCGTGACGCAGTGTGTACAGTGCAGCACATTTCATATCTTAGTCACTGCGTTACACACAGGAGGTGAGAGGGCACATGCATGGAGTTTGCAGTGGGAGGTCAGTGTTATGGGATGGTAAATAAAGGGTTATGAAGACGTGCGTTAAAGTAACTCACCAACTGGCCTCTTTAATAGGGTTATTTTAAAAAATGAAACGCACAGTTAATGTGGTGATGCAGCACAAATGTTTTAAGACAAAGCAAAGTAGGTGGAAACAGCAGATAACATCCATGCACGTGAGGGTCTGGCGTCAAAAAAATTTGTAACAGTGCACGATACAGTTTCTTACAATGCATAAATTACTGTTTTATTGCAGTACACTCTACAGTATTGTACAGTATTTATTTATTTTGAATTTTATTCAGATTTTGATTTTTTTTATTAGGGATAATCTGTTACAGCAGAAGTTTCTATTATATATAGGTATTAATTTTCAAAAGCCATTTAAATGAAAATTCAGATTTAGAGTTGGGACGCTGAGTAATTGCTATAAGTATTTCTAGTTGTACAAGATCTGAATTATAGGTGAAATGATCAAATAAAATCCACATGTCACATAAAGAGGCCTGAACAGAAAATGTTATGGAATGGGCTCTGAATGATGTTATGTGCATGTTACGTGTAATGTTATGGAATGAAACAAACCGAATGATGTTTGGGGAAGGGTTTATTATGGGGATGAAGAGGGACACATAGTGAATGTATTTACAGATAATGGTGTTAGGCTAACAGGTATCACGAAGCAAAACTACCTCTTCAATTGTGCAAACAACAATCCACCTCACCCCTGAAAAAGAAAAGTGACAAAGCCAAAAGAAAGTCTTTTGCTCCGAACTAACCACTCTAATCCACACTAACAAAACACACAGAGTGCAACGGATCACAAAACTAATCAGCAAATAAACTCCAAGGCACCAGAAGGGAGAAAAGCTCCACTGTCCTCCTTGTGCCTGTTGGTCTTCATCACGACCGGAAGCAGGACCAGCAAATCATTATTCGGATCACCAGGTGCTTCCAGTCCCGCACGGCAACCCTAATCATGGGGGGGAGGGAAGAAGAAAAACAAGCAGGTCCAGGGGTGTGACACTATCGATTCCTGCTGTAGATCACTTAAGGTTCATAAGCTAAATTATTACGGTAAGAAATATGCTCTAGACATGGGAAAAATTCCAAATCCAGTTGGATACAGTTTGGTCAAATAACAAAATAGCAACACTTGGGAACAGAAGAATAGAAACAAAACCATGAAGATAGGGAAATAACTGGTCCAGTTGCAGTATAATACTTCCCAAAAGTGATTTAGTCCCATTGTCCAATCCACTGTCATTAAAAAGTTCTTACAAGTTGTTATACAGATCAAGTGTTAACTTAATCAGGCAAAACAAAATTCATTGTTTGGATCATCCATACAAAAAGAGAAGTCTGAATATAAGGTTCATCAGCAAAATGCTATCAAGTTAATAAAACTAACAGAAGTAACACAGGTCTTTAAAAGACTTTAGTGCAATTTTGACAGATTTTGCATTTGGTCCAATATTTGAACATGATGAAATCCCCCTACCTTTTGAAAACACTCGGTTATAGTAATAATTTTAACTGGAAACTCAATTTAAATAATTTAAAGAAGAACTCTGACAACACACAAGAGTCTGTCAGGCATCGTTGTATTTATTTACTGGCAATAATGTCATGTAATATTTTTTAAAAAATGATTACTATACAAAAACAAACAAATAAAAACACAAAATGAATATTTCCCTACTGTGGGGAAACATGAACAAGTGTGGAAATGTGTAGTGGCTATCCAGGGGGGACCCTGCCTCACTCGCTATTTTACCAGGAAACATTCTGGACCACTGAAGATATTCAATGGACAAGCAGCTATTGATGGGTGGGCCCATGGATTAATGTAGTGATGGAACAAAAGCACCACTGATGGACTGAACACATCTACCTACTTAGCCAGCTTGGGAACCATGCATTTTCAAGGGAAAAAGAAGCTGCAGATTCATCTAATGAGTGGCCCCTATTTTCACCCAGAATCCTGCAGTACATAGGGCTCTGGCCAGATGCTTCAGATTAGATCAGGTAGATGTTTTCTTTCTTTCCCCCAGTATTTGAGCCCAGTCCACATATCCTCTCCCACAAAGGCTTTCTTTGTTGCCCACAGTCCCACATTAAAGGAAGGACTGGAAATAGCCTGTACCTGTGGGAGGTCCCTTCAGACTTATTAATGGTGAAGCCATTGTTCGGTCACCTTGTAATGCAGTGCATTTTTTCCTTTACTTGTCTTTTTGCAATTCAAAACTACCAGTGTTCAAATTGCAGCAACTGGATTCAGATCATTTTCTGTTTGGGCCATTAAAAAAATACATCTGAACTCAGTGTCCTTTATGGTCAGCAAGGAAGGTTCTGGAGCATGAAGTGGATTCCGAGAGTTAAAGCCACTTTCAGCGCTTTTACTGCATACACTTTGAGTACATTAAGCTCATAGTGGATGAGGATATTCCGGCAACACCACAAATGTGGCATTCGATACATTCACTTCTCTAGGATTAACTGCTAAGCCCAGCTTAGCCAGGTGGCCTTTCCATTTTCCTTAAGTTTAACAGCCTTTCCTGTGTAACTCATAAAAGTTCTAAAAAAAAAACAAACTAGCATAAATTGTACCCACTAGGTGGCAGAATTTAAGCATTCATTGAAAAAAAATGCTGTTTAATTTTCATTTAACCCTTCTGGTCTAGATTTTAATCTTCAGTCCATTATTATTTTCACATTAACAACAGCAATAATAATAATTTATTTAAAAAACAATTTAAAATATATTTTTTTACAGGTTACCAGGGTAAAGTCAACACACAGATGACAGTACTATGTTGCAACAGATGCAAAATAAGCCTAATTCACAAAGCGTCCAGCACAGAGCTCTGAAAAACAAGGTGACACAGCAGTGACAGAGTTTGTCTTGGGTGGTGTATGAAAAGCAAGCCGGTCATACTGTCTGAAATATTACCAGACATGGGCCACTGCTTGCCCGAACTGAGGTGGCCATCCTGAAGCTCTTCCTTCCTCCCCCACTAACAGAGAACAATCCCGGCTAAAGATAAAATTAGCCGATTCAAACAAGCGTTTCTTATTTTGGAGAGAAACTCAGTACCGTCACTGAGTGAGTTTTTCCCATTGTGATTGTTTGTTCACAGCCACTTCCTCTTCCACAAAAGATAAAAAGGGTGTATGAAGCATATTTGCTCATTTTTGAATGGTCAACCGACAACCCTTCATTTCCCCTTCACAGGAGTCTGAGAATTTCAGAAGATTTGTTAACTATAAATCCTCAGATGATTCTACCATCACATTCAGAGCTATCCGTCATTTCTCTGTCACTTCCCCATTTATATTGGCTTAGCACCGGCAGAATACACTCTTCCCCTCTCATACTTTCCAATTTCAGACTCTTGTTCTTTTTTATGATAATTCATTTCAGGTACAACTCTGTACTGTGGAACCCGTGACCCAGAATGCAGTGCAGCTCCACACTGGTGCCCCAACTGCGGCTTTAACGTCTGCTGTGTAAATACCGGCAAGGCCCCACAGTTCACTCAGCATGTGGTCAAATTAAGCAAAATTACATGTATTTGCCGTGTCGAACCACTATGAGGACTTTAGTGAGCAGCTTGTCAATCTGTACATATTTTGTGTGTGTTTTAACTCTTTTATATCTAAAAATACAAGTAGTAGTATGTTTAATACACTGGAATGCACTGGTATCCCATCCAGGGTGTATCTGCTGTCCCCTGCTGCCAGGATAGTCTCAGCCACCTCAGCACAGCTTATCCATATCATGTTGCAATCACGAAAACAGCAGATATATACATGCTTTAAATGAAGCCTCAAGATCATGAAGTGAGATGGAGCGACTTAGAACCTCTCCGTGGTTAAGCACTCTGTGTCACCCGGCTGAGAAGAGTGCTATCGGAAATAAAGTGGAATTGAACGGAGTTGATTTTCCACTGACAAAACAAAGGTACAAATGGCAGGTGTAGCGTGGAAGCGGAAGGAAGTCGGTGGATGTTACAGCCCTGGCAGGAGGGGGACGGTGGGGAAGGGAGTAACACCTCATATAGCCCACTGAGTAGTGCTGTGTTGTATGGGTCAATTGTGACATGGCGATGGACCACCCTTTGTGCTGCTATCAGTCTACTCATTGCAGCATTCATGTCAAGCTCCAGTATTCTCTGGAAGAAGACATGACCATGACTCATTTATATGTACACGTGTCACATATCTTTCACATGGTCTTCTAGAATTCTGCAGAGTCTCCTAGACATAGACCATCCATAATTGTGCAGCTTTACCATGAGACTTACCTGCTTTCAGCGTCAAAGGTCCCGGTGATTCCAACTACAGTGTAATGGGTCAAACTGGGCTGGACTTGCTACCCAGCTTCTGGCATCTTCATGCCATAGTTACTGATGCTGTTGACCACAGTCGCTCATCTAATTTGATGCCTATCTGTTTCCTCCTCATCCTCTTCATCTTCCCCTCTGTACTCTTTCTTGTTCCTTCACTCCTTGTGTCACATCTATATATTAACAAAATACAAGGAAGATAGTTCATCAGTGTTTGTACAGCTAATGCGTATTGTCCTGGAATAGCTTGCAGGCTGAGATGTTTCTGCAGAAGGAGCAGCTTTGCTCACAATGATAGCTGTGCTACTCCCCTGACGTTTGTGTTTGCAGTTTTGCAAAACACCTGCGCCAGACCTGCAAACTGTGTTGACAGAACACACTGTGATTGTGGAGATGAAGCAGATGGATCTGTGTTGTTAAGATGAATATCTGATCACTTGGCGAATTCTTTTAGTTGCCGTGTACAACCAAATGGGCAAAGCTGCAATACTAAGAGAAACTTTTAGCCAAACTTATGTCATCTTCAGTGAGTCCTATACGTTGATTGCCAAGAAGATGTTGGTGACTGGAAAGGTAGCGGGAGGCCGGGAGCCAACAACTAATGGCATTATATCCGCATTCGTTTTATTGTGGAGTTTTACTCTCCTATTATTTAAGATAAATTATACTTTTCTAACATGGTATTTGTCAATTTTGATTTCCATTTAGGCAGCTCTTGGCATTTTTATAGCAGTAATATTTACATTTACTCTAATTTCCCATTCCTTGTGTTTACCTCCCACCCCCCGAGTGAGCATGCAAGTCACCAGTCTGCCATCATCACACGGGCGTTTTGTCTAATAACTAGTGACATGTTGAAAGGTTGCCCAACTGGGGAATTAGTCACATAACGTGGTCAAACAGGGGAAATTCACAGGCCCTCTGAAAACACTGCATGACTGAAAATTAGACCAGACACCCATTTGAGGGGCTCAAAATATAATTATGACAAAATGTTTGCTTTTAATTACTGCTGTTCACACGGTGCACTGTAACCATGGCAACCGCTGAAGACCGAGTCACTCTGATGGTCACAGAGCTCTGAGGGCAGAGTTAAAAACGTATCAAACCGCCAAACAGAGGAAGTAAGGCTGAGGGAAAAAAAAGAAAACCAACATGTTGTAATATAATAGCTACAGCTCAATTTCAATCCCTGTTCAATAGATACTGTAGAATACAGCAACAGACAGGATGGAGGACTGATGGCAGGAATTTTGATTCCAAATGGGCTGATTTATCTACACTCGTGATTTAAAAGTGTCTTTGTGAAGAGGTAGGGCTGCAGGGGGCTGGGTTGAGTGTGTGGGGCGGACGGATTGTGCTCCTCAGATAGTTTTCCTCACACACTTGCTCACTTCTTCACCCAGGAGAAAGGATTGAAACAGGACGGGCCAGTGAGCATACCCTCCCCTCCTCGGGATGACCGGACGTGTCATATACTTGACAGCGAGGGGGGTACAAGTTTATAATACGAGATTTGCCCTCATATATATATCAAGCTTTAATATGTAATGTATGTCATTAAAATGGTTCATGTGCATCCAGACCTCTCTTCTGCTTTTGCTTCTCCAGGAAGCGGCTTTTATAAGAATAGCTGGACATGCAGAAATGCAAATATGGTACATGTAAATATATAAATGGAAGGGCTGTTTCATAGCCTGATGTTCTCTGATTCCAGGATAGACTCCAGACCAATGTGGACCTTCTCAGAGCAAGTGGTTAATGATAATGTATGGCTGGCTTACATATGGACAGTTTTATATATGGATATGTTTTGTTATGTTTGGATATTCACAGGAAATTTATGTAATGAGTCCAAGGAATATATTTTAATGCAATATAGTGTAGCATCATCTAGTATTGCTACCAGTCAATCCAGTATTTTAGCAATTCAGTAACTCTTATTTGGCTCCTGCTCCATCCCACCTTTGACACCAATATAGCATTTTTTAGTACCGAAGAAAGGTTCAGGAGTCAGGAATCCAGGAAACAGCTCTTTATTGCATGCATACATGCAACCTCCAACATTCAGATAGTGTTAGTGAAAGAATCCTTTTGTGAATACCATAAAACCTCTCACTTCTCAAATCCTGGAAAAAATTTTTTTTTTAAAAAAGTAGGAGGTATACTTTTTGTTCTCCTCTACCTCCCTAACTCTGGTGCTTAACAAAAAGGCCTGGGCCTGCTGCTCTTGCAGCCACCTCAAAGCGGCCTTTATTTCCGTGGCCCTATCGTGATCAAAAGCCCCTCTCTTGTTATGGCAGGCATAATTTCTGTGGAGGTTCTCAACAAGCTCCTCATGCCTTGGCAACACAGCACCTATGGATACAATAATTAATGGCAAGGACCTTGGCTTTGACCCCTTCCCACCACTCAGCTAACATGGGGTAACAGTTCACGCCCTCCTGCCACAAAGAAAAACTATTGTAAAACATGTCCCTACACGCCTTTTCCTGGAGTACCTCTAGGTTGAGTTCCCAGTAGCCACGACCGTGACTCTGGCCTTGACCATCACTCAATCTGATGGCCAGTGAGGGAACTAAAGTACTTCTTTAAAAACAAGCAAAGGGGATGATAAGATGTAATCTAAACATCTAACCACCACGACTGCTGCACCAGGTGACACCCGGTTCATTGGGGCTACTTTTTAAAACTATGTGTAAGGCTGAAACTGTGAATCAAACCTTTAACACTGGCATCGCCCTTGCCTTCAAGAAAGATGTAACTGTCACCTCCTGTTATTAAATGTTTGTCATGCAATATGGGACCAGCTTCTCTAACAGAGACCTGACCTCCACTGGAGCTTAGACACGCAGAATGTGAATGTGCTGACCTCTCCACGTGGTGTCCTCCCCAAAACTCCAACTTCAATTTTTTTCTCCAAAAAAGAATCCTCACACATGTAATGTGGATGCCACCTATGCTCCATTAGGACTCACCTTCCTTCCAATTTTGAGAAAAGAGAGTCATGTTCCACTGGTTCCAGAGGTAGACGCTGGTTAAAGGCACAGGATGAAAGATTATTAAACACAGCAGTTCTTTTCACACAATGTTTGAGGCCCCTGACATTAAGATTTAGAATTGTAAAATCAATCATTCAAGTATAACATTAAAAAGTTAAAAATTAAAACCATAAAACAATAAAAGTGAACTATTAAGTACTCCCCTCCCCAGAGCTATTCCCCCTAGTCATGCTGCACATGATCATTTTGCCTTCTTCCAGGTACATCTCCAAATCCAAATTCAGCGACTAGTCCCCCTCCTTTCTCCCGCATGGGTGACGCTGAGGGAAAACGCCTTGTGACCCAGGCATTGTTCATTTGCTCTGAGGAGAGGACTCCCTTTCTGCCTTTGTCAGAGAAGGAGTTCTCCAACAAAGACTCCCCTCAAGCTGGTTAGCCTCCCTTCTGCCTTGCTTCTTCTTTTTCTTCTTTTCCATTGAAGTATCTTCTTTTTTTCTTTTGAGCAATCCCACCAGGGTGGGAACAGGGCTGAAAGCCTGGAGATTGCCATCTTTGCCAGGGTCTTCTTCAGCCCCTACCCCTACTTCTGGCTCCACCTCCACCCTCTCTTCTTCTTTTCCTTTCAAGGTCAACTCCTTTTAGAGTCTCCGTCACAGACCCCCTGTTACCACATAGGACGTCGACATAGGAGGGCCAGATAATCTTCGCTGTTGCAAACGTTGCACTGGCAGGGACCCTTGCAATCCCATTGCAGCAGCGGTCAAGTCACCTACTGGACACACATTAGGATCCCCTCTACTCCCCCCTAAATGCACTAGCAGCACCTACTGGCTGTTAAAACCCACACTTGGATCTTAGCCAAAACAATATGTTGATATTGCATACTGAAGGGTTATATCAGGGTTTAAACCTGAGACCTTGTGATGTGCACTCAAATGCGCTACCACTGAGCTACACCCCGCACCCTAATAGCTTGACAAGGACAGTTAGAATGGAGCAACATCACGGTTACAGACACCTTCCATCGGCAGGACCCCACTGAGGCCACCCCACGCCCCTTAGCCTCGTCTTACAATGGGCCCTCCCTAACACATATTCTAGAATCCACTTAACTGAACTCCTCCAGCAGTGGGTGGAACATCAACATTACAAACCAGAGTAATGAAACTGTAAGCACAGCAGGACTATTCACAACAGCTTGACAGCACTGTTATAATATCACAGGTGCACAACATGCATGGTTTACACACTAAATTCCCAAACAACTATCATAGTAACAGCATAAAGTGAACTGGTGTGGACTGTGGTCCTGTAGAGCCACAGCTGGGCACCCCTGTTTTGAATAGTTAAAAATAATATATGGTGCCTGAAAAAAGTTTTATTTAATCTATTTATACTGAAGAAATGGTCCCTGTAACTACACCCTTTTGATGATTTATGTAAAAAAAAAAATCTATTTACAGTGTTCTGCTCTCCTTTTATGCTTCTATGACTAGATTTGGTGAAATCCTATTTGTCTGCTATAATTTGATTTTATCTATTTATAGGCCCGAGTCTTGCACGCTACCTGTTTGACCAGACTGAGCACCCTGCAGCTTTCATGCTGTGACAGATGTTCCTAGTCCTGCCTTTGGTCTGCAACTCCTGGAAGACAGTAGCTCACCATGCCACATCTGAGCCCTAAAATCAGCTGTCCAGCTTCTCTGACAAGGGCATCATCTGTCTGAGCATGTTCTTACTGTGGATTTATACGGTGAACTGGAAGAAATGAAAGGTCACCATGATGTTGTACAGTATGTTGGATGCAGTAGCTGTGTTGAACACAATTTGGGGTGAAATTGCTCGTGAAGTTGCCCCATTCAAGGACATTTGCTTTGTGACCTATGCGGCTCATTATGGAACATCAGACTAAGTATAGAATTTTTGTCTTTGTTTCTTGTCAGTTTACTATATACATCCTATAAAAACAGGGCAGTGAAAATACATTTGAAGAGCACACAAGATATTCAATTATTATTGCACTTCATTGCAGCAGCAAACTAGTATATTCTGTTCTTACCCCTAACATATTTTTTACCATTTTTATGAACTTTGAAGAAAACTAATTCACTGGGCATTTCTTACACCTCTTCAGGATCAAGGAATATTAGTGAAATGCTTCTAAATCTGTTTGGCCACACACTGAACAATGACCCAATAGAGAACAACACCAATAGGCTGAACAGGGCAGTCCAGTCTCAGGCAAACTGATAAATTTCTATATATTCTCCTCATTCCTGTCAGAAGAGAGTTGTAAATTTATCAGAAAACGTCTGAGCAAGGAAAACACAGCACGCATGACTCTCTCCCAATCCTGTTGAAAAGCAAACGTACTGCAGAGAGTGATTTTTCACTCCTTGATCTTTTTACTTCCTCAGAGCACGAAGTTCTGTCATGTTTTGCAAACCCAAGCATAAGGAGGCACCAGAGCATGAAACCTTGATGAAGATTTAACTCATGTACCCAGACTGTGTTCAAACTCAAAAAAGGACTGTCCATTTTAACATATTTTTGAAAAAGGCATGACAATATATAGTAAGTTAGAGTGAAGCTCCTTTAAAAAAGCTCCACAGAGGGGTAGGTGTCCCACCAATATCTGAACAAAATCTGAATATAACTCCACTTGTGGAAAAATGTTCTTCTATTTACTAGTGGTGTTTCTGTAAAGGCAACACCATCTTATTACTTTTCTTCCATTGCTGCAGATATATACTTAACCAAAACCCCCTAAAATAACCTGACCTGTGGGAGGAAACCTATTCAAACAGAGAGAAAATGCAAACTCCACGCCGACTGAGCTAAATTCAGCCGTGAGATGCCGCCACGCTTTTGAAGTATGTACAATAAAGTGAAATGGATTTATAATATGCATAATAAAGAGATATTGCTTTAGGGTTTTCTGTTGCACTACTCTTGAACTTCTGATCAGTCCTGACTATGTCCCCATGAACCTTGTGATCTAAAAAACTTTATAACTAATATTTCTTGCCCCGGAGGCATGCTGACTCAATAGGTGTTCGGTAGGGGCTACAACCTCAAACCTTCAGTTATAGGTCCAAGTTGCATATCAGCTCTGAATGTGAATCATTTGCTTCCCTGTTCTGTAAGCTTCACCACACTGGATCAACTACCTGGTTTCAGTGATGCTAAAAATAGTTAATACTTTAATATCAGTTAATAGTTCTTTTTCTGAAAAATTCTGATCCAGCTGCTCTTTAGAATTTCTCCTGTTGACAAGTGAACATGTGGCATCAGGATGCACATTAATTCTCTCCATTTACTTGCTGAATGTAGCTGCACAAAGTTATGCCCAACACTGCAGATGCAAGTTTGGATCAGTAGAATAATCTGCTCATGAATAAAGACTGTAGTGATGACACACCTTAGCTTACCTTGGACAGGGTATAAACATGTTTTCAATTGTGTCATCAGTTTTCATGGTAAAAAAAGCTTCATTTCCCCTAGAGGTTTAAATGAAGCAGAATTAATTTTGCTAGCTATCTAAAAGTTACACAGGGGGGTCCAAAGTCATGAGACTGAAGGTTTTCAAACGTGGCTTCAATAGTGGATGAGCTTCCTTTCTTCAAGCAGTTGAATCCCTCGCAACATTCAACAAAGGTCTCACAACACCCTTTTCTCCTACCTGCTTCATAAATTTTAATGATTTTTCTTTAATGAAAAAAAAATTTAATTTACGCAGCCGCCGCTGTATTGTATGCTGTGACAGCGTTAGACCACAAATTGCCTCGATTTCTCCATTTTCATCAGAATTCCTGTCATTTCACATTTGGCTGTACTGATGGGTCAGTGTTTCATGTAATGGCCTTTTTTTTTTTACTTGAATTGTTCAACTTACTTGAATCATGATCATTCAAAAACTGTGCAGCACTGCTGTTTAGAATGTTTTTGACCGCAAGGGGCAGTGGATTTGCCTCTCACCGCACAAGGATTAACATGTTTAGTTAGATGCTGGGTTTAAAAATTGCCTATTGTCTAAAACATGTCATCCTTCTAATCTCAAATGTGACAGATTTAATTTTGCCTGAAGTGCTTGTGCCTTGTCAGATTCAAAAAAAGCTACCTTATGGACAAATTCTGTGCATGAACACAGAAGCATCAAGCATCACAAAGCCCAGCTTAGTGACTTGGAAAAAAGTTGACCTTTGTTTTTTCTTAAAAAAAAACACAACAAAACACATTGGCACCAAGTGTATCTGTGTCCTACAGGGATCACCATTGAAGAATTACCCCACAGGCAGATTTTCAACCTCAGTGGCCATCTGTTGCTAGGAGACAACAGTGCAACCTTACACTGCCCAAAGCTTGTGCTCAAGGATGGAGCTGTGGCAGTACCAGTGCATTATGATGTCATGAATTTGCTTACTTAATATATAGATGTTTACATTTATGTTCATAACATGGATCATTGTTCAGTTATGCAATCCAAAGGCATGTTTCAGCTTAACTGCTGACTAAATTCCATGTAGCGTGTGAACATGTGACTACCCTGCAATAGACTGGGGGTAGTGTCAGATGCCTTGGAATCACAGGGCAAGGAGAGTTACAAGGAATTGCGTGAGTTAACTTCATGTTTTGTTTTTTTTTTTTTAAACTAATGTTACTCTAGTTTGTCATTTGGAGATCAGTTCAATTCTACAGGCTGGGGTCTTTAATATGGAGGTGACCCCTTTGTATGAGATACCTATTAGGGTTGCAGTGGTTCCTATGTTAGCCCAGCATCACTGGGTGATGGGCTAAGAAACTACACCCCATGTTGCAGGGTAGCAACATGCAGTCACCTATGGATAAAGTGACCAAGCAACCTGAAACACATCTTTGGACAGTGAGAAGAACCCTACACTGACAGGGGGGAGATATGTAAAACATTTTGCTCAAAAGTTTCATCCAATGAAAAATAACCTATTCAAATAGTTGGTGTCATGTATTAGCCCAAAAATTATGTTTTGTGAACAAGGGCTCTAGTCAGAATTTTGTTAAACATTTACCTTTGGGAATAGTGGGGGGGAGTGATGTTTATTTCACCAGAGAATATTCAGCTCATCACCACCTTATGGTTGATAGTACAGTAACACCAGAAGCACCACCAATGCTTGAGTGCTAATACCTGCCAAGCTACAAAACTTATGCATGTCAAGATGTAATGAAAGTTTAAACTGACGCAATGAAAGGCCAAATACCTCGGAGTGTTTAGCAGTTGGGGTCACCTTACTACCCAGAGGCAAGAATACAAAATATCCAAACTGGTGTAGGGAGGGAGAATGTTTCTAGGCCTTTCAGTGTAGCATCCATTAGTAAAAGCTTGCTGCTCCCTCTCCTGTGCTCCTTTCCTCTTACTCCAGTTGCCAAGGCATAGGACAAGTGAGACCAGGAGGAACAGCTTGTAAACCACCTGGGGAAATAAGGGCTATAGCTCTCAGAGGGTACCAGGCTCTGCCACTATCCTGGCTGGCACCTTTTGGTCCTCCACCATCCTCAGATTCTCCTTCACCTGGTTGCTACTGTCTCCATCAGGCCTTGGGAGGTCTCTGCTGAGGACAACTGCAGGAGAGAAGGTCTTCTGCACCACATTGGGTGCAGCAGCAAGAACTAACAGTTCTTGGCCTTACGGCTCACCTGCAACCACCTGACACTTCCTTAGCAGTGAGTGGCCAGCTCTGAGACAGCAGGAAGGGGGCTGACCTTGACAATGTAGGCAGCCTGGGTGGCCTTTGAGCACAAAGTTTGAGGAAGGTGATTCAGACCATCTGGCCTTGCAAGGTCAGGGTGTAACTGCCTTGTCCCAGTCAAGGAATCCAGCACCATGCTTGCTCCTCTAAGCAAACCAGATGGTGTTCAAGTTGTTCTTCAGGTCCAGGAGTGGTACACTGGAAGGCTGGTTCATGATTGGAGGAGCTGCCATCTTAAAAGAACTGGGCTAAAAATCCCTAATAAAGAGATCCAGAAATAAAATCTTCATATCACCCAGCAAGGGCAGAGGTGATGCCACCCAAAACTGCACACATTAGGCTCCACAATTATTTGCTAACCAAACATAAAAGCCTGGATGCTACATTTTTGGCAAAGATCAAAGGCCAGGAAGTGATCAAAATACTCACTGCTACAGGAACAAACAGAACAAAGCCATTTGCTCATGAACTGCATCCTCCCAGATGAAGAAAAAGGTTGAAGAGCAACCAGAGGATGTAAGGATCAGTTTGTGAATAAAAATAGTGATATGATGCCCAAAAAAATCCTTTGAGAGAGACTTTGGTATGACATGGAGAGACTACAAAAGTATTTCATATCCCTGGATAGCAACAGCCATGAAATCTATCAAGTATACTGAACTATTAATCATTCTGTGAAAATAAGCTGAAGACAGAAATAGTTATTCTTCAGAGGTGGACCATCAAAACAGATCCACATGAAAGGAATATTTCAAGATGAGTCGTATCCCTTGCTGGTCTGCTTACGAGTTATACCACTTACAAGGATGGTCAGACAGAGCATAGGACATGAAATTAATCAGAACAAGTTCATGGATGGATGAGGAAGCTGCTCACAAAGAATGAATATCAGCTGGAACAAGTACTCAATACAGGCAGTGTTCAGTGACAATGTCAAAGTGGAGTTTGGCTTAGACAAATGCAACAGTGTTATGCAAGCATGGAAAAGCGGTCAAAAGCCAGACTATTCAACCAGGTCGTGAGACTGCTATTCAACATCAGACCTGAAGAGACAAATACCTTGGTATGAAAGAAAGATATGAGATACAGCTTACTTTGATGAAACACATGATCAAGGAATGCCACTGAAAGAGGCAAATGCTCAGTGCAGAGCTCAGTTCAAAGAACAATGCAACAGCTATAAACAGCCTTGAAATACCAGTTCCAGCTTTGAAATAGATGGACTAAGGATTGAGGTACAAAACATGGATAAGACAGGAAAACTTCTGACAATAACAGGAATCCATCATCCAAAAGCTGGCAGCAAAAGAATACATACTAACAGACAGAATGGCAGACATGGACTGATGAAACTAGAATTGTTTTGCTTGTTACAGAACATTTGTCAACTTTAGAAACTGTATCCAAATAGGGAAAGACAAGACCACCAGGCTTTTCAGGTCACCTGTCACAGAACAAGCTACAGTCCTTTGAAAAAGTGCACAGTTATATGGATTTTTTGTATTAGGACATCAAAAACCCACAAGGTATTAATATTTAAAGATACATTACCTGAAGTTCGCTGTGACCATGTTTGCACAGCAGATAAAGCTGTCTTGTCACCCATCTCCATTATAAATGAGTCAGGAAACTTGATACAGTAAGTTTTAATGTACAATAACTAGACTGACTGGTTTATTGTAAAGTGATTATAGCACTGAACTCAAAGCAGTCCACTCAAACTCCATGATTTTGATTTAAAGTCAAACAACTTCCTCTTAAAGGGGGAAAAAACTCAGTTCTCATGCATTATGAGGCCGTATTTCACAACTTCAGATGTAATAGTTCTATCAAACCTTGAATTTACATCAGCAGGAACAGCATGTGATAAACAAGTTGGTTATATGAGCAGCAAATACAAGTAGACCGGGGGGGCATAGTGATGCAGCAGGTGACACTGATGTTATGCAGCACCATAATGTTTTGCTGTGGAATAGAGACTTGAAGAATGTTTCTCTGTACATCCTTATTTAACCACCATCTTAATACACTGTCTCTCTCACACACACACACACACACACACACACACACACACCTTATGGTCTACTGATAACTATCTGCAGGGCATAGGTTTGCACAAAGTGCTCTGGTTTCCTTTCAAGGTTCAAGTCAACTGGTGTCTAACTTGTACATACTATACACATAAGAGTGACAAGATTACATCCCCTCCAGGGGGGTAGCCTTATAGCCTAGTGCCTGGGATAGACTCTGGACCAAGGATGAAAGATACAGAAAATGAAGTGTATGCATTCAGAAGAATACCACAAGTAGCTAGTGACTGTATTGCCCACCTGCAGACGCATGATACATTAGTTATCCAGATCCTTCGGTGGTGTGACACCTCTTGTGGGCACAAGGGTTAGGAACAGAACCCAAAAGGAATCAAGCCCCAATTAAAGGTACCACAGATGTCAGCTTGTAGTTGACCATGCCACTCTGACAGACAAGGCCCACTGAGGCCACAGTGAATCATTCTCCCACAGTCCTTATATAGTCAAATGCAGTTCTCAGTTTATTTACAACAGCAAATACAATTTTTTTTGATTGGTTGTGCACTGAGGAGTTTGTTAAAATCATTCTGGGTTGCTATGATCACTAAGGTCAGCAATAGGGAAAGCCACCTGAGCAGAGTTTTTCCACCACCATATGTAATTACACCACCTGTGACTTCTCACCACAGCAACCAGAGCAGAAATCAAAACCCACCTTTGTTCACAACAGCCCCTCCCACTACCTCCAATACACACAGCAGCACAATAGATGGACTGTCCAAGAGGAGAGTCCACTTCACCATGGGACTCTGTGCTATCCAGGCTAACTCAAACACCTCCTCAATCCAACATTGAGCTTGTGGCCAGTCAGTGAGCAAGGGTTGGTTGGTTGGTTGGTTGGTTGGAACCCCACAAGACATACAATAGCACACACACTGTGTTAGTGTGAGAAAATCCTCTTATATAAATATTCTCAATTATCCTGACAAGGAGCAACAAGCCACATCCCATCAATTAAGGTGTGCAGCCCAATTGACTGCCTTGAACCTTCCACCCTACTATTGCAGCCCTTAAAAGTATAAATCCCAGTTGATCTATTTGTACTGGCTTTCTTTCTAAGCTACCTTACCATCCTGGTACACCAGCCCTCCCCCCAGTGTGGCTCCCTGTAGAGTGTAGGTGTAGAGTTTGCGTCATTTCATGTCAACCCCCCCCCCCCCCCCAAGAAAGAGCAGTATGTTGTTACCAAGGTGACCCTTTTGAAGAACCCATGAATGACAGAAAAAGAGAGACTTACGTAACTGGTGCCAAGAATGGTCACCCCATTCATCTGTGGCACAGTGACAAGTCTCTGCTAGTGGGAGCATGATCGAGTCCTGTGGGAAGAAACGGGCCAGACAGGAATAATGACGACCTCCATTAGAACCCTTTTAGAACGGACAACAGCAGTCGCTCAGAACAGCAAGTCACCTACTTGCAAACTTAATTGGAATGAAAGCTGGTTCATTACCCAAAAAGTTTGTTTTTTGAACATGACACAGAGCATTACAAGAGTTCTTCATAAAATCTTCCATTCCTGTAATGGGCGCAGGCAAAAAAGCTGCCACTGACCAACAATTCAAGAGTCATCCATCTGTATCTGTACTGCTGGTGAAATGCATCATTGTTAACATTTGCATGAGTTCATATGTTGCTTTGGAGAAAAGAATGTGGAAAAAGAACGACTGTAAATGTAAACAGTCAAAGAGGGGAAGAGCGGAGCCAGGACCATGTCCACAGGTGCTGTATTTTAAGTCCCATGGTAGGAATCTTTAGGACTTTATTGCATTATTGTTTTAGTGCTAGTGAGCTTCTTTTCCACATGTGGACTCACACAATGCCAATATAAGCATAATAATAAGAAATAAAGGCATAATTGCAAGAATTTTAAACAACAAAGGAGTTGTATGTTATTTACCTCGAGCCACAGACCAACTGTGAATGACCTCAGGGCTGGAGGCTGTACATAAAGGACAGGCACCATTTTCCTGGCGGCTCAGAACTAGTAGATAAAGACACCATGGGGTCGTCTGTAGCGTTACCCTCATTTGTACTCTTTGGAAAAACGTACAGTTCACAATTACTGTCACCTTTTAAAAAAAAAGAAATAAGAAATACATGTCAAACAAGATTGCATTGGTGAAAAAGTTAAATCTTTTTAAAGGAGACACTATAAGATTGCATCCCGGTTTCAAGGGAGAAACAAGCGCGTCTGAACCCAAAAGGTGCCAGGTGCCAAAGAGGACAGGCAGGCAGTGTATTTTATGCTTGTACATTTTTTTTTCAAATCTAGCTAATGCTATAAAGTGGCTTCAACTGTTAAGGTCCTTACAATGATTTACCCATGTATAAAGCTGACATTTCTTTGGAATCATGAGCACCACTGACACCTCTAGCGATAACCATGGCACTAACACCACTACGCCATCTGTTTCCCAAGGTACTCTGGATCGGTGGCAGCAGGTCCACATCTCAACTCGCCACAGATTCCATCTGCATCACAACACATTTTTATTGCTTTTATTACTGTATATATTCAAAATAACTTGGATTTATGAATATGGAAAAAAAAATTCCAAATTTGATTTTCTTTGGCAATGCATAGTATCACGTCTACATATAGCTGGCAGGAAATTTGTAAGATGTGCTAAACAGCAAACCTTCACCCTGATGATATGCACATATTTAAGAACATATAACAGAGACAAAATGGTGTTATACATCCCTAAAATCCAGAGTGAGCAAACTAACCTGCCAGCCAATTTTAACAGGCCCTTAATGTAAAAAAATAAATTTGTCTTTTTTTATCCCAACTTGTTTGGTGCTGTGTCTCTTACAGTTCATTAATCTGTCCACTAGGGGGCACACAAAAGTAATGCCACTGGTGGGTCCAAAATGGTTGGAGTAAAGCAGGGGAAAGTTGATAGTGCTTGCAGAACATTTTATAAAGAATCATAAAGCTTTTATTTGTAAGAAAAGTTTTTGGGTGTTGAAACAATGCATGTATTTTGCTGCCAAACATGGACACGAGCTATCTGTCATTCAAGGAGTGGCTTCTGTATCAGCTGCTAGTTTACAGGCCCAACAAAATGTAGAGGTAATTATACTGAATTGTGTTTAAATTAACCTGAAGTAATGGAATAAATTACTGCCTTTTTAAATCAGTACATCAAAATTGACCGCAAAAACGTGTCGCTTTTTTTAACGTAACGTCTGACTTGTTTGAGCAATGATTATAATCAAAGACTTGACTTGTGAGTTGAGCAAGAAAACAGAGTTTTTTTGTAAATGTCAGGTCATCATTAATCTTAAGCTAATCGGCCTGTGTTGAATTTTATGTCTAACAGTAGCCTAAAGTGGCCTGCTAATGCAGGTTAAAAATTTTATGTGACCTCTGGTCCAGAAAAAAGTTTGCCCACCCCTGCTGCCTTCAGAACATCAGACAGAGTTTCTTCATGCTTTCCCACGCAAGTCACATGAAACTTTCAGCCATGCAACCAGTCCCGCGCTGCAGTCTGAACAAACCGGTCAGCTCCATCGGCAGACAGGACCAACGTTGATTTTGTCTGATATCAGTCTGCCAACTTTGCTTTGTCACGATGAAGTGTTTCTTTTGGTTAAATTACGGTCACCTTCCTCCACACAGGTGTAGCTTCTTCCACGGACAAGAATGGAGATTGGTGCAGACTACAGCGCACAGCTTCAGCTGCCCGTTGACATTCCTATAAATGAATTTATTTTTATACCCAAAGGACAGCTGAAAACATTTGGTTATGCTGCCACCCTTTCACTCGAAGGACCCAGGATTAAACCCCATCTTTTGATCTGGTCCCCTTGAGCAAAACACTTACTTGAAATCACCCCAGAAAATATGTCCAGCTGTATAAATGGGAAAATCACTGCAAGTAGTTTAACACTGTTAGTTGCTTTGGATAATAAGTAAATGTAAATATTATGTGCCACTTCACATATCGTTTACATATAATACTATTCATTTAAGAGACAGGGCTGGGTTCAGATCTGAAATCTCTGGGAAGTTTCCCTATACTTCCTCTCTCTTTTTTGAGTTTCTTCTGGGTGCTCTGGTTTGCTTCCACATTCCCCTGATGTGTTTAAGGTGAACTAAATCTCCTCAAGGGTCTGTGTAAGTGAATGTGTGTAATAACTCGAATTGGAATTGTATCCCATTCAGCACCCTGCTCCATGCCCCATGCTTCCCAGGATAGACTCTGTGCCACCTTGACCCTCAACTGGATAAATTGCTTCTGAAAATGGATGACCCAATGGATGCACCTCTAGGTATTAAATTTGTTACCTTCCATGAAATCCCACAGCCTGCAGCCTTCAGGTTAAACATTCTACACCAATTTCTGTAACATAATGCACATTATTTTCTATCTTGCATTCAACGACCCTGCTGTGATCTCCCCAGGAACCAAATGCCACGTATCCTGAGGACCAGAACAGGGAAATGAGATGGCAATCAAATGGCCTGCGAGGACTTTCTGTTATGACTTCAAATGATGGGAGTATTTGTGTTGGCAGCAGTAACTTTTAGATAATATCACTATGCTTTTACTTTGAAAATAATCTGTTTTTTATCTTTGGTAGCACATATGTAAGTATCTATTATCTCAAAACTGTGTTTGCATGTTGTGGCAGACATCAGATAATCACGCAATGATAGTTCAAGGGGAGTTCAGCATGAGGTTCCCACCATCTTCAGAGTTTTTATCCATTGGGTGGGCATTTCATGTGCCTGCTGTTAAATAAAGCATCTGCTCATTTATAGAAAACACTTGTCTATCTGAGGGTCACAGCAAATCTTGAACCAACCGCAGGTAACAAGTGAAGGTGCATATTGGGAGGAAGCCCAGTTTGTCACAAGTCACATACGGTTAGGAGGACATGCCTTTGGAGCATGAGACGAAACTTAAACATGACGAACCCACATGCACAAATCTGGGTTTTGAATTCCGAGATTTGAAACTGTAACTTATGGTCTCAAAGGTACCAGCACTACCTACTGTGCCAGCAAGATGCCTTAAGTTCAAAGGAAGCGGTGAAGCATTCTTATGAAATGCTTTAAAAGGTGTAAAACAAAGTATTGAAACACCTGAAAAGGTGGTGTTAGTACAGTTTAGGTAGATCAAAGTAGCTGGAGATGATCGAAAATTGTACCAGGTGCTGTAAGCATAAGACAAATAATGCAATTTTTAGTCATGCAGCAAGTTTGTGCAGCTGAGCCCAGAAGGGGGGAAATAAGTGAAATTCACTCAAATATGAGAAGTACCAATATTCTTTTCGCTCAAACAAAGAAGGAAAGTTCTTGGGGGGGCGTAATCTGTCGGAAACTAGGAGTATGACCAGGTATTTACACAGGACCTGATTTCAGCACCTTTTCAATCTAACATGAGTCACAGTTCAAATGGCCCCTCCTGACAGTTCAAACATCAGGTCCATGGCCACTTCACCACCTTCTGACCCAGTCACAGCTGAAAAACATGCAGCGCTGAGCCCACGGGCCTCAGAGGAGGGAGAGTGTGTAAGAAGTTGTCTTGCTGGAATGCAAGGCTCATTAAGAAAGGAAAGGCAACAACTACCAAGATTACCTCACTTGACCCTCGCTGTTTGTGCTGCATACTCCTCGCTTCTACTAAATACTCATAAATGCAGTATAATACTGCTGTTTTCTTCCCTTATGACCCATGTATTCTTTATATTTATATTTAATTATTTCAGCTTATTCTCATGTCTTCAAACTGAAATCAGAAATAGTTATGCACTTTCGTTCTGTAAACTTTTGATGACATTTTTTGCAGCTCTTCTGACAAATATTTATGCCTCATCCAGGACAGGACAGACATGGCACGTTGTATTTCTTTTTCATTTCACATCTGTGATAATTTGACTTACAGGATTAAGAAAAAAAATGATAGAAAAAAGTTATGTGGTTTTTTTTTCCTGTTTATTTTGGTTGCCTTTTCTTAAAAATGCATTTTTAAACGTCATACCGAATTCACTATATTGTACACCAAACAAAGACAGTTTGCGGATGCTTTTTGTTTTTCACCATCAAAAAGCAAGATTTGCATGGCCTTTATAACAGTATTTGGACAGTGAAAATGGTAACATTCACATCAGGCCTTCAATCCATCTCCAGGCATTGATTTTGTCCAACAATGACTAGGCTCAGCTATTCAACCACTTTTCTTTGTGGATTATGTAAAAGAATCAAAAGATACTGACATTTATTAATCAAGTGACTTTTGTGTTGCTACTCATTTTAAGTAGTTACACACACACACACACACACACACACACACACACACACACACACACACACACGGTCTGCGAACATATTTTTATAATAACACCTGTTCACCTGCTCATTCACACAGGTACCTAATCAGCCAATCAGGTGGCAGCAGCACAACACATAAAATCCTGCAAACAGGGGTCATGAGCTTCAGTGAATGTTCACATCAAACTTCAGGATGAGAAGGATGTGATCTAAGTGGCTTTGACCGTGGCATGGTTGTTAGTGCCAGGCAGTGTGGTTTAAGAATTTCAGAGACTGCTGCTCTTCTGAGGTTTTCACACAAAACAGTGTTAAGAGTTGACACAGGACAGTGCAAAAAACAAAAAATATCCAGTGAGCTGCAGTTCTGTAGGCAGAAATACCTTTTTGGTGACAGAGGTCAGAGAAGAATGACCAGACAGGTTTGAGCTGACAGGAAGGCTACTCAAATAACTACTCCGTACAACAGTGATGGGCAGAAAAGTATCTTTGAACACACAACATGCAGAACCTAGAGTCAGATGGGATACAACAGCAGAAGACCAGATTAGATTCTACTCCTGTCAACCAAGAACAGGAAGCTGAGGCTACAGTGGACACTGGCTCAATAAAACTGGACAGCTGAGGATTGGAAGAATGTCCCCTGGTCCAATGAATCTCAATTTCTTCTCCAACATTCAGACAAGGGTCAGAATTTGGCATAAACAACTTGAAACCATGAACCCAACCTGCCTTGTGTCAACAGTTGGGGCTGATGCTGGTGGTGTAATGGTGTGGGGAATGTGTTCTTGGCACACAGTGGGCTCTCTAACACTAACTGAGCATCATTTGAAAGCCACAGCCTGTGTGAGTATTGTTGCTGACCATGTACATCCTTTTATGGCCACAATTTACCCATCTTCTAATAGCTACTTCCAGCATGCCAAGTCATCTCAAACTGGTTCCGTGAACATGACAATGAGTTCAGTGAGCTTCAATAGCCTCCCCTGGTGAACCTGGACCAGAATGTCTAAGGAATGTTTCCAGCACCTTGTGAAATCCATGCAAAAAGAATTCAGGCTGTTTTGAGAGCAAAGGCAGGTCCTGCTTCCTATTAGAATGGCAATTTTAATAAAGTGACCTATGAATGTGTGTGTGTGTGTGTGTGTGTGTGTGTGTGTATATGTTTGTGTGTGTATGTAGTAGGAGTACCCACTCAGACTGCAGTGTGTGCAAGAGCCCAGTAGGCGTCACGGAAGAACCTGAGATCCTCTAATGATCCTCTTCCTGATATGTGTAGATGCCCACATTTTCTGATAAGACCTTGTTTTGAAAACACTATCAGGACCAGGCAGACAGTGCCATGGGGAGATTAGAGGCCCGGGATGGCGTCACCTACCTCCACCCAGCTGACACCCAAGAAAACGCAGTGTTTCCCAAAGTGCCACTTCTCATAAAACCTGGTATGGACATCATGGATGGATCATGTGCTGGAATCAAAGGGGATGTTCTTCTGGAAAATCACCTCCTTGGCAGACAAACAAAACATGCAGTGGGACAGAACTGGAGTTTCTTTGTTTTCTTGTTTGCTAAAGAACAGTAACACAGATATATCAACACAGATTATATACCAGGGTTACTGCTGATGTTTTCAAAAGAAGCCGTAGGGTTAGGAACCATAGACCTTAGATACTATATTGTTTAGCTGATTCCTTCCTCCGAATCGACTTACAATGACTCATATATTTATATTAGGTACTTTTTTAGGGGAGAAGTTAGGGTACCTGCAGCTTCCTATCACAAAAGCACAAATAAATATATAAACCAGGCTTCAAGTTGGAATGTATTTATCCTGATAGTTTAATAACATTGCTTTTGGGGTTTCACTATATCAACTGTTCCATCATCTTCTATAAACAAAATACAGTCTTATATATGGCTCATTTTCTAACTGGTACTTAAAGGAAAACAAATCAGGTGAGAATTCTCACAGAACATGTTCAGAACCAGCTGAATGGCCTCCATGCTCCTCTTGCACTATATCTGTGGCTTGAAGCTGTTTAGAGGAGTCTGCAGGAGGTATCCTTCAGCAGTTCTGCAACACCATGGTCCCTTGTGTGGAAATCTGCTTCGGCAGCGCAAATGAACAGGTTGTGTTTCAGCTGCCATACCTGTGGTTTTGGTGATATTTCTCATTTCTCCGTGGAAAACAACAGTCAGTCACATATTCCATGTGCCCTGTCTGTGAAGCCCTAGTTTACCAGTGGACAGTTACTCTGCAGTTTCATGACCTTTGTCAGCCCACAGCACATGAGTCCTGGAAGGTATTCATTTTTATACAACCTACTATGTCTACCTCGACCATGAATGTTTGCTATTATTTGCATCTACTCACTTGGCTAAATAAAAAACTAGATTCAGTAAAGAGAAATAAAAATATTTCTAAATGCTTGATTTCTTTTTTATAAAAATGTGTTTTATGTGTCCATCTCCCCAGCGCAAGTGAAGGATTGCTGACATCCTTACTGATGTCCCTGCCCTGCTTCTTTTTATTGTCTATTGTGGCTCCCATCATTGCTGCCCAGCAAAGTACAAACCAGCTGAAGACTTTTTGACAAGTCAGCAAATAGGAAGCAGTAATGGCTGTTTAACAGGAAGCGCATTAAAATCTGGACATGTAAACATCTGGACACAATATTGGTAATGTGCGCAACGCAGGTGGGCTTCACACTGCATTTGTGCTCCTCCATGTCGGCTCTGAAGGGCTCCACAAGAACCCAGGTGACCTGTTTCCTCCTCCAGCATTGCAGTTCTTTTCGTAGTGGTGCTGCATTGTTCTCTTTACTAGGCTGTTATGTGTTTGACTGTGGACATGGTTGAGTTTGGGTCAGTGGGCATCGTTTTCATGTTTAATAATAGCGGTGTTATGCCCACCGTTGCTTGCCCAGCCACCTCAGTGCGATTGCTGTTTATCATAGTTGACCTTGAAGATCATGTAATATTTATGCTGTAACAAATCTAACAAATATTGTAGAAGCAGCAGGCGGCATAATAGTTAGAGCTGCTGCATTTGAAAGACCCCACTGCAGGTAGCTCAGCACTGTAAATCACTTGCGAGAAATAAATAAATGCATCCTATGTATCGGTATCTGAATAGAAACTATAACAAATTATTTTAAATGCTTATGCAGAATAAAAAAATCAAAACACCAATAAAAATTTAACTAAAACTCTACAACTCAATACCGTACAGTACCATATAGTACTATAATAATGTATGCACTGTATTAACTCTTTTGTGTACGGTTAAAAAGGAATCTGAAGCCAGATGCACCCTTGCTTGTCTTTCAGCTGTTCCACCTGTTTCGCTTCATATGAACACGGGTGCACCGTGTCATCGTATTTACTGCACATTTGTTTTTTTTAAATAAACCTATTTATTTAAATGCCGGTGGCAGCAACAACATTTCAAATGTGCTGTACTGTACACATTTGCACCACGATATAAAAACGCACATTAATGACAACATTAAGTCTTTTCTAGTGAGGTAACTGGTGTTTACTGTAAATTATCATGTCAAAGTCATCAGTTGATTGTTATATCGGTGTTTTCCGATGGGCTGGGAGAGCATAATTTATTTATTTGTTCCCATTTAAAATATTGGGAAACAGGTACTCGGTATCCAAAATTCTGGTATCCGACTCGTTCTGACATTAGTTTCAGATACTGAGGGATTACTGCATCATCCTTTAATAGGTATTCTAATAGATCAAAATAGCCAAATCTGTTTATTATATGTCAAAAGTGTTATTTGTTTGCTAGTAGAGTATAACACTAAACTTCTCTCCCAGTCTTGAGAAACACGTTTTATTGACTTCATTTGACAATGTTGGGCATACATTTTCTGTCTGGGTATTACAATAAAACATTTTTGTTATAATCATGTCTGTGAAAAATCATTAAAAAACAGGCGTGCTGTACATGTATGTTGCAAGTGGGCTTGCGTGTCTATCTAGTTGTTGACAAATGTCATTTCACATCAGTCACAGAGTTTTGGTGCTCCACCCTGTGCTGATACAAGCTGATATGACCAAAGGCAGTTCACACCCTTCTTACGCCAGACTGCTGCACTCAAGTGGTTCTCAAGTGGTTCCCTGAGCATTTAAATAGCTCCCGCTGTGAACTATCAGTATGCTAGTCACAATGAAAGTTGTTATACTGAAGAAATTGGGCTGTATTTGTAGTTATCTGTAGAACAGAGGTGGAGTGAAAAGTCAAGGTAATGAAGGTGTGGTTTAATACACCTTATTGAACAACAGAATGTGTCCCTCTTTGCTAGTGCTGCTCAGTTCTCCAGGCTCTGGCCCCAGGTCACCTTCCAGTCCTCACGTCATCACAGCATCATGTTACCAGGCTACGCTCTACTCCACATTTTATAAGTAATTCATGCAGAAAACCAGGTACTTGCAATTGTAAATATATATTTGTTTTTCTGCTTATCCATTGGGCCTTTGTTCAGTGTTCTGAGTCACCCTGATGAGAAAAGTATTATATAAAAAAACTGAATTGGACTGAATATTTATGTACGTATATAATAAATGTGCAAAATCAGCCCAAAGAACATACGTTTACGGTTAACTGGTCACTAAATGGCCCATAGTGTAAGTATCTATGAGTGTGTGTGTGTGTGTGTGTGTGTGTGTGTGTGTGTGTGTGTGGGGCTATACTTTTATAGACTCTGATCCCATCCAATGTGTACCCATTATTTGCTTTTTATGCCCTGTAATTCCAGGAGAGATTCCTGACAAGCACAACCCTGACAAGGACAAGCGATTAATGAAAATGGATGGATTTACTATTATTAGTCTTATTATTATTATTAGTACTACTGTTACAGTTGGAATTAAAAGAGGCAGCTGTGTGTTGTTACCTGTTCAGACCCAGGGAGATGCTTGTCGGCTGCTCTCGGTAGTGGGTTGAATCAGGGATCAGTCACTGAAAGAGGATAATGGTCGATTAAATCATGGGACCAGGTGGCCAAAAACTGTAACATGCTGGCAAATATGAGATTAAGGGCCATTTGTTAAATTTTTTTGTGTTTACAACAAAATACATCAATTAGCATATAAAACCTACATAATTTCATGATGACTGAAAAACAATTTTAACTCAGAATGTCAAAAGGAATTCACTTTTTTAACAATTTTTATTTCTGACCTGGTCTTAAAAAAGCCAATTATACAGATGACTGAAGAACCAGGAATCAGTGTGTCCATGCATTCCATTTGTTGAGTAAAATACACCTCGAGGTTCTGTAGAGACTGTTACACAAAGGCTTCATAACCATACTGATGTTTTCATGCATCATGTGTTTCATGCCTATAAAGACAGAATCATACAAACTGATTATACAGCAATGCCTCAACTATATCCAGACTTTCTGTTTCCAAATTTCCACTGTAACAGCCCTTGAAAATTGATACCTAAATATCAGTATCCGAATGGAAACTTTTTCTGTAACAAATTTTTATTGGAAGTTCTACTGGAGTTCTGTCCCTCAGCATTTGGTAAAACCGATGTAAATTATTACTCATCCACTGCTGTATATCAGTAAAACAGTTTGTTAAAGATAAACTATCTGATGGATCATTGGGCTTAAAAGAAACGTATAACTTAATATCATCAGCATATGAATGAAAGCTCACACTGTTTATGGATGATGGCACCCAGCATATAGAAAGAAAACATTAACAGACCCAGTACAGAACCCTGAGTGACCCCATGATGGACTTTAGACATTAATGAAAGCAGCCAGTCATCAGATTTCTGTCCAAACTGTTAAAAGTTAGGGAACCACTTAAGAACAGTGTCTGTTAAATCGACTAGAGGGTCAAGTCTACATTGTGGTGAACAGTATCAAACGCAGTACTCAAGTCCAGCAACACTATGACTGAGGTACAGCCAGCAACAGAGGATATAAGGATGTCACTAAAATCGCGAGTTAGAGCTGTTTCAGTGCTGGGACCAGTGCGAAAACCACACTGAAATTTTTCACGTTACGACAGCTGAAGAAGCTTTGAAACTAAGAAGCTACAGGCTTTTCTAGGATTTTAGATCAAAACAGCAGAATAGCGATATTGTAGGTCTAAAACTCGACTTCATGAATTTTCCCCAGCATTTGCCTCACATTTCGAACGTGTACAATCTTCCACAATGTCAGCAGGTGCAAGTATGCAAATGTATGTTGCGGGACACACGAGCACATTAGCACAACGTCCGAAGATACATTAAGGATTGAACTTACATCTAGTAGACACTCCGTGGACACACAGACGCTGGCGGCCCTTGGCACGTGGCTCAGCTGGCTGACGCAGCTCTTCCATCAGAATCGAATTAAATAGTGTAACTCAGTGCAAGGGCAATGAAGGGCATCATTTTCAAGCTGTTTATTAGCTTAAATGTTTGACCAGCACTCTGAGGAAAAACAGAAATAACAACGGAGATGAGAGTCAGGTCTATACGGAAAATATATTGTCAAAATCTCATTTGCATTGACCAGCATGACACAATAGTCATTTATGCCTGTCTTACTATTTAAAATCTATTATAATACACAAATTTCTTGATTCTCCAAAGCTTTTAGAAATTTAAAAAGCTCAGTGAGCTTCATGGTCATATATTGCTATTTACAAATTTCATGCGTAAGTGTCTTACCACGTTAGGTTTGTATACTAAGTTACAACGATTTACCCATTTAGACAGCTGGATAATTTTACTGTATCAGTTGGATGTAAGTACTTTGGTGAAGGGGACTGGAGCAGGAGCTGAACCTTGATCTTTCAATGTGATGTTGCAGCTTTAACTGCTATGCCAGTTAAATTTTTTTTTGTAATATTTACACCTGCTGCTGTCTGGAGATGCCATGCAATTTTTAGACAGTGATGGAATGCAGAAAATTTTGAATGTATGAAATTGACAGGCACGTTTGTTCTTTTCTGGATAATAATACAAGCTCTGGAGGAACCTAACAATGGAAAGAGGATGCAAAATCAGATTGCATCAGATACCTGGTTTGTTGAGAAAGAGCAAAACCCAAGTCTAAATGGCCACAGGCGGCAATATTCAATGTACTGTTGGAATAAAAAAAATCACTGCACAACTAGACACTGTAAGAAATATGTTTAGTATGTTGCAATGTATTTGTGACACTTGGTAGCTCAGTAGTTAGTGCCTGAGCTGGTTGGGCATGAGGTGGAATTCAGTTCAATCTGTGTGGAGTTTGCGCGGGTTTCCACCACGTGTTCTGGTTTCCCCCACATTCAAAATATCTGTGTTTCAGGCTAACTGGATACTCTAAATTGTCCATAGTGTGTATATCTGGTTGTATTACCCTGCAATGGACTGATGCCCCATCCAGGGGCCATTTTGTAGTCTGATGCTCAGTAATTCTGGGATAGGCTCAAAACCACTGTGACCATGACCAGGATTAAGAGGTTACTGAAAATGGATGGATTCAAAGAAAGAGGAAGAGGGATCTCAGACAGTGTTCTGCTTCTGAGGACAAGGGCGACACCCACAGATGCCCATAGGGACACAGAGATGCATGGACACTTCAGCAGTAGAAATTCAATGTGTAATATAAACAAAAGCAGATTAAACTGAGCTGAAACAAAGATGGCGGTTTGCAAGGCTCGACTGACACCAGCATAACACAGCACCCTGGTTAAATTTCTCTTTTCAGATTTCTCATCTTTACCATGGCTGAAAGCTGAACATTCATCCCCCATCATCCACATATTTCTCGAAAGCGACTTACAGTGGCAGGTTTATAGACTAAGGTGCTTACAATGATTTACCCATTTATAAGCTGTTATTTTAACATTTTAAAATTCAATTGTCCTTGTTTCCTCTACCCTTCTCTCAGGGGTGGCTGCTCCACCAGCCTGGCTTTGTTCCTTTGAGTGTGAAGTGCTCTGTGCATCACAGCAGGTGTGTGTGTGTGTGTGTGTGTGTGAAAGTAAGTGTTTGTTTAAGCATCTATATGTGCAAAAGGTGACAAAATAATAATGTGCTGGGAAAAACCATGTGGGAGAGCAAATATGTCATCTCACACCCACCCAATTGCTTTTCAGGCTGAGAATTTTCAGTTCTCTAAATATAAACCAGGATTAAGAAGGGGTGTAGCTATTGCAAGGTGAAGTGCAGTATGTTTCCCATTTCCCAACAGACTGTTCCCTCTTGTCCAAAAAGCTGTCATTTCAATATAAGTAGCACAGGAGCAGTGAGCCACAGTAAATACTTCACCGTGCCAGAGCCGTAGGTTCAAATCTGGGTTGAAATCAGGTTCAGCCTTGAATTGGGTGTTTGCTCGGGTTTCCCTTAGGTGCTCTGGTTGCCTTCTACAGTCCAAAGGTATGTGCTTCAACTGAACAGTTTATATAGTGTGCCAGAGAGTGTTACATTCCTCGGCTCTGCAAATGGGTTTATTATTCTAAGGAGTTACCTTATTGACTGAGTACAATTAAACTGTATTACTCTCAAGAACAAAATGCAAAAATTACACACTGGGTGCCGAATAACTGATACCTGTCGATAATAACTGTGTGCATAACATACTGACTAGTGAACAAGTGATGCTTTACAACAATCTGAGGGCATTGAATTACTGTATCTTGAAATCCTGAAATACTGCTAGTTTCTTTTGAACAAACTATCTATCAACAAACACACCTAAAGGTCTAAATACATGTACATTTTTCTGATGCTCTTCCTCAAAATAACTTACAATGGCAAAATTGGCAGAATACAAAATACCCACCTGGATAAATGTGTAAGTATAGATCGATGTTATAGTTATTGTGCTCCTTTTTTCTTGCCCATTTAAGTATAAGGCTACTGTATAGTTGTACAGTGTCATTCAGGCCTTAAATCAGCTCAAACATTAAAGAGGAAAACTAACCCAGAAACACATTTGTTACTGAACGGTGTTCTAACTGTCTTCAGTTTACGCAGCTTTAATCTAACATTATCATGAGATGGTCATGTGCAACACAGACCTTTCATCCTAATATCTGCTAAAATAACAAGAAAAACAAGACATTTGCTTAATGATGGCAGATGAGCACCCCCCCCATTCAAGGATGATTCTTTGACACTTTGAAGGTCTGAAAGACGTCTCTATAACTGACTCACACCAAGGCAGTGACAGGTCAAACCTGGCCACCAAAGACAAAAACAATAAAACAAGTGTTGCATCCAGTCAGATCAGGTCAGCAGCCCTTCTAAAGAGGGCCAGAATCAACACCAAATGTGAGCTTTATGAGCAACTCAATGTGGGATTCACCTAAAAAGAACAACACTTGTCATACAAAATTCTGTTTCTCTAAAAATAAAATTCATTTGTTGCCAGTTTTTACGCGTCTGTCTTAAAATTGAAAAATCCCACGTGTTCTGCAAACCAAGGAAATAAAGCTTTAAAAGAAGAGATTTGCTTACTATTTTAACTGCCTCCTGTAAGACACTCATAAGACATGCTGACTTTGTTCTGCTAGCCAGCACATCCCCTGATGTTAGCCACAGCATACAGATGTCACAAGCAGATGACACGGGTGTGACGCACTCACTGCGTTGCTCCAGCTTTGCTCAAGCTCCACTGGCACTCAGCCCCCCCACACTGTACCTGCAGTTTATTGTAAAGCTTATGAGTTCAATTAATTCATATTAACTTGTTTACAATGAGTTTTTTAAAAGTAGACAAATTACTACTTTGGTTAACATTTATATATTAAGTGTCAATGGATGATTTTGACAGCCAAAGGAGGAAATAGCAACTAAAGTGTTTTCTTTCGAACAAACAGTGTGCATGTGCCTGGCTTCCTTAAAGATCAAGACGTTATTTATCTCTGTTCAGCAGCAGCATTTGGGAACCCCATTTACAAACCCTACTTTTACAACATTTTGACCTTTTTATTTATGGTTTTCAACCAACAAAGGGGAGGACTTTGTTCAACAATCGGCAGCTGAACACATAGGATGCATAACCTCAGAACAGACCCTCAGAATACACCTACACCCTGTTAGGTAAAATCAAGCTCCTGGTTTCCGAGTTCCTGATATAACAAGCAGTATATATAAATACCCGGATCGGAATCTGAGTCGAGAAGTACCAGCAAAATACATGCTACCTGACCGCAGCTAACGCACATCAGAGAAATATTCGATATTAGCACAGGTACAAAGTGCAAAGCTATTTGGCAGCACTGTGCTCAGCATCTGTGTTCTCAGTCTTTGCCTCGTGCGGCCCGAGCTCAAACAGTTTGTGTTTCATCATTTCGTTCACTTCTTTTCACTGTGTAAGTAACAGTGCATTACAGTAACAGTCCATTGCAGTAAGTACATTTTTTTCTACTTCACATTTTCATTTGTTCATTTTAAATAAATTTGACTTAAATGTTAGTTCTACTAGTGAGACACTGTGATACTAAATTTGAAAAAACTGCATAAAAGCACGCAAATGCATATCTAATTATCTGTTCAGTTTGCTTGTGTTGTACTGTGTCATTCGCACAAGTCAACATTTAACATAAACCGTGATCCTTCATACTGTCTGTTCCTTCAAGCTGTGCGATGAGAATGAAACACCACAGGAGTGGCTGATGGGTTAAGGTGTATGTTGCATTTGCCTGGCAAATATCCCACTCCTGTGAAAACATCTGTAAACTTCTTGTCACTACACTAATCTGTGTCTGCATGAACTGACAGGACAGGCTTGATGAAATCCATACTACAGGTTAGGTTTTAGTGTTAGAATGAGAGGTGCTTTTTTGTTGTCAGCATAGAACTATAGTATTGCTATGAAGTGTCTATGTTTTGCATTTGAGCTCACAGGTGTCCTTAACATTTAGCAGCTCTCCACCGTATCCAGAGATGCGGCATGCTCTGTGTTCCAGCTTGACATTGCCAAAGAATTTTTGGAATGTGGTGATTGGTGTTACGTGCACCTGGGCTCCTGTGTCTAACTTAAACTTGGCTATGTTTGACTGGGGGCCTACTTCTATCTCTGTATATGCATCTCTGTATAGGCCACCATGTTTTTTTATGATGGCCTCTATGAAGAGCTCCTCTGACTCCTCAAGGTTAGCATTGTCAACGGTATACACTAGTTTTGCTTTGCGCAGTTGTTGAGATCTACATCCTTTAGCTAGCTGTGCTAGTATTAGCCACTTTAACATGACTCAGTTTGGTACCTTAACTGAGACATTTGTACTGCTTTACGTGAGTTAACCGTAGTCTTAAACTGCTCTTGTGTAACGTCTTATGAACAAACAGTATCCAGTGGTATATCTTGTCCTTGATTAAACAATTTCTTGAAGTTCAAGAACTAGTGGTGACTACAATGCAGTTTATTGCATTGCTATTAGGAGATCCACAATCCTTGCAGCTTCAGTTCCATTACAAAATGTTCAAAGCACTCATTCTTTCTTTGCATTCTTTACCAACTCTTCAAATTTGTCAAGTAATTTTAAATTCGTTGCAGTTAATTCCAAAGTATTATACATAACTCACTCCTCCCCCCCCTCAAGACAAGATATTTCTCCAATTTCCCTTTAAGCAGACCTTTGATTAGCTCAGCATGCTGGTGGAATCTTCTTTGTGTGTTTTGGACGTTCCACAGTTCTCAACCTAAATGCAGTGACAGAACCCAGTAGAATTCATTTTTTGGCTTGTCAATGAGTCTGTGTTGTTCCGAAACCATGTAATGTTTTGCTGTGCATGTTGTGGACTCAGGAGACTCTAAGAATATGTCTGTCACAGGCAGAACACCAACCTGCCCACCTCCTGTCCCTGCTAGGACTCTGAGCTGAACCTCATATGAAAATGTTCCAAGGAAACAACCAACACCTACAGCTGGTGCGGAACATTAAGACAAGAAGTTTGCTTGAGGCAGAGGGGCCTGTTTTTGGAGGTTAGGAGACTGCAGAGGTATGAGTGAATGGTTCCACATTGACACTCATCACAAATGAGTTTGTATCATGGTTGTGCAGTTTGCTCCCAATTTTTGTATTTTTCTTATTTGTTGTTTATTAAGGAGCATTTGAGTTCCATTCTTTGGTTTATGGTTCACTAATTATTGGGAAATAACTGTAAATCCTGAAGATGTTTACCACCCGGTCACTGTTAGAACTCGACACACACAGGCGTGTGACAGTGTAGTATATAAGTACCCATGTGTCTTTACTTCATTTCCATATTAAATGAGTGCAATTCCTTCTGTTCAGCTGCTTCTGCAAGTGACTGCAGGTTTCCACCATGTCAGATAATGGTATACTTGTATCATTTTGAACTTTTAGTTTGCATTTTATCTGATGCTTAAGGCCAAATTTAAATTGTCTTAACATGGGGGTGACTATTATGTTGGTTGTTGTGTTTCCTTCAGTTTTGCTTTTTTTTTTTTTCATTTTGGCTCAAAACTTGCTTTTATCTTACCTTTATGTTTTAGTTCAGTGTTTGCTTTCATTATGCAAGCACGGTCACCACTTCGATTGTGTAGCATGGGGGCTGGACCCAAGACCTCTGTCTTGTTCCAGACAGACTGCTAGTGTGGGGTCCTCAGAAGCATAGTACTGAGAAACTTGTAACTGGTCCCTCCCTGTGGCTGGTATCTGATAATGAACTTCCAATGTACATATTTTCATGTGTAAATATGTATGGGGTTTTTTGTTAACTCTAAGTTCTATTTTATTGTCAGGAACCTTTGTGGTAGAGAGTAGCTGCACCTTGAGATAGTCCTCCTAACTGTACCATTTCAGTTACCCTTCTTGCTGTCCATACTGTAGTTGACAGCCATCCTCTACATTTTAACATGATGCATATTTAATTCAAAATCCATTTGAGATGTGCAGTTGTATGTATCATGTAATGATGATTACTGTAATATATTATGATAATTAAAATGATAATTTTTTTATTTTAATAAACTAGAAATTTCTTTGGAGATCATATCACTGCCTTTTTCTCTGGTACAGGAATCATGAGGAACCCAGCTGTTGTGGCCTTAGTCCGTGCAGTTTGAGTTTTTCCATATCTAGGGTGGTGTAGTCTGCTCGTGTGTTTATACCTGTTTAGTTGCGTTGTATTTATTTCCCATCTACTCTCCACGGCCAAGAGCGGGAGCATGAGCCAAGATACCAAAGGAAATTTTTGGATTTCACCAAACATGACATCTGACATTGTGCCCAGACAGCTCTACCTTTGTCTCATCTGTCCAAGGCACATTACTGGACTTCTCTTAGATGTTGTCTGGCAAACTGCAGTCATGCAGCTACACTCTTCATCCTTGCTGACCTCGCATGTAGTCAGGTGAGGCATCTCTTTCAGATGGCTGACTCATGCACATGTGGTAAGACTTGTCTGTAATTCACTTGATGTTATCCTGGCATTCCTGGAGACTTTGCACAGCATCTTATGGTTAGCTTTTGGCTGAATTTGGATGAATGATCTCTCTTGGATAGGTTAGCAGTGGTTCCAGATACGCTCCATTTGTTGATGATCTTTCTAAAAGTGGAGTGATTGACAACAAATTGCTTAGAAATGGCATTCAAAGTCTTGCCTGATACACAGGCATAAATAAGCTTCCTTCTGAGGCCTTCAGAGAGTTCCTTTGATCTTGTCATGATGCAGACACACAAAACAAATCACAGCTTTGTGATGTTTATATAAGGTAAAGCTCTCCAAGCTACTCTCCAGTGATGCTCTAATCTTTTGCACCTGCATTGGTCCCTGTGGTTCTACTTTTACACATTAGGCATGATGAAGCTGGGGAGCACTTTTTCCACACAAAGAAATTGCATTTCTGTCACAGTGCAGATGAGATTTTTCATTTTTTTTTTTTTTTAAATCTAACAATATTGTTGCAATGACAATCATGTGTCCTTTTGTCAAAACATGTGGAAAAAGGCATCCCATTTAATGGGGTGTACTTATTTTTTATCACCATTGTGTGGGTATTGGAAGTGTTGCATATAATTGTTCCCTGCTAAATGGGAGGCATTATGGTTCTTGTTAAAACACGTTGAAAAATCTTTGACCCATCATTGACCCATGTAAAGCATTTATATATGTTATATATGTTTGTCACGAATAACGTGCAGTGTGACTCCTCCAGTGCATTTTAAATGTTGGCAGAAGGGCACCATGTTTCATGGCTCATTCACTCCATTCTTCCCTCAGGCACCTTTCCACTGGCAGGACTACATGTGATTGTACCCTGGTCACCTCTTGCCAAGGTGGTGCCACTAAGGGAGAAAAAAAATCTCAGAATAGCAATAATAGAATTAAAGGAAAACCAATGAATGTTGTGTACACAGACCAGCAGAATGTCCACATGTAACATACGCTTCCAAAAGTACATCAGCTGAGTTACTGAATCTGATCATACTTCCAAAACACAGGAACTGTGCAATTACATTTAAATGTCAGTAATGCTAGTAAGTAATTACATTTAAATGTTCTGAGTCAGTCTTGCATGATAGCCTCAATGCTGTTGTTGATACATGAGAAACTAAAGAAGAACAGTTAGCGGCTTTCGCTTTGCACGCAAGTTTCTATGTCCAGGTGTTTCAAACAAGAAGCTGTTGGTGGTGCAGACCTTTGCATTCTCCTGGTGAAACGGTCATATCAGTGCTGGTCATTGGACACATTCAGGGTGTGTTGATACTATTCACATAACTGCATGACCTGTTGTCTTCTGCTTTGAGGTTCAAGTTCCATCTTGCGGTCTAGTAAATGTTGTTATGGACAGTCCATGTCTAGCTCAGCAGTCCAGTAAAAATTCACTGGTAGGCTTTGGATGCCACAAGCCATTCCTCCCAATCACACTCCTCAAGGCATCTTTGTCATTCCCTACATGGACATTTAAGTCACCTAGCAAGACTACAAAGTCTTTGGGCAGCAAACCCTTAGAAGGCTGAATACTTACAGCTGCCTCAAGCAGATGCACAAAAAGTGAGTTTTCCACTGCAACCTGCAGCTGCATCAAGGGAATTCTCACCCCCAGTTGCCTCTAAAGGTAAAGTCTGGTAACCCTGATCTGGACAGGGTTCATTTTGCTCATCTTTGTGCGTTCAGGGGGGGTCTTCTTGGGCTATTCTAGAAAGCTGTCCTTGCTATCTGTAATATATCGATTTGAAAATTTGACTCTTGAAAGACCCAAAATTCACTATCCACATCAAAAATGTATAAATTTAATACTAATGGGAATCAAAAATATAAAAAGTTTAAATTTAATTCTTACATCTGAGAGGTGTCAATCAAAACAGCAGCTACAGTCTTTAGTAAACTGCTAGAGATGAATATGACAAAAAAAGAGTTTATTTGATCGGTATGGTATGCATTCTAGTTTAAACGTATGAAATAAGTGAACTTTGTACAAGGAAGCAAAAAGAATAAGTTGTTTTCAAACTGCTTGTTATAGGTTTGTTTAATAGTTTCCCACAATGAAGAATACATTCCATAATGATTCATTCACTGGAGACACTCAATCCTACCAGCACTGAGGGGGGTAAATGAACAAGGCAGAGACAAGTTAACAAATCTAGTCATAAAATATATTTATTTACTTCATAAAATGTCCGTCTTGTCAGCAATGAGAGTTGTAAAATTTTAACACCCAGAGTTGCCTAATAGCATTACTCCGCAAGGCTTGATCATAAGCATCATCTTTTAAAATATATTAAGAATACGAGGTTTCTTCTAAGTTCTTTTTTACCAATTCAAAAAGCTATCACTTAAACAACACATTCCACTAGTCCCTTTATTGTTATGGACAGAAATTTTAATTGACATAATCTAACAAGGCATAATGCTGCTCTGCTCGGATTGCGTTGGCAGTAAAAAGGTTTTTTATGACAGCAGACAACGAATGGTTTTCAGACACAGAAACATAGGAAAGCTTTCCACAACGTACACTTTCTCTATAAGGGGCCCTAATTTAATGATCATGTTCTATAGAAAACAAAAAATTATCCATGTTACGTGCTTGACAACTACAGACAGGTGCTGGTCAAAGGACCTTTTCAAGTTTGACTCTGGCCACCAGATTAAAGATCAATTTTAAACATGGCAAAAACTACACATATGCAAACTATTATTGTAGCCGCAATTACCTATTTAGTCATTCTGACTAAATGCAATTTTTTTTGCTTGCTTGTATGTGTTCCACTGTGTAGCATAATGTTAAAAAAAAAAAAAAGATTCCTAAAAGGCATTTCAGTCTAAACATTGCAAATAAGTTCTAATTTGCCACAAATTTAGCAAATCAAAAATTTAACAAACGTTTGGAAGGCAAAATATCCCCAAATGCTACTTTTTTTTTCCTCCCCCCTCCCCGTATATGTAGACACTGAAGGATGACAGAAATAGCAGACTTTGAAGACAGAGGGACATTGCTGGGTAGAGCTGGGAAGGTGCTGGAACAGAGGAAGTTCGATCACTTGAAAGAGGCCCGGACCTTGCGGCCTTTGAGCGGCTGTGGTGGGCGGTAGTTATTCAACATGTGGCACGGAGGCTCCCCTTCGGTACTGAACAGCAGCCTCCGGAACTTGGCCATCTGTCACAGAAAAGAGGAACAAGCTTCAGAGTGGCATGACACCAGCACATCACAGCCATCAGTGGGTGTTATGGCAGGCATAACTTGGTGTGTGTGCTCATATAAGTGTTTGAATGGTGGGCCCTGCAGGGGGTGTGAAGAGAAAGTCTGAAAGAGCTGAAACCAAGATGAACACTGTGGAAGATGTATCTGTATGAAGGCTCAGAAGCAGCAGAGCTGACAACAGCCCTATAAGACCAAATGTGTGCAAAAACAGGAGAGAAACTGTCATAATAAATGTTACATATCAGCAATGGCAGTTCCTCAAAAATTAACAAAGTGAAATGATTTGAAAAAAGAAAGAGCACAACAAGATAGTGAATGAAGTTGTGTTTTATCACTAAACTTGCACGGTATTCTGGATTATAATTGTTTCACCTGCCATGTAACTATTTTAGGCTTTGAGTAAACATAAAATCTGAAATGATGCAAAGGCAATTGACTTGTGTAATACGTCATGTTATTTTGGGGACGATCCACTAAACTGTAGTGTCCAGCTTCTTCAGGGACACATTTATGCATTTTAAACAAATTCCTTTGAGTCAAACTGCTTATGTTTGGTTGTATGTACTTTGAAGATTGCAGAAATGCATGGATACCAAACGTGCTGATTTTCAGCAGTCAAACATGGTTACCACCAGAACATGGTTCCAGTTCACACAGTAAAAGCAGCTGAGTGAATAAGCCGTTCAACCACAAGTTAACTTGTCTGATCTCAAAGGCTTCAAATCCTACAGTAACAAACTGCTAAATGCTCTTATTTGTAGTTCTAGTTAATCTTATTGTTCAGAAGAGTAAAAATTAAACTGCCTACCTATTGTATTCAAGAAAGGGCAGCATGGTGGCTCAGATGGTACTGCTGTTCCCTGAAAGCGCCTGGGGCTGCTCACGTGTGGGTTTGAATATAGCTCAGTTTGGGTGGAGTTTGCATATTTTCCTCATGTCTGCGTGGGTTTCTTTCTGTCACCCCGACTTGTTCATTTCAGGTTAACTAGTCACTCTGAAGTGCGTGACGGTGTGTGTTTGGCCACCCTGCAATGGACTCTCAGGGAGGGGTTGTTTTCTAGCCTGGTGCTGATACTCAGACTCTGCTGCCTCCCTGATCAGGACAAAGCTTTTAATGAAACAAATGGATCGACTGAAGCAAATTGAATCCACCTTGGATGTGTTCAAAAACGTGAGCCTTAATTTCAGTGTTAAAAATAGAACAATGGGATGAATGTATTTACATAGGTTAGTGGGTGCTTTGTGCTTTTTTTTTTTTTTTTTTTTTTTTTTTTTAAAACAGTTTCCTTTAGTTTCTATACTGAACTTAATTAGAGAATCTATTCTGGGCTGCCAGGGAATGTAGGCTGCTGTCTGACAGCTACTGTCTTGGTTTTACTAAAGCAGTAGAAGTGCAGGAGGCCACGCAGAAGCACGGCACACAGGATAAACACAGGTCTGGCTGAAATGACTAGTTAGAAAGAGTTCCTGTTTTCTTGACAACAATGGAATACCATGTTGCCAACCGCAGGATTTGCACACTAATCCGCTATTAAAGAGGACACCTACACTTTTCAAACAAGTATCACTGCCTAACAGTAAAGTTATTATCAGCAAGGAAAGATGTTAACAATAGTCGCGCACGGTCACATACGCCAGACTAAAACCGAGGTGCCAATTATAATTGCATAAAACAAATTCCTACCTTCGTGGAAAAGCTCATTTGTATGCCAAAAATTATTCCACGTTCAACTTTTTTTTTTTTTTTTTTTTTAAATGTAGGTTAAACACCTCTTGCCGCACACTCGTATAGCGCAGCCAAAGGACTACCTACTTATCTGGTCTAAAATGTATTTTATGGAAATATTTAAAACTGTCACAAAAACACATCAGTCAGAGAAATACGGCAAAAGCAGTGACACAGGTGTCGAGTTTGAATTTGCTATGAAACATTTTTGAGTTTTATCAACAAGCCTCTTGCTATTTAACTTATGAATCTTAAAACATTATAGGGGCACCTGAGGATGACAGTCCTTTTTTTAAATATCTTATTTGAAGCAACCATGGCATGAAGTGTTCCCGTGTCTTTTAATAGCCCTTCATCATTCAGATGTGGCATGTTCAAATACTTCTAATAGCTGCAGCCTCCCTGACTCACGAGGTTAAAGGCACTGAAGACGCAGAAAAGCGATTTGACCTGTCTGGGTGGAGTGGGGAGTGGCACATGTTACCTGCTCAGAGCTCACACAGATGGGCTGCTTCAGCACAATCCATGTGACGCTCTCCAGCAGAGGGGGCGTAGTCAGGGACCCCTCATATGTCCAGTAGTCCAAAGAGGAAGGGATAATCACTTTGGGGTCAAAGCCTGGAAATGTTGTCTGCATCCCCTGAGGTAAAGAAAAATAAGCAGTTTGTTTGTGTGTTTTATGCATGTCACTGACATGAAACAGGTCAACACCTAAAATTTATCCAAATTCAATGGCTATTATTTTTGACCACCAACTATAGTAAAAATGAGAGGAAAATTGTGTGAACATCATTTAACACTATGGTAATGGAATGAATACAAAGGGACCAGCGAGTGCTGTTTAGAACATAGGACCGTTTCACTACACACACTGTCCCTGAGATCAGTAACACTTCCCTGTAAAATGTGGATCATACAGACAAATAAGAAATAGTGTGTTTACCTTGTACTTGATGGAATCCAGAGCATCAAGCACTTTCTGCAGGTGAGGGTTGGCTACTCCAACCTGTAGTTAAACACACCCAAAGAGATGTTGTGAGAAAACACCCGGATACAAGGCTGTTATAAGGTTGAAATGCAGAACACAATACCAGATGAAAACCTGTAGCTATCATACTTCCTAGTTTTTCCATATAATCCAGTCTCTCATGTCCAGCAGCTTTATCAGTTCATCTGTGCATAGGCCCTTCCCTTCTGCAGATGAGTCTGAACCTGTTTTCTGCCACAGATTTGAAATATGTCAGTGTGAAAATGTCAAGGGAACAAAAGTACCTTGAGGAAAACTCCCAGCACAGCAAGTCCGTCAGGTTTGCTGGCAGCTTCGGCGAAGCTGGGATATTTAGTGTTCCAGTGAACCAGATGAAGCTGGAAATACAGGCATACACCAGTGACACTAAGCATCCAAGTTCTTAGAGGTCTTGCTGTTGAAACCTAAAAGGACTGTTTATTTTAAATTACAGTTCACCTGACATGACCTCAGATGGAATAATGAGACAGTGTGTCATATTTTTTATTTTTATCTTAAATTAATTTAAAAATTGTGTAAAAAAAATTGAGTAATTACCACAACATTAAATATTAACAGCATTTATATAGATGAAAATTTGGTAAAGTAGTAGAATAAATATTTTGGCATCTTCCAACAAGGAATCACTATTATCAGTACATTTTTTCTTAAGTAGCTGTTTAATCGGCATAATTAAGTCTAATTTTGTAAAAGTCTCAATTAAAATATTTAAATTCAGTGTCAAGCATAAGTTGATCACACAACATAAAAAGGTTTTTTTTTCGGAAATGGAGAATCGGAATGGAACTGTCATTCTCTTCACACCACACAGCCTCTACCCTCTTAAGACCACTGGTAAAAAAGAGCAGTCAGCCGCATGGCCTGACTGCCCTCACCCATTAGTCTGGTCATGTAAAGATGAACTGTATTTTAATAAACATCTAACCAAACTAAGAGACAGAATGAGGAGGTACACAGGATGGCAGTACCAGGGCCATACCTCACAGGGGTACTTCTTCCCTCCCACTGTGTGCTCAGAGCCACGGTCATCACTGGAACCCCAGTGGAAGTGGAACTGTCGCAGTCGGTGTGTGCCAGAGAGGGGTCCCCCAGTCAGTGCTGAATACACACACAAAAAAGGACACACATTATTATGTGCTTATAATCCTCCACCACTGAGAGAAGGGGGGTGTTTTCCTTGTTTTCCCATAGTTGACAACTTCATGCATGGCAACATAAAGATCCCATTGTCAAAATCAAGATGTTGGAAAAAACCTTGGTGCCTCCCAAAGGACGTAGGTTTAAATCCCACTTTGTGCTGCAACCTCATGCAACACACTTACCCGGAAATGCTAAAATTAAAAACATTAACTGTACAAGTTGTACTATCAAGTCAAATTCATCTTACAGTGACCAGTGGGATGGTATCCAAAGTATTTTAAAGCCATACACCCTTAGCTGTTCTGAAACCCCACTCCCCGCAAGCAGCCCACCAGCTTAGCAAGCTGCGCCCTTCTAAGGTGTATACATGGACATACACAAGTTACATAACATTATAAGTCACTTTGGAGAAAAGTGTCACCTAAAGGGGTAAATGTAATGTGACATTTTGGGGGTGGGGTTTCCTCTGAAAGTCTGTGCAATGGACTGAGTGTGTTGACATGGAACTGGACAGCAAATCATTATTTTATCCAAGACAGACTGACCCTAAACCGCAGGGCACCGCATGTGACAGTACTGACTATTTTGAAATACCCGGTGTCTCCTTCCTCTTCCTCTCTAGTCAACACTTTGCTCAGAAAGAAACACACTAAACAGATCTTAGCACAGCTGCTCAGCAGGACCTGCTAATCTGGAAGAGTCAGATGTTAACTTACTGCTTAATTGCTTCAACACAAATTAGGCCCTTATGTTCTAGTGTGGCATCCCGATAAGCACAGTTCGAAATTGTTTTTTTTTTCTCATAATGAACGTACTTCTGCCTAATTTACTGAAATAACTTGGATTACGTAATAAATTGCACGGCTGCTCACTTTTTAAGAACATGACAGCTGTCATTAAGTATACTGATATACTGATGTGTTTCCATACCGGGGACAGAGATCAAGCGGCACAGAACACTTACACTCTACACTTCAGTGGTACCAAATAGCAGAACGCAAACACAAACCTTACAGTGTTTGGCATAAACTGACATCCTTTCATAATTCTGCTGCACTTAAGAAAAATGCTCAGATTCAAAAAGGAGCTTGTTTTAAAAAAAAAAAAAAAAAAAAAAATAAAAAAAAAAATCAAAACACACAGTATACGATGTATACACACATATGTGTAACATAATGCACAAGTACTGCTGCAGCCAACAGTGTAAAAAAATTGTGGCTACTTTTTGACTTTCTCGCATACAATTACCACAATTGTGCTATTTGTTTAATTTTTTGCACAAGTATTTCTCACATAACCAAATGTTTCAGCTGCAGTGCAGTTGCTACCTGCTTTTCTACACGCTTTGAGTGTGTTTCCAAAGTCGTGTGGCATTACTTGGCTGCAAATAATGAGATATCACCCAACGGATATTTATTATGCAAGTTCACCTGATGCTGGGTTTACGTTTACATTCTTTTTTCTCCAGAGCAACGCACAATAATTTGCACACACCTTAATCCAAGGTGACTTAAAGTATTAGATAAGATATGTTAAACTCCTTACAGTTGTTATAGCCAGCAGTTCACCTGAAATGTGTGTGAGCTGTGGCAAGAAAGCAGAGCACCCAGAGGAAACCAGCATGACCACCAGGAAACTCTGTATAGAAAGAGCTGGATATTTTGTTAGAATTTCTGAGAGCTATATATTCAAGCATAGCTGCTGGGTGGGGGGCGGTCTGGCTTTTTGATCACTGGGGGGGAAGTTCTCAGTCTCCCATGTTGCATATTCACTTCAATATACAGATGAGAAATAAAATGTCCATTACTAACTAGAGCTGTCAGTGTCATCAGCGAAGTCCACCTGGAAGGAGTGGCCATTGTTGAGGATCCCTCTGCTTGTTTTCGGGTCGTACTTGATGACGAGGGGCTTCAGCGCCGGATCGTACCCTGCCTGGCCAGGCACAATGTCAATGGGGGACTGCCTGGATCCAGAGGCAAGAGGGAACTTCTTCCCCCATTTGTCAGGACCTGAAACACACATCGGTACAACTTTACACACTGCTGACCACCTGCAACATGTTTCATTTCTGAACAAAGTCATTCTCAGGCGATGGCACAAAGAAATTCCACTCCGCTTTCTTGGGACCCAGCTCGCTTTCTTTCTAGGTACCTTTTTTGCTTTCTCAGCACTTCTGAGTTTTCCAGACACTTTCTCCATGCTGTTAAGAGCTGAAAAGTTTCACCTCAAATGAACAGGTGAAGCAGCAACCTGGTCAGAGAGAACGTGCACCTTGTGTGTCCTTCAAGGAGGCCTCAAGGACTCGCAACAAATCAAATATTTACTCTTAAGATACACTGTGGCGACAGTCCACACAAGAGGGTCATTTCAGCAAGCGGACACACAATGTCATCGCACGAGTGGCACTAAGAACAATAAAATATACTGGATTTGGGGGAATGAGCCTCACCATTGTGCGGACCGTATCCCCAGTCGTGAGACATGATGACACCGCGCGCGTCGCCTCCTCGATTTACAGACACCCGCCTCCGTTCGGCCGGGGTTTATATATCCTTCTCCGGCCGGTGTGCGGCTCTGTGGGGTTTGGCCACATGATCTCAGCACCTTTGGGCGGCAGCAGGAGGAGTTAAAGGAAAGCAGTGCCAATGTACGGGTGTCTGGTGCAGGATGCTGTGGAGCAGCTCTGATCTGCGGCTCCTCGGCGTCTGGGACGAACATGGACCCAAATATATGCAGTATACTGAGACTTCTTCTTTCTAATTTGCTCATGATTCCCAATGAACAACGTGCTTTTTGTCATCGATTCCTGTTTTCGGTGTCCTACTAAGAACGTTTAAAATGAGTTGAGTCGAGAACCTGCAGTTTTCGGAGGAGCAAATGGGCTGCACCGCGGTTAAAGGGATCCACACCGGGAAATACAACAGTGTTACCAATGTTTTTTTAATATAAAACTTTATAAACATACTGAAATGCAACATTACAAAATAACTAAATCGCAAAAACAAGTATGTAACACGACGTAATGAAAAATAAGCCACTTCACACATTGACATCGACAGGTTCTGAGTTGTACTTTACGGTAAGTTTCCAGTGCGAAATACTGTGTTTTTGCTGCCATCTTCTGGAGGGGGGGGGAGAAGTCAACGAAAGAGCGTCATTTAAAAAAACAAAAAACAAAAAGAGTTAAAAACAAAACGTTGTTTCGGGCAGAGAATCTGTCAGTGGGTCCTAAATGAAACCATGGATTTTCATAAATCGTAAACCATAAATATTTTCTTATAAGGCATTGAAATGCTACTGTTTCATATATTCGTGTTTTTCCGTGTTTACATATTTTCAAATGAAAATATGCAGTTAGGAAAAAGGCATCTTGTTTTATACGGGTTCCATAAATCACGTATATTCTATAAAACAAGTACAAAAAACTAGCAGAGCTCCACTAAAATGTCGTTAAATAAGGGGTGGATTATATAGTTTATTGCTGAGAAGTATCCTCTTACTCGAAGCGTTCTTGTATCTCGGACAAGAACGTATAAGACTATAATAGTGTTTTATGCGCGTGAAAAGCAGCTAAAATGCGTGCTTTTCGGGATGGTAGTAAAATGAACTTTTCTTAAACACTTTTCCATTTTTTGTCGTATGTAATTTTTATATTACAAATTAGACAGTGAGAAATATGTGTATTCAATATGTCTTCTTTAATTCCATAAAGGAACTGTACTTTTGATGAGAAGCAACAGATATGGACATTTTAAAAACGAAAACATTATCAATATTATTCTCCTTTAATGCATTTAAAAATCTTTTGAAAATGCTAAATATTATTAGTCAGCCTGGAGCGAAAGACCTTAAACAAAAAAGTTGGTATTATTTCAACAAAAAGCTCCTAAAAAACTGACATATTTTAGATCAGTAAGTCTTGCAGAACTAAAAACAGTAAAAGGCATTTCTGTTTGGTTAGTGTGTGTCTGACAGGGTGGTTTGGGGACCACACATGTACACATTGTAAGTCATTTAGACCCTCAATCAGCCTGAAGCAGAAGTCATCATTGGACTGTGGGTGGAAACAGGAGCACTTGGAGGACACCCACCAGAACCTACACTTGAATAACCCAGGCGCTGTGATGCAGAGACCTAAAAGCTCCTCCATGTTTCACAAAGCTATATTTTTTTCTGTTGTGATCTGGGAGCTGGAACACATGCTTAAATGTGAAAGTGTAATTCCAAATCTAACTGGCTTTAACTTAATATCTGATGATATATCTATATGTGCGAGTGCCTTTCTTGTTTGAATTTTTTTTTTTTACATTGTAATGTCCACATTTAGAACAATGTTTAGAAACATCACATCATCCACATCAGCTTGACACTCACCTGCTTCCAACCACCTTAACACTTGCAGTTCCACTTCCAAAGAAACACCCGGATGCACTAATATCCCCGCAGGCATAACAGCTAGAATATTCACTGGAAAATGCATCATTTTTCAAATGTTACTGAAATGTTGTGACAAGCAGTTACTGAATGAATGAATGAATGAATTGTCCCAAATGTCTCCAGAAAAGTTAACATGATCATGATAAAACATGGAAACTTGTATGTCTATTGTCATATCTTGCTAGTCCTTTATATCTATTGTGCAATAAATATGGATGTTTATCCCACAAGTCCGGTTATGTTGTATATGGTTTAAGCACAGTGAGGTTTACATCAGTCTAGTTTTAGTAAAGGTGTCCTCAACTGCTTTTCCCACAGTAGGCAAACTGAATTTCAGTCCCTTCACAGAATGAATATTTTACACCCGAGTAGTTCCAGGCCCCTCATTCGTCACATGTGGAAATTCTAAATGACCTTCCTGTCATATCATGTCAGTACTTGCATTACAATGAATCAAAACTTTCATATTTTTAGAAGCACTAGAACAAAAGGGAAGTCAATATTTAGCATTTATTAAACTTTTGTTTGATTAAAAAAGTGCAAAAATAAAACAATGTCTTTCACATAGGGAAGGAAATTAGATGTAGAAAAGTGCTACAAAAGGCACTATTTAGGTCACTGAACATTCATATGCCCGCATTACCCTACAAGGCAGTAAAGAGCAAAATAAGATGGGGTCACATTTTTAAAAAAGCAACCTTTTTATGAATTCTTAACACAAGATTAAACAATTTATGGTCTTCAGAAAATAGTTTGATATTATGGCAGTTCTCAATAAAGGGAGAAATACTCATCTAACTACAGAGAAACAAGCAGTGAGTATTTCCCTGACTGGCACTGAACCTGAATATTGGTAATGAATTCCAATTTCACATCAATTACATTCACCTGTGGAGAGAATACAAATTTCACAAAGAAATTCTGTGCTTAAGGACCACACCAAAGCCTAAGTAACCAAACTCCTACAGGTTTTTGTGTTAGTGGTCCACTTATCAAGTGGATGACATCAGAAGTCAACTGAAATGGTTACAGAAAACAATCAAGAAGGACTGTTAAAAAGCAGCCCTCCAGGAGAGGTACAAATGCCCACACCTGGACAAAATAGCTAGTAGCTATTCCTTGTACAACCAGAAAGAGACCTTACCAAAACTAGCAAGTGAAGTTTATCTAATTCATCTGCAACAAGTGTTTCTTCATTGCCAATCATGCAAATGAGGTCAGTAGTGTCCAAAGGAAACAGAACAGGTATTTAAAAATAAATTCACTTTAACATGAGGCAGTCACACTGACAAGCTTGATAAGCGAAAGACTTCCACATAACAAAAGGGTACCTGTAACTGTACAGGCAGATTAAATTAAGCAGGGGCTTCTAGCGTTAGACTCAATCAGTTTTAATAGTGAAGAACCTGGACATCAAAAAGATCGCAGACTCCTTCACTGTCATCCAGGTTGAAACTGTACTCCACACCTGCTGGTGAAAGGCATAGTAAAGGAAATGCTAAGAAACATATCTATGCATCAGACACCCACCACCAAGTTCTGTCACAGTTGTCTACTTGCAAAATGAAACCTTTAAATGGTAGTTTGTTCACAACACTGGCTTAAAAAATATAACAGATTTTCACACAAACTGAGCTCACCATCAGATGAAATTAACTCATCTATCAGATCAGCAACACCTGCAAGACAGAAAATATACAAGTGTCAACAATAAAACAGAGCTAAAAATATAAAAAATTTGGTTTTATTTTAAATTAACAGTAAAAGAGTGCCTGTACCAAACAAGGCCATCCCAGCTACCACTGTAAATAACTGCCTTAGTCCATACTGGGTAAATCCATACCATCACGATCCTCTTGCAACTGGTCTGCCATATTCAGCTTCAGAATGCTGCTTACATCCAGGCCTGACACAAACTGGTCATGACCCTCAACCACGGACTGCTCACCCCCAGTCTCTGTAGCAACCAATGGAGAGGTCATCAGTCTGAGCATCAACAATTAAGTTGTTAACTGCAGCCTGAAATGAGGAATAAAAATAAGGAGGTACCCAAGTCCATCACGACACTTCATTTATCTAATAAGAATATTCAGAGCTGTATACAGACAGATGAAAAGAAAACTATTAAAAAAAAAAACTAAAGTCAAAATGAGTGGGCATGATGCTCCACATTTAAACTGAATTAGAATTCATCAGGTCTATTTAGTGATTTGAAATGCTAATATAGAATGGTAAACTGAAACCTTGTTCCCTTTAAATACAGGACTAGGGGCTGTCAAACATAATGGTCAGAGCAATGACCTTAGATTAGAAGATCCAGATTCAAATCCTGTTCTTGCTGTAGTGCCCTTGAGCAAGGTTTTCGGCCTCAATTGCTACCCAGCAAGACAAACATATAAATACTTGTAAACATAGTCATCCTTCGACTTTAGATAGATTTAGATTAGATACGTATCTAATTGGTGTCTGAAAAACCAGCATAAACTAAACGGCCAAAACACGTTTTCTTCTTTCATACTAAATGCACATAATTACTGAATGCTGTCCTATTTTTTTATTTGTTTTCATTAACCTCACAATAACACAACTGAATTTTTTGGGCCTCAAAATCACAATAAGGCAGGGTTTCCTGCAACAGCTTAACAGACATCTCTTTGGAGAAAAGTGCCAGCTAAATGAAAAAATACTGCTGGACAACATTTGTGTGTTTTCTTAAACCAACACCATTTCAGTTTGACATGACAGTATCATGTCAGAAAAGTATGGCACCCTCAATTACATGTCATTTTGGAGAACAGTATTCACTGAATAAATACATCTAAATTATTAGTTCTTTGACAGCACATCTGGTTCAAAGTTGTTTGAGGCAAGATAATTCATTCAAGAAATGGTTAAATCACAACAAAAACGCAGTACAGAAAATAACACACCGTGACCACTATTCTACAGATGTTTTACACCTATTGTGAAGACTGTTGACTGAATTTGTTGTAAACGTAAGCAACAAATAACAGAAGACAGCAGACCTAAAATAATCTCAAACAACATTTTGAAATGACAGAAAACTTCAACCACTGCTTGTTTTATTATGCATGCAGAACCTTATTGGTGAAAGATGATGAGCAGAACTCACCCATCTGTGAGTCAGAAGCACTGTTGAGCTGCTGGTTGGGCCTCAAAGCTTTATGGTCATGTGGGATGCAAAGGTCATCTAGGGGGTATTTCTGCATTCCAGCTAGCCTGGTATTTGGCATAGCCAGGGCAGAGATGTCATCAGGAGGTGGGACACAGAAGGCAACTGGTTTTGAAGAACTGGTCTCTCGATTGATCAGGATGACGTCAATAGGTGCTGACTGACTCCTGAGATTTATCTGGTATTTCTTCTGCCCACTAGGACCCTGAAATAGAAAAAAACATTAGCATTAACAAAAATTACCAGCTGGAAGTAGGGAGTATATTGGTAAAGTAGTAGAAGTTCCAAATGTATGACATTTGCCACAGTATTTGGTCAACCGTCTCAATGCCAATGCAACACAAATGCTTGAGTAAAAATGATGAGTTACTGAATACAAGCTTTTGCTTTCCAAATAATGAGGGTAAATTAAGAAGAGGGTTGAAGATAGACTGGTTAAAGTTTAGTGATTGGGTAGCTAGTTAGATTATTGCAGTTAATGTGTGAACAGCTGAAAAACAGCTCTAAATGCTGAAAGACCCAAGCCAACAAGCATCTTGTTGCTTCCACTTCACAGGAACTACAACATACCAGCTCTGGCATAGGTACCTCCAGCTGAGTCCCAGATGGTGCAACAACTGCCAGTAAGGTGTCACCTGTTCCACAAGGTTAGAAATATGGAGTGGAAATATTAGGACCTTTATCCTTTATCCTATTGTAATTGGAAATGAGAATCCAGACAACCATGACTGAAAATGAACTCAACTACACAACTTGTGAATAATGCTCAGTTGTTATGATTGTGCTCCATGCACTAGTATGCAGTTTATATTGAATCTTCAGAATCTGCCTTATTTGCATTTCCCGAAAAAGATACATTTGCAATCATGATTTCACTTAAAACATACTTACCTATAAAGACATTGCACATGTCTTCATGGGTGATGTATTTAAATGTAAACAAAGCTAAAGAAATTATGTTACTTTTTTAATTCCCACAATGCTCCTGTACACCTGAAGTCAAATTTTAGAATTGCATTTAAGAATAATATAAAATGAATGTCTTAATTCTTATTCATTTATTCTTAACTCCATTTATAAAGATGTATTAACATTAATACTTATAAAACTTGCATTATAACAGTGACACACACCACATTTTATTTATCCATTTACACACAACTTGAGGGCTTTACAAAGTCCTTTCAAAGTGAGAATCTAAAGGCTTGTAAATGACAGTGATGTCTAATGTGGCACTATTTTCATCATGAGAATGTATCCACTGCATTGCCCTACTGCTGCACAAGGAAGAACAATAGAGAAGGATATCTGCTGTGTGCAGGGTCATCATCCATGAGCTTCATGCTTTCCTGCATCTGGGACCTGTGACTATCCAGCTCTTCCTCCTTAGCTGCCAGCTCAGCTATGTGAGTCTTCAGAAGCTGGACCCGCTCCAGAACATCCTTTGTCTGGCATCCAGTGCTCTCACCCCTTGAAGCAGACGACACAGAGAAGAGATGGACACCACATCAACTGTTTCCAACTGCACTGCAATATGAAAGTAAATGTAGGTTCACATGGCTATTGAGATGTCTTACTTCCACTGGATGATGCTCTTTGTTTTCTTCTCGATGAGGCCCACTCCTTCCAGGACATTGGTAATGTCATAAATCCTCCTCTTCTGCTTCACAGCCAGGCTCTCTGCTGCCTGTCAGAAGAATGACTATTTTAGTTGAGGTACATATTCCCCTTGATATTCACCCTGAGGAACACGTGCGTTTAAGAGCGCGCACCAAGGAAAAAGTACCGTAACTTTGTACCCACACAATACTGTACAATCACTGCATTAACAGCACAGTTTACATACTAGTGTTTATGAAATGGATATGTTTCTGTGTACGAGCCAGTTTTTGCCTTTATGAGTGATTTTCTGAGCCGTGAGCGACCCACAGCATCACTGCATCGCCACACGGGAACGCGTCCGACCCGCGTCAGGCACAGAACTACGAGTCGAGACTGAAAGACATTCTTGAGAAAGCACGGCAAACAAAACTCCAGAGAGCCAGCTGGTGGGTAAACAGGGAGATGTGTTTGTGTGTAAGAGGAGCAGGAAAGGTGGAGAAGGCTGGGTGCTTCTTTGTTCGGCGCGCGCGAGCACGGCGCTCACAGGTGTCACCGACAAACGACCGATTGCAGCGATTATCTGAACTGAAAAGGGAAAAGAAAGGTTAGCTACCGCTTTTAAATCGAGAACGCCGTCCTTAGCTCCCTGCAGTAACGTCACGAACTTGACGGCGAGGAGACCCAAACTTTTCTCATGACGACTCGAGCCTTGAGGGCTGGAGCTCGAGGACTGAGCCATGATCTCGAGCGCAGCGCGGCGCGGCACGTGCCGCAGGGGGATTCACAGTATTTTCCACCACAGTTCAGCTTTATTATCACGTCAGATGCAGAACGTCAGGTACCTCATACTTCCCAAATCACACTTATTTACTTAAGACAACCCCGAGCAGAACCACTGTGGTGTTTTTAAATGAAAGGAAGTGACGTTAGATTACGGTTGTCAAGGCAACCAAACACCTGTCCTCTGGTACAGTCAAGGCATTCTTCAACGGCAAAATATATTTCTCGGAATTCAGGTTGCGTGACAGTATTTTTAAACCTATGAAAGGTAAGGGATAAAGTTTATTTATTACGACTGTTTCATAAAAATTTAATTAGTTACTTATCAAAGTAAACCAACAACAATACTGTGAACAACACAGCCCAATAGCAGTGACATACATCAGCAAGTAATAATGATGACGATGGTAACGATGACGGCAACAACAACAATAATAATCATAAAGGAAAGAAATGAATAGGCAAATAAATGTGTTTATATGCGATAATAAAAAAATTATATCTATAGATATATACACAGAGTAGAGAATTAGCCAAGTATGAAACAAGTGCATCTCATCCCTCTTTTTATAAACAGCCATGTAAATCAGCTGCCAGGTTTACTTTCTCACTTCTCTCCCCCAGTAAGTGAGGTAACAGCTCAATGTCTCTGAGGGTCTCAAACTCGGGGTCACTATTTATAAATGAGAAGAAGTCATTTTCTCAGATTTGCCTGTATTTTCAGGAACTGCAGCTCTGTCTCAGCCTCACTCTGGATCCAATGACAACAGAGCCGCTCCTCCTCGGCTATCCAGGTCTGCTGGTGTTGGCCCGTCTCTACAGCCAGGCTGTGCTGCTGAGTCTGCACTTTGTCAAGTTTCTTCTCAGACTGTGGTCAGTCACCGCAGTCAGGCAACCTGCTGTGGTGTCCAGTCTGTTTAGGGCCTAAGAGTATTGCAGTTTGCTCTGGGATTTGGTTGTCTCAATCCAATGGGTCAAATATTTTTCTTTTCGTTTATTGATGGTTGGAGTCAGATTCTCTGACGTGGGGTTGTGCTGTTCTGAGGCAGGATGTTGTTAGTGCTGTTAGACTGGGTCAGACTGCTGAGCCTCAAGACTATTTGGCTGAGGGGACCCCTTCCTTTCCCTTCCTTTCCCTCCACTCCCCTCTTGGCTTTTTAGGACTTTAAAATGATGCATGTTGGGGTCACATTAGGTGCTTGTAAAATTTCATGGCACTTTTTTGGATTGTGCTTTTCTCTGCACACTCAGGATATTTTCACAGAACTCAGTATGTAGGATTTCAGTTGTAATCTTGTCCCATTTATCAGATTGCGAATGAAGAAATTATCACTGCCAAATAAAACAGTAGGTTCTGTAACTTATTGGAATATTTTGAATCAGACTCTAATTGGTAATTCAAATTGAACTGACTTTTTAATGACATATAAAGTCTTCCTTACTTTTTCTTTTAGTTCATTGACAGCCATGTTGAAGTTTTTGTTGGAGTTTATTTTCATTCCTAGATATGTCTAATTTGTTGTTTGTTCAATTTTAATTGCACCCAGAATGAAGCTATATTTTGTTTACTGACATCTGATACCATATAATTAGTATATCTGTGTACTTTAAAACAGATCACTGTTTTTGACATGCATCTATCCACCCATCTATTATCTTTAACTGTTTTATCCTGGTCAGGTTGTGGTGGTCCAGAGCCTATTCAGGAATAAATGGGTCGCAGGCTATGAAACTACACCCTGGATGGGCCATCAGTCCATGAAAGACTTTTGATATACAACACATTTCATATTTTGGATCTACTGTAATTATTTCTTTAAAAAATGTTTTGCAATGAGTAGTGCTGGTGCTTCATGGACCCTTTGAACCCTGCTCAGTCTGTATGCAGTTTATTTCTGAAATTTTACCCACAGTCAAAAGACTTTGGAATGGGTGACTTAGTGACTTCTGTGACAGACTATACTCCAGCCCACCAAAACCCTGAATATGTAAGTGGTTACTAACAATAAATAAATCATAATCCATCCATCCATTACCATTAACTGCACTTAATTATGTGCAGGATAGTGGTGGTTCAGAGACTATCCCAGAATCACAGGGTACTAGGCTATGAAAAAACCCTGAATGGGACTCCAGTCCATCAAAGAGCGGTGACACACATACTAGCACTAGCAGTTATCTAGAGTGCCAGTTAATCTCAAACACCTCTTTGGAATGTGGAATTAAATCCACACAGACAGGGAAAATATTCAGATTCCGCACAAACAGAGCTGGCTTCAAACCCAAGCCCAGATACTATATATCACCAGCACTACTTACTGAACCTAAAAGCTGAAAATATTTCTTTATAATAATACATTTGAATTCTTGTATGTAGGTAAGTATGTAAAAGCAATGTGAACAATGTAAACAGTATAAACACTGTATGGTCTTGCAATGAATTGACCAACTTTTTGTGAATGTATTGCAGTGGCATCTGACTTCCAAGGCTATTGGCACCATCACTAAACATTATTGTACAGAAATTGCAAGCACTACTGTAATAAATGCATTTATTATATTGTAGCATGTGATAAACTGCCTTTTTATTCAGCTCAGTCACTGAAAACACAGTTGTACTACTGACTATGACAGTGGGGTGTGGAGCGTGTCATTATAACACTGAGATGAACAGTTATGCAGTCTCTGCATGATTCTTTCATTACATACTATCTGAAACATGAGGCTCTATAAAAAACACTATATACGTGGCTGTAATGACAGTGACTTCAGCTGAACTCAACAGCATTTGGAAATATATTGCATAAAAAATTCTAATCCATTTCTTGGCCAGTGTACCCATTTTTTCTCAGTGTTATGTATCTAGTGTTGGCATTTTTCTGGATTTAATATAAATGATCAACCTGTTTGGAAGGGAGCTGTTATATTTGATAATGGATACTTCAGTTAAGTTAAACTCAGGAGTTTTTCTTTTCTTTTTCTGCCATGAATGTGTCAACGCTATATTTAAATAAACAGTAAAAATCACATGTATATTTAATATATAAACCATTAGTTATAAATCACTACATCTCCCCTCCTTAGAAAGAAACAGTATTTCCTAAAAACTTTGCAAAATACAAACCAATCTCTGCTCCTGCTTTGCTGTAGGTCAGACATTCAAAACGACATTTTTCCTATTTCAGGATCCCATCTTTCTCAGTCCCATTGCTTATTCCTATAATTTCAAGGACACGTTGTTGTGTGAGCACCTTGCTTACATGTTATCATGCTGAGACATGTTAACTGATGCCACAGAAAGGTAGTCCCTGCTTCGACAATTATTTTACAGCCACCACCACTGTTTTGAAAACTTCAACCCACCTCTGCTACCTGATGTCATAATTTGTAGCATTACCCAAGTCTAAAAGTAGTCTAAAGTCTGGGAGGTACCACAGAGCGTGGTGGAGAACAACAGAGCCAAGATCCTGTGGGAATTCCACATCCAGACAGATAAACAGGTACTGGCCAACCAACCAGACAAAGTGGTAATAGACCAGGAGGAGAAACCAGCAATGGTGACGGATGTAGTGATTTCAAGTGATTAAGGAAGAATGAATATGAGAAGCTGGACAAGTACCAGGGCTTGAAAGAAGAACTGGAGAGAAAACCAAGGTCCCACCGAGGATAGGAAGAACCATGGGCTGTGACCCCTAAGCTGGAGGAAGGGCTCCATTAGATCCCAGGTACAGCAACGTCGGTCTCAGTCCAAAAGAGCACAGTTTTAGGAACGTTAAAAATACTGCAAACCTCAAACTCCAGGCTTCTGGTCACCACGCAAGCAGAGCATTAAAAATATGTACGTACACAGTACACTTGTGTGAGCTTGTAGTATAATGACTGCGTAAAATATAGAGCAGAAGGGATTATTTTGTGTTGCTGCATAATAGTTATTTAACATAAGTTACACAGCACACGTGAATACATATGCTTGTGTGTGGTGTTCCAAGTTTTAAAAGTAAAAAGAATGGGTTCACTTGCAGTATGGTGTCTGTCATTGTTTATTATATTAATTGATTTACTATTGTGTATGAGTAAAACAAGGTGAACCCCATAAAAAACTGTGGTGTGATGTAACATGATGGCAGAGCCCACATACAGCCAACCAACCATCTTCTCATGCCACACACATTCCCTTTATTGTGCACATTACAGCCCAATCTAGGGTTGAGACGGACCCAACACAGGGAACAAGGAGAGAATTGACCCAACCAGAAAGAAATCAAAACTTGGTTATACTTTTTTTGTGTTTTACCATTATTAGTGTAACCCAATCACCACTTCTAGTTGGACACCAGAGCACCATCTGTTGCCACACACAACACTAACCCAGCACAACACCAAAGACATACCACCCCCACCTTTCCACTTCCTACATCTTGGTGTCGTATGGTACAGAATTTACACATATTATTATATGTGTGCTGTGTAACCTTTTGTTGCTTAGAAAGAGATGGTACATAAGCAGCATAAGATGTATTTACAATTTTTTCTGTTGAATTGTTGCTTCATTGGTGCTTCGCTGCTTATTTGTTTGCTTTATATATTTGTACGTTCTTGTGTTTATGCATAAATTAAGACAGTTGGGACTAAATAATATTACAGTTTCTGTCTCTACCTTGTGGTTTAATGGTACAACTAACCATGTCGATCTTGCTATTTTTAATGGAATAGACATGGAATTAATTGACATCGTATTAATGTTCATTGATTCTCTACTGTTGAATCTTTGTATTTTAAGGTATAAGAACTTTTTTTTATTTCTTCTCTTTTCATAGCTTTTACGGTGAACTCACAAACAATATTTAATTTAAGTTTTTGTGAATCGTCAATCCTTGAATAGACCTTCATTCAGCTGGAGTGACTACTGCGAGTGCCTTTCCTTTTTTGTCACCATGTCCTCTAGGCTCTCCTCCCAAGCTTCAAAATGTTAATGGAAAATTTAATGCTGAAAATGACTTGGAGTTAAATTAATATTGCATTATGTACATTTAATGTGTATGTCTTGGAACAATACACAGTATGACCATTTCCATGCTTTACGGGGTCACAGAAACATACTGTAGTGTCACATGCTTTGTAAAGGGGGCACTGGTATTGTATGTAAGTAATTACCAATGTGCGCAACCATCAAACAGAGTGTGTGTGCTGTTGCGAGAGCTTGCACAATTGCATTGTGTGAAACAGGCGCAGCTGGGGCAGTTAACTGGCCTCAGGGCAGAGGCTGAAAGAGCAGCCCTTCTATGTTTAATGAACTTTACTATACAAAAACCTCACTTCAGGGGAGAAGTACCTACATGCCACATTTGAAGTTAGTGGCTTGAAAAACAAAGCTGTCCATAAAGGACAAAGAGACAGATATAGAGATTACGGATAAGAGAGGTCAGTAAAGAGAAATTTCCAGATTTCCAGTGCCCTGAACCTTCCTGCAGTTGCATGACTGCGGGGAGCACTACACAGCATTCTTTCAAGACTGCAACACTATTCATTCCAGACTCTATGAACAAGTACTTTGCAGTACATTCTTTAGTATCACTCTGAAATCACTGTCAACTTTCCCCATCTTTTCTCTGCTTGTTTTGCATCACATTCCCTCACAGTACATTGGATAACTAACCAATAAATCAAATTTCTACAATGTTTGCGCGCCATCGAGTGGAAAGATTAATGAACTGTAAGAAAAGCAGCACCAAACAAGCTGGAACAAAGACAAATCTGAGATGTGACAAATCCGACATACTTTGCCCCATTCTAGTTTGGTGTATAAATAGAAACACTCAGTATGAGGTTGTGTATATAACAAAGTTATTTTTGGTTATTTTAAAGTAGACAAATTTATTTTTGCTTTGTGTTAATATAATAAAAATAAAAATGGTGTCCTTCCCATAGTACAACATCTCTCTGGGCAACAATGGGACTCACTTGTGCAAAGACAGCACCCTGCACTGTAAGAGCTGTTTGTAAAAACAATGCATTTTTATTGTAAATTATTTCATTATACCCGTGATTTTTCAACAGAACCTAAGCCATGAGTCAAGTGAGGGACAAAGTTTTATTAATATAATTTTGACTGTTACATAGTTGGTGGACTTACAAACAATTCTGAGTTATGACTACACTATTGGTCCCAACTGTGTTTATAAAATAAAGTATGTAAGAGTATACTGTGATAAAGTAGTCAAGAACATGAAAGCAATGGATGTTTTCTTTAATAAGCAGATTTTAATATTGAAACACAATATTATACAATTTATATAAACACACTGTCCAAACAATACTATGTTAAATTGTGAGAATTTTGAGTTAGAGTTAGGGTTAGGGTTAGAGTTCATGGGTTCACAATAAAAATACAGACTGGAAAAGATTGTGTAAATATAATTTGTAATCCAAGCAATGGACATATACATGTGCATGTCTTCACATACATACATACAGCACATACATATACACATTCACACAAATGTAAGCAAGAACATAAACAGACCATAAAGATGTGCATATTCATTATTTGTTTCAAAATATACCAGACAACACAGGAAGGGAAGTGAATTTCAGTATTCCTGTGCTGACACTGTAACATAATAAGAACTGTAGCAGGAAAAATGAAATCTTTAATATATGTACGGGTGTTGAGAACAGAATGTTGGGGACTTCTGACCACATGACCTTCTGGAAAACATTACATAAAAAAACATCAAAGAAAATAAAAAGTGAGAAATGCGAAAAATGGATAAAATCATATCTATGTACGTGTTTTATAAAATATCCGTAGGACATCGACAAAATATTTATTAAAAATATTAATGGATATTAATTAATTAATCACACATCGACCTTTCAGACCATCGCCATCTCATTTTACCATTGTACCATTCCATGTACTATCATTAAACGTGATACAGGACCTGCCTCTAACTTCCAAGACACATTTGTAACACATTTGTAACCTGTGTATTAGAAATGTGTATGAAAGCCATGTAATCAGCAGACAGAAAATCAAACGGACTGAATTGGTATTAATTTTAGTTCAGCTGACACCGTTGTTCAAAGTGATTTATGCGACCATGTATATTATAGTCAAAACGGCTGTACTACAGTTATATTACCCTATTATATTTCACTATTGGTATGGACTCTACTTTCTTCCTCACGTGTTTTCCGGTCGTTGCTATGAAACCATCTTCAGCAGGAAACGGAAGTTGTAGAAATACGTGATGACGTAAACAGGAATTTGCGCAGGAGCGCCGAGTTTAAGTAGCATAGCGACGGAACGTTTTGGCTTAGAATTTAAACACTGACATTAATAGTGGCATCAGTAGTATTTTTCCTGTATTTATATGCCGCCGAAATCATGTATCATTATGAAGACCAATTCGTGTTCGCTGTTTTAAGAGACTGCCAACCATTTTAGGAAGTATTTCCAACTTGCTGCCCTGCAATGAGCGATTAGATACATGCATATATTAGCTGCTACTTGTATAAAATATCCGACGACTGGTAAGCCACTGTTTGGAAGATCATATATTCCTGATATTATTAAAATTACCCTCGGACGTGGGAAGTTGTTCAGGAAGCTTCTTAACCGATAACACGCAGTCGAGTTAGCCGAGAAGTTCATCTGAATAAGAATAGCATCATCAATTATTTAATAATGGTTTCTGTATTGAATGCAAAAACTGGTATCTTTAGTGAAGCCAGTACCTACGGTGTGAGGGAATAAAATGTACCTTTTTACTGCAGTTTGACAATTAGAAAACAGTGCAGGTTACTCTGAGTTGAACATAACTTATTTTCTCACATACTTTCAGGTCAAATGTGCAATGAGTGGCTGATCATTTAAATAAAGAAAACATTTTTTTCCTCCCCTTTTTTTAAGGTGATGGCAGATGGAGAGCTTAGTTTGATTAATGCAAACATATCAAGGTAATTGTTGACCTAAATTCCACTGAGTATATTGTGAAGAAATGGAAATGCGTTTATTAAAACTTAATTTTTTGTTGTATTATTTTTCCTTATTTATCTTGTGCCTTTGTGCAAAGTGACAGAGTATTAAGTAACTTTAAAAAACACTCGTGTATATAGAAGGGTCGTTTTCATGGCAAGTACTTTCATCACGGGTACTATAGAAGGAGTGCAGCTGGAACCCGTTAATATTTTAACAGGTAACCTTTTTATTGCAAGGCATCACCACTACACTTCACTATAGTACCACAATATATGTTTAAATATTGGCACCAGGTAATGCAATGGGCAGTGATTGAAAACTTAAAGAACCTAGGGTTCAAATCCTACCTCTTGCTGTAGTACCCTTGATCTTGGTCTTTCTCCTAACCATTTTACCATGAGTAGGGTCTTTGTGATCTAGAACCTCTCCCAGAAGCAACAGGCACAAGGTCACTTGATCATTGTAGTTGCATTGAATTGCTCAAAAATTGCCAACTGTGTAAAGGCATAAGTATACAAAATCATACTGCTATTTGCCTTGGACAAACATGAACTGAAAAAATAGTGATGCCTCTTCCTCTTTCTTACTTTTGCCTTTATAGTTTGTTAGAAGTTCCACTTAATCCTAATGTTCGATCATTAAACCTTCATTGCAATGGCATAACAAAGATTGAGGGCCTGTTAACAGCTTTTCATATACGGCACTTGGATCTGTCATCAAATAAAATATCCCGGATTGAAGGTCTGCAATCCCTGACGTCTCTGCAAACCCTCAATTTGTCGTGCAATTTGATATCTAAGGTGGAAGGTCAGTACAGTTAAAATGCCTGCATCTATGTCTTTTAAAGCATTATTGATTTGAATGGATGGTCAACTGTTTATCCACACTAGTTGACTTAGGTGGCTCAATAATGCTGTATTGGGTAAAAAAAAATAAAACTGAGGAAACTTTTTCTTGTTCAGAAGTCATGGTTTTCATTTGTTTACTAGTATCTTTTTTCCAGTTTCAATGTCTTCTCTTCCTCTGGCAGGTCTTCATGGCCTTGTGAACTTGATCAGTTTGAACTTATCTTACAATCAGATAAGTGACTTAACCGGTAAGCCTCCCCTTTTATTATTGAAAAATCTAGAGCAGTACTTTATGAATGTGGACTTCTAAAATATGCTAGTCATTTCCTGAGTTACAGGTTGAATTTGTGTCTGAAAAGTCCGTGTACGTTGAAAACAAATAAATTGAGGACAGTTATTTGAATTATTTATTATGGGGGGAAAAAATAATAATACTTCCCAAACATCAGTAAAACACCTTGTAGCGCATGCACATATACACGTGTGTGTCCATACACATGCACATGGGTGTGGTGCAGGTCAGTGTAATGAGGTGATCTGGTGTGAATGAAATGCCTTCTCATGTTTATAACAAACAAAACCAAGTTTATTGTGGGTGCATGGTATCATCCACTGACCACTTATGACCAAGATATTTACATATACATTTCTTTTTAGAGACACAACAGCTCCATCCATACCTAGATGAAGCTAACATCCATCTTTCACAGGGTCCAACACTCGTCATAATGCTGCCCTTTTAACAGCATATAGACTTTACATGTAATACCCCTTATATAGTACGCAGCTGGGAGCGTGCAGGCGTGTGCACACACAAGGTGTGTAATTTATATTTGTAGGCATTTTAACATGATTGGATGAAAATGATGGTGGAATTTTTTGCTGAAGCACATTATATCGAACAGATCAGTGCATAAATTAAGTAATGATATTAGAAATCAAATTGTGTTCCAGTGAAAATTTGTAAATTGAGACCACATAAATTGAGGGATGCCTATATTTCAATGATGTGTTGAACAGTGGCATCAAACCAAAGCAGTTGTGTAAAAAAATCATTATAAGCCTTATTTTTGATGTTTTCAGGCTTTTTGTATCTACATGGAACTGAATACAAATTGAAACACCTTTACCTCCAATGCAACCACGTGAATAGTATGAAGCAGCTACTCCAGTGCATGCTGGGATTGCAAAATTTGAGAAGTGTCATGTTAAGCTTCTGTGGCGGTGCAAATCCAGTGTGTGATACTCCAGGTAGGTGACACAGAGGCTTATTTTTTATGTGGGTCCTAGGATTAATGTTATAAATATTTCCACAATTTATAAAAAGTTTTGAAACACAGCACACTAGTAATTCAGGCAAGTGGCAAATTTACTTCAGTGTCTGCAACTCAAGCCACTTGTATTTTCCACTGTGTTCAAACACCAGCTTCCTGACTCATTGTTGCCATACATCAGATAAGTCTACATAAATTTTGCATTGTTATGCAAAAAATAAACTATATATGTAATTTATATATACTATTTTATCATATCATATAATAATGTATAATCTCAGTGATATAATGTATTATTATTACTATTCAGATAAGGGGGTAAGTATACTGATATCTAAAACTCACTCTTGAAACATTATTTTGTTCATCATGAAACAGTGGTTGTAAAGAAGACAATAAAATGACCTTATTGCTAGTGTTTGTCAAATACATATCTCATGTAATTATGCATTGTATTCCTTAAAAGATATTGTGATGTGTAAATCAGCTTTTGGCTGTACTCGGTAACCGCTGACATGTAACACTAGTGTGTGTTATCCTCAAGGCTACAGGGAGATGATGTTGCAGTCACTTCCCCAACTGTCTGCCCTGGATGGGGTGGACAGACATGGAAACCCAGTTCACTCTGGCAGTGAAAATGCTCTTGAGATCCTAGGGCTGGAGGACTTTGCAGATTTTTTGCTATCAGACACTAGTGTCAGTAAAGAAAAGGTACATTTTCTTGCACGTTATTCAGTGATATGCTGTCGATATATATATATATATATATATATATATATATATATATGAGCACTTCAGGAGGTAACTTGTATAGGTTGTTGCATGATATAATGTTCTTTAAATATAAATGGCAATAATTTTAACTTTGTACCAGAAACAAAATGAATGTTTACTATTATATTTTATTCTGTCATAACAAAATAACCTCGATGATGCTTTAGTGGCAGATATAGATAAATTAATCTAAGTGGGGTGGTGGGTATGTGCTTTTTGGGAGGAAGTTCTTTCTAGAAACAGTTCTCTGAAAAAAATTGGTTGTAGCTGGGTTCCTGGGCTAAACCAGAATGTTAGCTCAGGTTTAGGAAAAACTGTATGAGTAAGGAAATGCATCTGCTGCAGTACACTGTGGATGTTCCTCTTCCTACTTCTCGGATCAACAATGTACAGACACAGTTCCACCAAGAGGTTTGCCGTGCAGAAACAGATGGGGGTGAGGGAAAGGTTTCATCATCTGACACTCCACAAAGGCTTTTGGATGCCAGGAATCTGCTCCGCATTGAGAAATTGGAGCACCAAGTTTCTCAGCTCATCCACCAGGTAAGAGATGGTAATGGTCTGGGAAGGGTTTTAGTGTGTCATTCATGGTTCAGCTGTTGGCAGATCGTTTTTGTGTACTGTGGTAATAGAGTGAAACCTGGTCATAATTCAGAAAGTGGTATTAAAAATAATTCAATCTTGTAAAATGTGGGGACACCTTATTATGAGGTTAATGAAGAATAGTATTTTTATTCAGCCTTCTGTTTATTTGGTTTCATTTATCAGAAGTGTAGGAAATGGATTGATTCCTACGAACAAACTGTGCACGTGACAAAAAATAATAACACTATAAGCAGGCAGTTCCGTGACATTATAAATGGATGGAAAATGAAACTGGTGGGAGCACAAGCTTTGTTCCTCTGTAGCACATTAATATTCCTAAGTTAACAGAACAAGATGACACGGTCGCCCCAAAGCTCTCTTAACACAGTGAACACAGAGAAGGTCAGAAATCCCACTATAACTCCCCACAAGAGTTAAACACTATTGACATATATGCAACAGCAATGCACGCTGGGACTTCCACAGCTTTGGTACTAATAATAGAAAACCTCCCCAGATGTATGTTGTCCAGGAAATCTTGTACCTTTGTTGATGTCAGAAGATGATCACGATTGGAAAGGGAGTAGGAGGAGGGGAGCCAATCGAATTTTATTCTAATTCATCTTATTGCAGAGTGCATTACAGCCAGATCACCTGTGCCTCAGTGCCTCACTGTACTTGGCTGGCAGCTGCACACTGAGAATTGCATAATGTTACGGTTTATTGGTAAATTCTGCCACTGTAGTTTTTTTATGAAGTCATGATGAGTTTCAGCATGTATTTTCTATAGACTACAAACTAATTTTGAACAGGTTTAATGCTGTAAAAGGAGATGAAAATGAAATAGTGAAACTGAAAGATGAATGATAAAAGTAGAAAATGATTCCAGAGCATAAAGAATAGAATTGTTTAAGAAAAAAATAGTGACAATTGTATTAGCTGAGTAGTTACTGACAGAGCTATTAAATATAGACCTATAGTGCAGGTTTTGTACTGGTGCCATGGTTATTTGTTAAGAGGAGGGTGCAGAGTATGACATGACTACAAACATTGCAAAAGAAGAAGCCCTAATACACTGCACAACTCAGGTTCCCAACAGGAACAATTCTACCCCCACCCCCATGAAAAAAGTCAGGAGAGACATAGACCATACAACAGAGACCGACTGTGACAGTGGGAAGGAAGACCGCCGCAAGGGTGCAGCACGTAGGTCCCGGATCCCCAAGAGTTCTGTGGCTTCCAGGAAGATGCCCACTAGAGATGGGAAAACCCAGCAATCCAGCAGGTAGGGTGAGGGTGGGTATTTTTTATAGACTCTGCATTGATAGCATTTGTATTGTGCTTTTAATCAGACCTTGTCCTTTTACTCAAGTCTGAAAAATTTTTTAAAATCTTTTTTTAAACACCCACCACCCCACTTAAATTAATCAAAATTCTTCTCTAATAATGACACCCAAAGCCATGGATAGGTCATTATTTTTGCTTCAAAAAAATCTTCAAAGTACCTTTTGAAAGGGTACCACATATAGAAGGAGGAAGAATTTGAATGATGGACTTCCAGATTACAAGGCACACAACCTAACCACTATGCCACCTGCTGCTGTATATCTGATGCAATATAATGTGTCTGACAAGGGAAAACATGGAAAATTAGCATTCCTTAATAGTTCAGTGTGAGATAACTAAAATAAATTGTCTTAAATGATTCAGATGGTCTTCATCAAGCCTTTGGGGTAAGGTACGGCAGGGCACTGGGGAGCTGCCCATCAGGCCAAGCCCCACCCGTGCCATGGTAGTACTACCCACCAGCTCACATGTATTTAATTTTTTGCAAATTAACAAATGAATTTATCCAATAGAGAGCTATATCATATGACACTGCATCAGTTTACCAAAGCAGTTTAATTTTTACTGTATGTTCAAAAGAGTATGTACGCCTTTAGCAAGGCAATCTGTGTTTTAATTCCAATCTGTGTTTGACAATCATGTTCCTTGGTTTACCAGCTTGCAAAAAAAATGTATTAATATTTCATTGCTCTAACCTCAGTATTAGAGATGAAGATTATTTTTCATCATTCTTTGTTTTTGTTGAAAAAAGTAAAGTACTAGTAGTTTACTAGTACAGTACTAGTAGTAGTTTACTACTAACTAGTTAAAAAAATGGAAGAACTCTGGCCAAAGCTAGAGTAGGATGTTAAAATACTTAAGGTAGCGCAATCACCATCTGTTGGCTCTTTGACACACAATTTGCATTGGCAAAATCTGAATTAAATTTAAAAAGGGTCCCACTTTTGTTGGTCAAAGGATGTTTGGCAGTGAGGATGGAAATAGCTTGCATGTAATACTGTTAATTTTTTTTGTCTGTGGATTATTTAAAAAAACAAAAACTGCTACTAGACTAGGAAACTATCTAATAATATAATTTGACTCAAAAGATTAAATTACTTTTTAACAAATTTCCACAAAAATGTACACATGCAAATGGTTTCAGACATAATATGGCTGCATTTCATAGATGAAAACATTTCTTTTACTAGCAAACCTACATGTCCTGTTGAAAATACAGTATGTAAAGCCCTGTTAATTAACACAAAACCCGAATAAGCAATATAGCCTGTAAAAGAGTAAAGGGGTCTCGTTTATCTGCATTGTAACTGTACTCTTCTGAATTAACCAAAATGGGCCTGTTGAGCAATTCATATATCCAATGCAACGTGTTGGAGTAGAAGATGGGCACACATTATGTTTAAAGGCAAACATACTGCTCTGTTATGGATGAGACAAAGGAACACAAGTTAAGCATTTCATGAGACTCAGTGTCATACCAACCACTGAGAACAGTGCAGGAGCATTTTAGAGTCCATTAAATAGAACATCACATATATACAAAAACCCACTCCTTCAGTCCAAAACAGCAGTTAATATCTGAGATTTACTTTACTATGTTTTTGAGCAAGTAATACAAATCAACAAAAACATTTCTGATTAAATTTCTGTTTATTTATTGACATGTAAGCACGGGTCTGCTGTTGATGGTATCCCAAGGTTTGATATATTTACTGCAGTTGGCATATTGAGTAGAGCTGATGCCTTGCCCACAAACAACCTCGGTTCAAATTCCACCATCGACTGGGTACTGGGATCGAGCCAGGTACTTATACTGAACAGATACAGTAAAAATGCCCAGCTGTATAAATGGATAAATTATTGCAAGTAACTTAGCGCTGGGAATTGTTTTGGGGGAAAAATGTCAGCTACAGTGCCTTGCAAAGCTTCATACCCAAAAGTCATCAGCATTAAATGGATTACAAGTTATGCTTTCATGTGTTCAAATCGTTGTTTTTATTGTGAAATTACATGGTTCAATGCTGAATTGTCATGGCCAAAACAAGTTGTTTACAAATAATCAGATTCTTTTTTGCTTTTTAATGCTTTAGTTTGTACTGCTCTCTAAAAATCTCTGGAAAACCAAGTAATTACAGGTCACTGGTTGCAATGAAAAATAAAAAAAACCCCACACATGAATATTTACTAGAGCCACCTTTTGCTGCAATAACAGTTTTAAGTTTTTTGGGGTATGTTTGTACCAGGTTTGCATAACATTTAGGGTCCTCCTCACCGTTCTCATTTATTTCCCTTTTGCAAATCTAGGGCGGATTCAGGTTTGTTGGATGATGCTTGTAGACCACAATTATGAAACAGGGCAACAGATTCTTAGTGGGATTGAAGTCAGGACTTTGAGTGGGCTGCTGTAGGACATTCACAGTTTTTTGAACCACTGGATCTCCTAGTCAGCATTGTTGGATCAATAATCAGGAAGCGGAAGCTACATCTCACACAACATCACACTGCCGATATGCTGTCCCTCAAAACTCAGTGTCTGAGCAAGGTGTCGACTTGTGAGGGAAGCCACACAGAAACCAGCTACCACTTTGAAGGAGCTACAGAAGTTGGTGGCTGGAAGTGGAGAAAAGGTTCAACAGTCCACAATATTAAGAGCATTGCAGAAACCTGGCCTTTATGGGAACGTGACAAGAAAAGGTCATCTCTCAAAAAGAATCACATCAAAGCATGTCTGGAGTTTGCCAGAAGTTTGGAAAAAATTTCTTTTATCTTGTCGCATGAAACCAAGATGGACCAAGTGCTATGTGTGGGGCAAACCCATCGCTTGAGAAACACCACCCCTACAATGAAGTATGTTGGTGGCAGTGTCATTCTGACAATGAAGAATATATGGGAAAAAATACAGAGAAATACTGCAAGAGAACCTGCAGAGAACCTTTAGTGTGCTATCAAACTGAAGTTTGTGAGAAAGATCACCTTTCAGCAGGACAACGATTCCAAGCTCAAGGCCAGAGTGGCATTGGACTGACTCAGAAACAAAGGTGAATATTATACAGTGGCCCAGTCAAACTCCTGACTTCAATCCTTGAGAACATCAAGAATCTGTGGAACTATTTGAAAATTGTGGCCCACAAGCATCTTCCAACCAAGTTGAACAACCTGCTGCAGATTTGCAAAGACAGATGGGAGAAACGGCATATTTCAGTTTTTCATTGGCTTTAACATCTGCAAACAATTAATTTATTTTGGCTCTGACAGTTTAGTGCTGAAACATATTCACAATAAAAATACAGATTTGAAAAAATTATGCAAGTATATTTTGTAATCCAGGCAATGTTGATAACTTTCAAGGAGTTTGAATACTTCTGCAAGGCAGTGTGAATAAATAAATATATTGTATGTTTGGTGTGTACAAACATAAAAATAACAGCACATATAATCTGCAAAACTTAGCAAATCCATCTTTAAGATACCCTTTCAACTGTCACTATTTCACACTGGAAAATATATGTCATTGAAATTTACTGAAATATTTTGTGAATAAGTGAATTTTTAATTATACTTGGAGTTTTAAATGCTGATAAGAGCTGAGGAATTTTCTTAAAGATCTGTAACTTGTGCTTTTACAGTGATCTTGGAACAGTTGTCACGAAATCGAAGCCAGTAGCCTGTTCAGGCAACAAAGTAAACAATAATAAGCCATCGCAGCAAGCACAGATGGCAACACCAACCAACGCAGGAGAGAAAGCAGCTGAAAGGGCCAAGGATGACAACATTTCAACTCGTATAGAGGAGGAGACGTACAGGGTTCGTGTTTCACCTGAAACATGGCATCTTGTATTCAACACCCGCTCCTGTGTTGCTTTTTAATGCCTTACTTTGTCTTGATCTCTGAAGATTAATTGGAAACTAAAGACCAAGTAGAGTAATTACAAGGCATTGGATGCAATGAGTGTTAAATGTTATTTGAAGCTGTCAAACAAAACATATGAAAATCCAGTCTTGTGTGGTTTTCACTACAATGCCTGCATTTAATACTTACCTGTCTATAATATAGTGGACTTGACTCATTTTTATTGTGGTTCTCTTTGTGACATTTCAGCAATGTCCTATGCATTGTGGGAACTCTGTGTGCTTTCTCCACAAAGGTGATCATTGAGGAGCGGGACCAGGAACGGGAAAGGCGATTTAAGGCTGAGCAGGCTTTAAAGAAGCTGACAGAGCAGCTAAAGAACCTGCAGACTCAGGCCAGCGATGAGAAGAACTTCCAGAACTTAGCTCTTCACACCACAGACCGGTGAGAGACTCTCCCCTTAGACCATTTTAATTACAGGGTGTATCAGTATTTGCTGTTGTGTTAATTGCCTCATTGCTCAAGTTGCTGAATAGGTAAATCGATCATGGCTTCAATTAACTACACTTGTAATGTTTATCACAAATGGTTCAATTGGTCACATCATTAGTCTGTGACGTCTGTTTACAGTACATTTATTATACTGATACTTTTCACCAAACTGTCTTTGTTTTAAGGTGCTTACACTGATTTAGTCGTGCACAGAGCTGGGTAATTTTTACTGAAGAATTTTACCTAAGTACCTTGATTAAGAACGCTACAGCCAATGATGGGCCATTGAGTACAAGATAGCTATGGTAACTGGCGTAGTTTGTAACTCTGTGCGGGGTTTATCTTTGTGTGTATCATTGTTATGTTTATCAGTCAGAGGCACAGTGTGAACTTTACTTGTGTGTGTGAGAAGTTTGAAGGACCTCCTGCTGAAGGAGCGTGCAAACCGAATTGAGCTCCAACAGAGGGTGGAGGAACTGGAGAGGAGCTTGCGTGATGCTCAAGAGGAGTTGCTCCATGCCCGAACCCAGGAGGAGCAGCAGCTGAAGATGCTGCACAGCCTGCAAGATGCCGCCAGTCAAAACGAGACTCTGCGAGCCCGGGAACAGGCTGAGGAGGTGACAGAGCACACACACACACACACAAGCATGAACATTCTTTATTACATCTATTGCTATAATTACCATTTCAACAAAATAAGCTATAGGTGTACCCAAATGGTGATTTGTGGACCTCAGGCAGGGTTGTACAATGGTTCCATGCAAAATTCCAAATTAGGGGTAGTGCTGGTGCTATCAGTGAAACAACCTGTTTGAAAAAAGTAACATGCCCATATGTCCCTCTGTGCTGAACTTACTTTTTTGTAACATGGAAATTTTATGTTCAGTTCATTCTCAGATAGTGTGTCCATTTGTGAGAGAAAGTATGAGTTCGTGACCTCCTAGAGAGCAACATTTTTTGCTGGGGCCATCCAGCAGAAGTGAAGGGTCTGTGGAAGTCATGGCTCCTAGAGTGTTGTCATCCCCATCTGTGGACTACCATTATTTAGAAGTTTCCAGCAAGTGGGTCTAATAGTATTTCATATAACCTCTTGACCTCTTCCTGGGATACAGTGCAAGCTGCTGAAGAGTTCCTACATATTATTGTTTCAAAGGCAAGAAGTAGGGTAGTTGTTAAGGACATGGGCTTGCATGCAAAGCGCAAGTTTCCTTGTCCAGTTTAGGGAATGGCCTGACTATTGTAACATTAAGCAAAGTACTTCTAAGGAGCTCAGTTCATAAAAATTCTAAAATTTTCATAAATGAGTAAGATTCCAAGTCCGTTTGCTGTAAAGTGTCATAATTATGGAATAATAATGTATACTAGGACATAATTGATTGAATGAATTTATTGGATAGAAAGCAACAATTACTAAGGTTTTGAAGGTGAAAATGAGCTGTTTGCAGGTTAAATGATTCATGTATACAAATGATAGATAATGATGTTTTATCTAAAATATAATTGGAACTACATAACTGATTCCATGGACAGATCGTGGTTCCCTTGTAATTGTAAGTCTGAAAACTTCAAGCTATATCGTCTTGTCGCACACCTTTGTGGAGAATCTGTGCGTATTAGTCCAGCTGCAGTGGGTGTGCACTAACCAGTGAAATTCAAAGCACCTCCCTTCGATATTCAGATAAAAAGAACTCAAGAACTGGAGAACCAGATATCTACACTAAGGCGAGAGACCGAAATCCTGAGAGCATCGGCACAGCAACACAAGCGCAAACTAAAGCAGCTCCATGAACTGTTGTCCTCCAGGGAGCAAGCACACAGGTATGGATTAAACCTGAAAGGTATGGTGATGATATCGTGACAGTTTGGAAGACAGCATGTGGTTAGAGCTGCACTTTTGTATTGGAAGGTGAGAGGTTTGAATCCCACCTCCTGCTGTATCACCCTAAATTAAACTCAGCCAGGTGTATAAATGGGTAAGTCTATGTAAGTAACTTAACTGCAAGTCATTTAGGAGAAAAGAATTGAATACATGAATTATTTCATTATTATTATTTTGTAATACTGTATCTACTATGTAATTGTACCATTGGTTGGTTATATCAGGCAAAAGTTAAAGCTAATGTTTCCTTCTTAGCAGCAGCATACTGGTATATAATCACAGAATTTGTGCATGTATGATAAGCGAACATTCAGATTCTCATCTCACTGCTCTTAACTCCTCATAGCAGTTTAATGTAGCGGTTGGGCCCATAAAGACTTGACAGAGTTTAGAACTGGATTTAACCTCACCATCCCCACCCCCGACAGAAAGGAGCTTGAGTCGCGATTGCTCCCCAGGGGTCCAGAATTCCAGGAGGCAGTGGCTCAGGCTGTAGCCATCTCAGAGAAACGCTACACCAAGCAACTGGCCAACCTGCAGGAGAAGCTTACTACTGCAAGGCAGCGCTACACGGACTTAGAAGATGAGTTCCGCATGGCGCTTACCATCGAGGCTGGCCGCTTCACTGAGGTACTGCTGTATAGCTTCAGAGTGGGACTGAGGGTATACAGTATTGAGCTGCTTATGCTCACTGTTTTAACCTGTTATTCTTAATAGCACTGTTTATAAAACTGCTGTATAAACCTGCTTTTCATCTTATATTCTCTCATCATAATTTAATTTTAATCTCTATAGTTATAAAGCTTAGTTTCTCTTTGTCTCTGTTCTTTTTGCATGGCTTTTTTTTAAAAGCCACAGGCTTGAAATTTGACATGATGCTGATGGATTTTCTCGCCACAGACGCACACAAACACTGACGTACTTTCTCATTCAGGCACAAAATTGCAAAATAATGATGCCCTTAATGTCTGCATGTCAGGCTGTGCACACCACACACACACACACACACACACACACACACACGGCACTGTACACATTATTGATGTAAGCATAATAGAGTTTGGCGGTGTATATTTTGTTTCTTTCTGCCTGATTATGATGGATGTGCACATCACTGTTTGACAGCATTAATAATATTGAATGCAGCCACTTTAATGGTAAAACGCTGTGCTGATTATTTAATGTGTTACTACTTTCTACCATTCCACTGCTACACCTTTTTGACCCAGGCAGTGTCAGGTAACTGGGCTAGTAGACTCTAAGGAAGACATTTTGCAGAATATTCTGAATTCATATGTGTGATTCCCACAGGTAAAAGAGGGCTTTGACCATCAGGCTGCAGAGCTGACAGCCCTCAAGGCCACTCTGGCCAAATCCCAGCTGAAGGAGCAGCAGTCAGCTAAACTCACGCAGGAGCTGACTGCAATGGTGAAGGAGCAGAAGTGCCGAATTTCTGAGCTCATCAAGTCCAAGCGGGAGGCTGTCACCAAGCTCAAGGTTCAAGGCACAGTGCCTGAGACTGGAGATTGACGACAAGTTGAGGAAGTGATATGTAGAAGCCCACAAAAAGAAATATCTGCCTTCATTATCAACTGGGTGTTCATTTGTTTGCTAGGCTGAAGTGCGGACCTTAGAGGCAGTGGCAGAGGAGGATAAGAACCGGAGCGCCCGTGTGGAGATTCTGAAGGAGGAAAAGTCCAAGCTTCTGTCCCAGCTTGCTGCCCAGGAGTCTCTCATTGACGGCCTACGATCTGAGCGCAAAATCTGGGGACAGGAACTGGCGCAGCAAGGTACAGGACTGCATGTTCTAACCCATAACAAAATCATCCCATTCACTGTGACCTTAAAAGCTCACTCAACAAAAGGAACATCACTATATCTGTAAAGCTCAGTCTCTTTTTGTTTGTTTTTTTATGCACAGCCTTGTTTTTCAAGCCACAGGTTCAAACCAGTATATATGTGTTTGATCAAAAAAGCCAGTAGCTGTTACATGTGTGCAAATGAAAATGTGAAATTAGTAGAAAAAAGAAATTACATGACTTGCGCTCTCTTACACAGACACACACACACACATTATTGACGTTTGGGTAATAAAATTGTGTGAGTGTTATTTGAAATATTTTGTTGTGCTTAAGGTGAAGTTGCATATTATGCAGAATATCATTTCCCCAGTATTTTAAATTTTTTTTAGTTCTTGACCATATCATTTCAGTTTTGTTTACTATTCAGTCATTTCTACATGCTGCTAGTAGTTATAGTTTCAGTATAGATTTGAGTAGGGATCTTTAAAATGTAAAAGTAAATGAATTTTAGTATCTATCGAGTCTGTCGCACTGAAAGCTGTGTCATGCTAATAGAAGCATGAAGGATACAGGAAATCCTTCTTTCCAACTTTCAAACCACAGGAAGATTTCAAGAGAATCACTGATTAAGTGCCATTGCATGTGATTATAGAGGATGAGAAAGAAGTTTTGGATGCTGTGAGTGGGACATCTCTCAGTGCTGCTCTGGTTTGACCAAGCGTCCCGGCTTCTTTCCACCAGGAGCATCACTGGCCCAGGACAGAGGCCGCCTGGAGGCCAGGATTGAAGCCCTCAGTGCTGAGGTTCAGACTCTCAGAAAGCAGAATGAGAGTGACAACAATGCACTTAAGATTAAAGCCAAGATTGTGGATGACCAGACAGAGACCATCCGCAAGCTGAAAGAGGTACAGCTGGGTTGTTGTGGTCTCTGTGTATTTGAAGTACTGTATGGTTAATGCCTGCATTAGTGTGCACATTAATTCTGATTTGTGACTGCAGGATCCAAAAACGGCTGGAAAACCTGACAAAACCAAGTAAAGTAGAATAGTTCTCATGTTGTTTGAGATACTGTTAATGGTGTTTTACAATTTATCCCTTATCCCTCTAAGACACCTCGGACAAAGGCTGCTAAATGAATAGTTGTAATGATAATAACAGTACATTTTAAGAAGCAAGATATTGTTTTTCAGCTTTTTACATCCAATAACATTTATAGGAAGCCCAGACAGATGTGAGGAGTTTTCTTATTTGGTGAAATAGTAGAATATAGAACATAAGTAATTTATATTGTAACATTCCATATATATGATTACGTGCAGGCAGTTTATTTAAAAAATTACATTCACAACTCCTGCCTTCAGATGTGGGTCTCTGGTTTTCCCACGTTCTCCTCTTGCAGGGTCTACAGGAGCGGGACGAGCAGATTCGTCGTCTCCGGGAAGAGAGCGTACAGGCCCAGCACAGGTTCAACGTGCAGCTCATGGAAGAGACTGCACCCCTGGGTGAACTGAGACAAAAAGTCGAGCACCTGAGTGCCAGGAAGAATGAGCTCAAACACCAATTGGAGGACAAGGAAGCTGAGCTGGAAGAGGTGAAGAGGGAGCACAGGTGACCATCCATACAGACACTCTGAAACCACACATACACTCTTAACAGCAGCCCCCCAACCAAGAAATACTTATGACAGCTCCCAATTGTTAACTCCTCACTAGACATCACTGACTGCACCTAATACCCAGCAGAGGTGACTTAAGTCATTAAGAAACCTGATAAGACAATAGTAGCACGAAAATCAAAGGGTCAATATAAAACACTGCATAAGGAAACCATATAGGAACCACACAGAAAGAAGTCTGGCTCTTCCATCACTTGATCCACTGTCGGTCTCAGTTCTTTAGATCAGCCAGAAAAACAGAGGCCAGTGCCACATTTATCAAACACACAGATCTTCCCTTTGTACAAACATTTCAGTTGGGCTGGAATGAAACTAAAGTAAAAACTAGAAAAGTAGATTTGCCCATCGTACAATAGTTCCAGTAGCCTAATCAAAATTGCATCTCTTGCTGACAATTTCAGCTGACAGATCAGGATAGAATCACAGATGAGATTCTTGATTTTGCCTTTATTTCTTTGCTGCAGCTTTTTAAACATTTTTTTTGCCAGAGAGGTGCAGAAATCACACGAGAATGGGTGTACGGGTCAGGAATGGGACTAGAGTCAGTAGGTGAAATCAACCGTAGTAGGAACAGACAGGTCACGAACATAGTTTGTTCTGATGAAATGATTTCAGAGATGCAACCTTTATCGTTGTCAGGCAGACGCACAATTTTTAAGATTACTTTGCTAGTTTTTATGTACCATTTTGTCTAGTTTCACTTGGTATAGCAAAGCTTTGTGCCCCCAAGGCAGTTATAGAATTAGCTTTTGATTCCAGTGATTGCTGAGGAAGAAGGTTTCTCTGGGTTAGCATTGATTGTTGTTTGCTTGTATTTAATTCTTTTGTATTATCTGCCGTTATTATTTAATATTCTATAAAAATACGAATGGAAGTTTCATGAACATTTAATAGGTCTGTGGCAAGTTTGGGGAGAGGAGGAGACAGGAGTAGGTCTCTTTTGAGTAATGCTTTATTTGGAGCTCAAAGGTCAGGAGAAACTGGTGAGGACAGATCTGCCTACTCAGTTTCTTGTACAGTACTGTGCAAAAGTCTTAGGCATGCAACTTGAATGTCTGTTGAGAAGTACAGGTAGATTCTTATCTACCATCAAGGAGGTTTCTGGTTGGTCCCAGATTCATTCTGCAGCCTGAGAATGACCTCAAACACCCAATCTCAGTCATACAGAATTATCTTGAGCAAAAAGAGGGAATCCTGCAACAGACGGTATGGTCCCCACAGAACCCTGATCTCAACATGATCGAGTCAGTCTGGGAGGACATGCAGAAACAGTCAAAGTCTGCAGAAGAACTGTGGCCAGTTCCTCAAAATGTTTGGAAGAACCTACCAACCTCTACCTTAAACTGCATGCAAGTTTGCATAAGAGAATTGATGCTGTTTTAAAGGCAAAGGGTGGTCCCACCAAATATCGATCTGATTGAGGTTTTTTTTGTCTACTGCACTTTTATAAGGTTTTTTGATTAATAAGTATTCATGGCATTATTTTTGGAACCATCCTCGCTTTACAGCAATTTTCCCACAGGTGCCTAAGACTTTTGCAAAGTACTGTATCAGGAGAAAGAGTCCTTGGACTCCCATGGACAACAAGGGCTTACATTGGGATTTCATGGCAACTACGTGTTTGTTAATAGTAACTAGACATGGTGTCTGGGTGTGGGTTGTGTTCAGTGGTGTGTCTGAAATCTGTAACAAACTGCTCTGTCCCTCCACACCTGCCACACTGTCATTTTGTTTTACAACCGTAGCATCGTTGTAATTTGAATCAAAAGTTTCCTAATTTTAGATTTCTGTTCATGGAGATGAGATGCCCTCCATTGGTGCTATAGCAGTGATTTACTTTATCAAATTTAATTTATCAACTCATCAAAGGAGCTGTATACATTATGATCTCCATTATGGCTAGGTGATACATTGAATAGTAGCAATATGTTCATCATCATTTTTATCTGATATAAAATATCGCCAGGATTGTGTTCTGCTTACTGCGTTATTGAGACTGAATGTTTTCTGATAACCTGGTCAGGTGAACGAGCAGCAACACGGAGGGCACACTTAGTCCCACACTCGATGTGGAGATGGTTTGGCTTTGAGCTCAGATGTCGAACAAAGTGAGGTACAATATTTCGTAAACTGAACGTATCAAAATTTGCGGCACGACTTTTCTCCAAGTGCCACAAACACCGCCCCTCCTCTTCACAACGGTGAACCTAACATTGTTTCTATTGAGGAGTGCAGTAGAATAAAAAGAATACTAAATGGGAAGAAATAACTGCTGCTATTAGATGTATAAAGTACATTTCTCTGTACACTTGCTCTCTGATACTCAGCCAAATTGTAAAAATGTTTGCACAAACTTTGTACAGTAGATTATATTAAATAAAGTCCGTTTACAAACCATTTTTCAGAAAATGTATAATTACCAGGACATATATTGTATAGCCACAAAAACCTTAAAAATATCAAGATTTTTTTTTTTTGGTCATATCACTCAGCCCTAATCTCCATGTTCTTTCTCTTGAACACTTGTACAGTGTGATGAGCAAGAAGTGGAATGACAAGGCAGACCTGCTGACGCAACTAGAGACTCAGGTAAAGCGCATGAAGGAGAACTTCGACACCAAGGAAAAAGAACTTGCGAATGAGAAGGAGAAAGCTGTGAGGGCACACAAGTAAGAAGCACCTGATATGCCAGTCTGTCTGCCTTGCTTCCTGTTTAATTTTTGTATTTTTATTGCAAATTAAATTTTGTAACACTGTTCAAATTTATCTTTCATGCCTTTGTAGAGATGCGTATAAACTGTCTCTGCATGCCGGGTTGCACTGCTTTATGTTTTGGCCTCATTTCACACAGACATTAGTGTTGGATTGGAGTGTTTAAGTACAGTTGTAAAAATAAACGTGTTATCGTGGAAGCAAGTAGCATATTGGTTAGAGCTGCTGCTTTGCATTGAATATGATTTAGGTTTGAATCACAATCCTGGTTTTGTACACATCACCACGGTACCTGAATTTCTCCAGGAATAATACCTAACGCTATAAATGGGTAATTATCGTAAACTTTCCCAACTGAAGTAGCCTACAGCCCAGTTTACTGTACTGTAAATGTGAAAATATAAGCAGTTATTCATGGAAGTCACTATTCTTATTTGGGTTTAACGTGCTATATCAAACAGCAAGATCATTACATCTGGATCTTAATTCAATATTTCTTTTTTCCCCAGCAAATTACAAGAGTTCATTGTTCTTGACTGCTACATAGACATGTTTTCTTTAGTACACTAGTTTTACAGCAGCACACTAAATACACGTTACGCCTTTTTTCTTTTGTACAAGGGTCTCACTAAATTCATATTTATTAGGTTTATTATATCTAAAGTAATGCGACAAATGTATGTTTTTCCTTCTATGTCCATTCATATTCAATTAAAATTAGGCTGTGTGTGTGTGCGGCTCCAGGGCTGCTGTGGAGAAGCTCCGCTGTGCGGATGATGCCTTCCGAAAACAGATGGTGGAGGTGCAGGCCTCCCATCAAGCTGAGCTCCTGCAACTGGCCAGTGACAAGCAGAAGCAGATAGAGCTGGCAAACCAGAGGGTAAGTACAGTCCCTCCGACTACATATATGTGCCGTCTGTCATTGTGCATTTAATACAGTATGAATATTGTTGTGGAAAAAAACCACTTCCTAGTCTTCGAAAAAAAAACTGATACAAACAGAACGGCAGAGGAACAAGATATACTTATTAAAAAGGTAAAAATGAATGCATACAAAATAAGAGTTGGTCTGGAGAGCAACTGAGGAATAGGGAAAACCAACCCTTCCTTTACACCTTGTTCTGTGTGTAGAGGTACCTTCACCTGCCCCTCCTGGGGGCCAGCCTATCGCCATCTGGTTACCCTTTCACTACCATCTTTTATTATTGTCCTCGGTTTTTTTTTATGTTCATCACCCTCCAGCTGGTCCCCATTATCTTAAAGACAAACACCCTTCTCTTCCCTTGGCCTTGGTCCACTTCCAGAAAACCCACACCAGCTGGCTACCTATTATTTTCACTCCTTTTCCCTTATCACCTACATCTCCTGTTGATCTTCAGTCACTCACCCACCATAATTTCCACACAGTAAGATATATGTTAAAAGATCACAGGGCTAAGCCCTGGGCTACATATCTCCATTATTTATAGCTAATACATATTGTATTATATTTAAGTTCATTAGGTTATACTAACTAACTCCCACAATATATAGGGACAGTCCTAGTTGTTTTTAGATTAATAATTATACCATGGGATGTCCATGGAGCCTTTAACATCATTAATCAAAAAGAGGGTTGGGGGACACTTGTTGAGGGCTTCAGTCCCAGCAGGGTTGGTAGGTGTAAGGAAGCAAAAACAATAGAATTAAGGAATATGGTAGAAGAGTATAATTTGGTCCAAATAGTTTTTTTTTTGGGACAGCTGGGTCAGCCTTCTGCTGAACTCCTGGCCTTATTAATTTAGTGGGTAACTGACCAGATATTTCCAAGAATCACTTGATATTGAACTGTGTACCCTGCTTTCTGCAATAGTGTTAATACTGTATAACAAATGTTTTGAGAAATCATATACATTCCATCTTAAGTGGAGCATCTGACCTTACTATTTGCTACAAGGACAGTTCTCCACTCCCCAGCTGCTCCATTGATGTTGGGCATCTTCAGCATACTGTTTTTTCCACTGCTCACTAGAAGGGAAATGTTTTATGCAGGTGCTACAAGTGGAGGAGGAGATGAGGCAGCTCTTGGAGGAGACTGAACACAGAAAACGGACTATGGAGGAGAAAATGAGACAGCTGAGCAGTGTTCTGAAAGACTTCTAAGTACTGTACAGTAAATATTTTAAATATTTTATACAAAAGTTGTAAAAAGGTCCCATTAATGGCTGTTGTAGTTTACGTTTGCTACTTATAGTAAAATCATGACAGATTTTTATAAAACAATACAACTGGATTTTATACAATCTTTTGGCAAAAATTTGCTGTAATAAAAGGCATTTTACATTGTACCATTTATTGCACTGAGGTTTATTGTACACAGGGAGTAGTTTCATGCAAAACACCACTGAGTTTTATTTTCAGTCTTAATGTTGACATTTCTGCTCTGAAAAAAATGTCTTAAATATCTTAAATCTCACTTAAATTCACCATATACATAGGTTAAGTCAATTCAGTCCATAATTTACATAAAATTTCAAATCTGAAAAGTTACAAATATAATTCTAACACTATAATTGGGTATTTTGATGGATTATACAGACCCAAGCTGAAATTCAGGAAAAAAATGTTTTTTGTTTTTAAAAAACAGAGCACCATGTCAATATTCACTCAATGCAAAATAGTTTACTATAAACAAACACAAAGTTATGTTTAGATAAATACTATCACTCCCGGTTGCTGTTTTTCCACAAATAGGAGCTATAATTCATTTAAAAACTAAATGATTTTCATATCAAAATTACAGCAGAATTTTATCAAAATGATCAACTCTTTACACTAAATAAGTGTTGATAGTTTAGTCTGAACAGACACACACACACACACACACACACCCCATCTTCTAGGCCACCTCAAATGACTCCTTCCATTTGCCCAGGAGTTCATTAGTTGATGTAGGTAAACAGTACCTTTTGTCCTGGTTTGAAATCACCATTTGTGGTAGGCATTTCCAGGTCCTACCACACTTTCTGTTTCTGCTCTTCCTTCTCGCTTCTTCAAGATTCCAGAGACCATGTATGCAAGGTCTCATTCGTGATGAACAATAAATGCTGCTTCCATCTGTGTGCCACATGTACGAAGGGACTGACTACAATAGGAACCATAAAACAATTCTCATGAGCACCAAGCCAAATACAAAATGTCTTCGTCCATGAAGTACACAACACCAATGATGGAAACCTTCTCACCATAATATGCCCTGTCAAAAAAAGGGCTTAAGAGAAGTGTCTGCCATCTGAAGGCCACTGGTGTTAGTGGGCACTTACTACTGAATTTTTTTTAAGTGTATAGAAATCAGCATAAAGAGTTCAGCATTTTAATTTTTGCATCTCCAGTGTGTCCCTCAGTGTTTCACATTCCAAGCTGATTTTTTCTGAAAGTATCAGCTGAATAATGACCGCTGTTCAATGACCACTGTTGAGTATGCAAAATATAGGATGTCAATGACCCCTTCATCCCCCAATATTTCTGGAATACCCTTCATGAATTTTCTACTTATAGTGGACATGTGAAAAGACACCGTTTCTGCAGGTATTCTGCTGTTACCCCTTGGGTTCTTCGGCTTTCTTCTAACCCTTCATGATGTGCTCCTGGTGTGGTCTGTCCAGGACACTCACTCCTAGGGAGAGTGTAACAGCAGTACTAAATTTCTTCCATTTGTAGACTCTCTTACTGTGGACTAATGAAAATTTAGGTCTTTAGAAATGCTTTTATTGCGAATCAATTAACATTAGTACCATGTCAGTTAATGTCCAGCTGTATTATAGTGAAAACAGCAATATTAGCCAATTCTACAATGGGCCATAAGGTGGCGACGGAGAGCGTAGTATTATTCAGCCCCAACTTGTGTTTATTCATAAGCACAAGAACGTACGTGGCGTGACACCTCCACTGGGCACAAGGTTTAGCAACAGTACCTAGAGGTACCCTAGAGTGCCAAATTAAAAGGTACAATTGACGTTAAAAGCTCACGGTCCACTACGCCACCCTGAGAGTCACACCCAGGAAAATAAAGCTGCTGAGGTCACAGTAAAAGGTTCTCTATAGTCCTTATGGAGTCAGCAATGTGGTTTCCAGTTAAAAACCAGTTTATTATATTACAAGAGGAACCAGCGATCAAACATAAAACTTTAAACACCAGTTGTTAAAATAATGTTTCACCATTCAGGGCCACTACAGTCACTGTTGTCAGCAACAAGAAAAGGCCACCTGAGCAGAGCATCACCACCAGCGCGTGCAGCGATGTCTGAAAGGAGTTATAGCTCTTCCAGTCAAATAAAACCAGACCTATGAAGTGTTGGGGCATTAGGCAATCTGGAATTTACATCTGGTTTGAGAAACAGTTGCCATCACTTCCTGCTTAACACCTTGACTGAGATGGCCCAAAATTTCTGGCTTGAGTGTGCACACTCTACACTGAAGTAGGTTACCATCAATAACTTGATGATACCAGTTGCATCTAGTCAAGGCGTTCAGGCATACCTCTGGCATGGCACTGAACTGTACTGATATTTATCAATACTTTAGCAGCTGGAAAAACAAGGAGAACAGCATAGGTGGCTTTGTTTGCTGGGATGGTCCTCTCAAAATGCTGTGGATCAGCTTCTATACAGAAGGTACAGCTGGAGTAAAGTGGGAAAAATGGATAAGGCCAGATGGAAAATGGGACTGTGGAGGACCAGGTCCCTTTCCTTCATTAGAAAAACATTAACCCCGAAGGCTGAAAACCTCCCTACGTTACTCAGCACAGGTAAACCCTTTGCTCTTGGAGGAGAGGCCTTAGAAAGGACATTTTCAATCTTGTCTGACGGGGCAGGCACAAGTGTGTGAGGAGAGATGTTATGGAGCTTAAAAAGAAGGAAGGGGAAGGGATGTGCCAGATATGCTGTTAAAACGATTGGTTCCAATATTTCCAGGTTTGAAACCTTCTGGAAGCTTACCATCCCCACCAGTATTTTGTATGTCTTTGGCTGGCCTTGTCGATGGTTCCTAGTCTAACACTGGGCTGAAAGCTGAGACCTGTGCATTACATGTATGCTGCCAGGTGGAGCAAGACCATTGCAGCAGGCATTGAAACAACCGCCCCCCCCTCAAACACAAGGCCTGATTGTGAGGAGAGGTATTCATCTCCTACTGGGCTTGAGCCTAGTATGTGGGATGGGACCCTGGATCTCAGAAGTCAGTAGCTGCCCAGACTTGGCTGGTGATCAGCATTACTGAGCAAGCACTGCAGAATGCAAGGTCCTAGCCAGACTTGGGCATCCAGGGTGTGTTGTGCAAATTCTGGGCCAATCTTATGTTCAGGAAGAAGAAGGATGTCATGCAATGGGGCTACTTGGAGGCCAAGGAGAGATGAAAAGGCCTATGTTGCTTGTAGCCCCAAGATGTTTACAGCATTTCCTCCAGCCTTTGGTAGGTAACACATATCCTTTAATGAATACAAGACATGGTACCTCTCTTTTTGGTCAGTGTTTGTGTTATATTTTGCAGTGTGATCTGTGTCTTTTGGATAAGTAGGATAGGAAGTAAACATTAATTCATATTTATTCAATTTAATTCATTTTAGAGCGATTCTTCTCACACTTTGCCTCAAAGCGCTGAATGGCAGGTTAAGGTAACAGGACAGATAACATCTGAATGATTGTCCATTATCACCCTCCTTTTTATATGTAAGTACCATTTGAGATTTTAATTTTTTATAGTGTAATATTTTCTTTAAATTTGTATTAGACTGTTTACAGCGCGTTTTTTGGTATATTTAATTCATTCTATGTGTTTATTTATACTAATTTGTTTAGTTATATTGTTTGTTTTAATTGTTATTGTGTTTTTATTTTAATAGGGGTTAGAAGTGTTTATAAATAGAGGCCATTTGGGGGGACAAAGTGTAAAAAGACAACATCTATTAATGGCAGGTAAGAGGTATTGCAGCACGCTGGCAACACGCCAGGGGGCGACCCTTCTTCCGCAGCTTTGTTTTTTTTTAAATGTTAGAATTGAGATTTTTAAGATTTAAGGCAGATTTTGCAGCCCTGGTGAACTACTTGAAATGTCAGACACCAAAAACTACGGTCGACCACAAAAGAAGCTTTTCATAAACACTGCTTCATGAAAATTTTCGTGGTGTCTTCACTTCCTCCACCAAAATCTGCTACATCTTGCCATATTAATATTATTATTTGAATAGTTTGATATTTATATTACATCCCCTGTTCATCGATTAGAAACATCCTCGGTAGCATCTAAAATAAACCTCTGCTTCACGCAGAGCGCGTTCTGCTCGGACACGTCATTGGCTAATCGCACGTACACTCTTGTGACGTCGCACGGCCAGTACGGAGTGACGTTTCTCTGCGTGCAAGAGTTACCAGCAGGTTGGATCCAGAACAGAAAATAAATGCATTTAGGAATGAGTTGTCTTAAATTTTAGGTTGATGAAATCGGAAAAAGGAATTAAAGCAGACTAAACGCAAGGTAAGTCATTAGTAAAAGATAAGACGGTTGTATTTTGATGCTTGAGGAAAGTAAGAGTAAAAGTTTGCTTGCTTTCTCCGAGTTCTGGTTTGGAGCGAAGCACATGATCTTGTTTTAGTGCACGTTATTGCTATAGAAGGCGAAAGGACGGCGGGTTTTGGTAACTGTAAAACAAATGTTATTAAAACATTTTTTTAAAAGTCCCTTCTTCTAGAATATGTTGCAGTTTGACAGGCAGTTCCCCTTTGTGTTCGTGTGAAGTTGCTGGAATGAATCACTGCAGTGTTTCTTCCAGAAACAGCGACTCAACGTTTCAGGGAGTTTCGGGGTGTTTAGAGAGGTAGAGAGTGTTTGCTGGCTTGGCTAGTGTTCCCGGAGTCTTTACAGAGGCAGGGAGTGTTTACAGAGTCACGTTATTTCCAGTGTCCGGGAGCGAGTGTTAGTGGAGTGCTTGCAGAGTCTGGGAGTGTTCACACAGTGTTCAAAATGTTTACAGTGCCAAGGTGTTTACAACAGAATAAGAGTCACGGAGTGACTCGCCTTACACACAAGACACAAAACAGGAAACTGAAAACACAATGTCCAGAGTGAATAGATAAGTCAGAAAATAACAGCACAATTACAGTAAAAGCAGACAAACAAGTTTAATGATTCCAAGTTTACAAGGCGCCTTTGGTGTAGACGCTCCTTTGCAGCCCTGGAGAGTCTGGTATAGTGTCAGAGAGTATTCGGAGTGTTTAGAGACATTGCAAGTGTTTGCACAATTAGACTTGGCCTATTGCACGTTAGTCAGAGTTTAAGATGAGTTTAAACTGGAACAAATCACACGGTGGGGTAAACTCGACTGGTGTTTCCTGAACCTGTACCTCTTTTTGTTTTGTTTTTTGTTTAAACTACACCAACTGCTGTGTAGTTTAGAAATCATTTGACGGCCGTTAGAGGTCAGTTTATTTTAGGTTTAATTTAAACCTGCTCTACAAATGGCTTAGCTGACTTTTAAGGAGAGATGGCAGCCATTTAAACATGTCTCCAGCTCAGATGCTGTATTTTAATATTTAAAATCTTTTATCATTCATTTTCTTATATACACACCTCTGACATAATTTTGAACCAAAGGCAACATTATTTAATTAAATAGGCCTACATGTGACTTGTCAGCTTTAGTATTTTAAAGCAAGAAGATAATATTGTCATTATTGTGTTAGGTTTTTTAAAATTTGTATGTAGTGTTTGACGTTTGTTGTATAGCAACCATGCAATAGCCAAGTCTGGTAAGGATGAGCCATGTTCTTGCATTGTTATTGGCACAAAGACAAACATTAACACTTATATTGCCACTCTTGTCTAAATACAGTATATCTCTGCTGAACAAAAGCATTCTTATCTGAGCATTGGTGTTCTTTAAATGGAACACCTGTCTCCACTCAAAAAATGAAGCCATTAGACTGCAAATAGAGCAACCAAGGTAATAACAAGCAAACACTGCAAATGAGTCAGTGACTGTCAAGCGGAATCCTTTGCTGGGATTGTCACCAGCATCGAATCCAGCTGCAAATGTGTTTTGCCATTTTACACAATAGCCTGAGCAAAGCATGGACACATCTTTGATTTGGCTGAATGAGAGATTTTATTAGACATGTTTAAGCTGACAACGATCTACACACATTTATTGCAAATAGCTGTTATAAAAAGGAGAACTACTGTGGGTGGCATACCCGCAGAACACATAACCATGCTTTGATCAGTAATGCTGATTTTCATATTAAAATTACTACTGAGACTTCCCATTAACAAACAGGTCAGTTCCTGAGAACTCCCTCATGGCACATATACGTGAGATATTCTGGTGGTGATCGTACCTGCTTGCGAGAGCATCTGCTAACCACATTCACACCTCACACCAAGCCAGACAGGGAGGCCAGGAGACTTGGATATAGGACTATCTAAGGAGTTTTAGATGTCCACAGCTGAAAGTTAATTGTGAGAAGACAGAATTTTACATTGTGCTTTTTTTTTTTTGTACTATAAAGGGAAATCTCTCAATTATTTGAGGATGCAAAGGTGAAACTAGTACAGTTAAAAACCCATGATAACTTGCCCTATGAAAAGTTGGATTTGTGGTGTAATGTGAGTGCATATTGGCTCCTGTTTTCCTCCTCCCTTTCCAATCTTTTTATAACTATAACAAATGTACAGGATTTACTAAATTGTCATACATTTGGCTGAAAGTCTATAATAGTATCATAGATATTGTACTGGCAGTGGGGGTAACAGTTGGGGGTTCCTTGGTGCTCTGTGACTGCCAGTGTTTAAACATGCCATGGAAAAACAGTGTGAATTAATTTATAATGAAACATGATTCCAACTGAAAATTCCTCAATCTGGGTGTTTGCTTTACTCTGTTACCACATTTTTAACTTTTTAGGGTTGGAATGAAAACTGAGGTGAGTGTAAGGCCATAAAAATGTTTAAGTAAAATTTTGTGTGTATTTTAACTCATTGCTAGATTGGAACCAATGGCTAAAAACTGATTTTGTTGTTATTTTTTTAAATAAATGATTTACTTATTTGTTTTTGCATTCCAGCAGCCTGGACATAGGGCAGAGCTGACAGCAGTGCAGTACACCAGTGAACACGGCCTCACCTGTAGGTCCATGCAATCTCTTTCTGAGACCTCCCCTTGCTAGAGGAGTGAGAGGCGAGGCCTTAAGGAGCAGCTGGACATGGCTACTCCCTTTGTGCCGGTGCCAGTCCCTATAGACCGAAACCAGCCAGAAAGTGGCTCATCCCGTGCATGGCGGGCTTCCTCACTAGGCAGCACCTCTACTACTTCCAGCTCCACTTCCAGAAGTCCAGGGGATGAAGTAGGATCTGCAAAGCAACCAGGGCTGAACGGCACTGGCTCTTCAACAGAGATTCCAAATGGCGCCCTGCTGGATGAACAGTCCGCTGTGCCTAGCTGGGAGGAACGGCCCCTCACTCCCACCTTGCTGGGCTACGAAGTCATGGAGGAGCGCTCCAAGTTTACTGTAAGATACTTGACCATACCCATTCGTCTCATCTTTGCATTCCTGGGCAGTTTACACTGCAAAGCCTTTCTGGTTGTCCTGCGCTATGGCAAATGATTGATTATTACTTAAGGCTGTTGAACTCTTTTTTTAATCTATATTTTTAACACTCATTTTAATTTATTTGCTTTTCTTCAAAATAGCTTACAATAAATGGTGTGTATACTGATCTTCTGACAATTATTTACCAGTTTGTTGATAAATTTATTTGTGTCAACCTGTCAAAGGCTCAAGCAGAATTGTGTATATTCTGTTAAAACAGACAGGACTTGCTGCTGTTGAGGGAGCTTTGGGTTCTGCTTTTTGGCCCAGCAAAACTTGGATTAGTTATCAAATGAGCTAACTGTTAAATACATTTTTAAATACTGTTAAACACATTGATTGGTGCAACTTTTTACTAAAAAAGTTTAAAATTTCCAGAGAAAAGAAAATGTACATTTTCTTAACTTTTTAATAAAACCCCATTGCTCTAGATGAGCCCAATATTTACATCTGCTTATTTTTTTTCTGCATTAGGCAGTGATTTGTCCTGAGGTTGGTGATTTGCCCTTACAAATAATCTGCTTCAGTAAGTCATTTGTGCTGGTAAAATAATATTTAATACATATTAAAAAATACATGTAGTATACAAGTACTGGTTAGTACATGAAATGGATTTTTAGTTTAAAAATAAGGGATACAAGACATCGTTTCACAAACGGTATAAATGGAAATGTGTAAAGTCTGGTCAGAAACTCAAAACATTAAGCGTGGAGCTTTGTAACAGTTGATGCCATCAAAATATGACACTCCTGTGAACATGTCGCTTTTAGAGGTGTAAACCAGTGTATTGGCATTGGTGTATCCCATGGTTTGTTTCCACTCTTTTCCATGTTACTAATTTCTCTCATGTATAGTACTTCATAGACAATTTTGTGCGTGCGTGTGTGTCTCTCTCTCTCTCACACACACACACAATGTGAAATTAATTTAGAAAGACATGGATATTGTCTGTGAGTTCAGCATGTAAGCGAAAGTATTAAGTATATGTTAATATTCAGTCGTTTATTTCAAATGAGCAGATAAAAATAAACATGTAATACCTATATTTTTACTTGAAATACATTGTATAATGAATATACTTGTACGTTTTATAGTTTACATTTCACGTTATGCTCATCTTTTGCCTTCATTGCACAGACAGAATATTCTGCATCCTTTTTAAAACGTGTTTTTCTCTGAGTAATTTCCAATATGACGATTTAAAGCTGTTTAATGCGATACTAGTAATTTACCTGAAGCAGGACAATGTCTTTTGTTTGGTCGGGACTGAAAGATTGTTGATCAGATGTAATCTGTTTGTCTGAACTGGTTGTTTTAGCTGTTTGAATTTTATTATTAGAGAGCATTTCATAACTGTGTAAAGGCATCAGAATTTATTTTTAAGTCACAACTAACTTTTTTTTTTGTTCTTTTATACAGCTGATTTCTTGCAGATTAAGTACCCTACTTAATAGTACTTCTGAACAACCACCCACTGGGATTTGACTTGGAAATGTTTAGGCTGAATCTGCGTCCTTAAGCACTACAGTACCCTCTGTTACACTGGAACCTTTTAGCTCAGGATCTTATACATATTTTTCCAGATGAACAACATTGCATTCTGTATAGGGGGCTTGAAAAAGGATCTTAATTTTATTGTCACAGACTTGTTACTCTGTTTTCCCCTCACCAAACAATCATATTAGAAACAACTTACTACATTTGAATAGTTGGTTTATTATTCTAAAGAATATCTGTTGACCTCCAAATTTTTGAAAAGCTGATGATTCAGGTTGGACTGATCTTCAAACAATTGTCATACACATGAAAACCTGGGCAGAAAAACATGTTTAATGATATACCGTGGTTTGATTTTCAGTGTATTTCTTCTTAATTTGTCCCGCATCCTAAAGGCAGGATAACAGTGAAACCCAGGGAAAAAAAACTTGTTTTGAATAGTCGGTCTGATCACTTTTTCTTTTGTTGGCTGCAGGTTTACAAGATCTTGGTAAGAAAGTCCAAGGTAGAAAGCTGGGTCGTGTTTCGGAGGTACACCGACTTTTCCAGACTAAATGACAAGGTGAGCACTGGAGAGGTCTGTACTCTGAAACTGCTGTTCTGAATGTTCTTGTTGCTCACATCTGGCACGCAACTAAAATGTATTTTCCGTCTTGTATGTATACTTGCTGATTTGTTGATAGGAGTCTTAAACTCTGTGGAGAACCATAGAGAATTGTATTGCCTCTGCACATTCAAAGTTCTTGCTTCAGTTAAATCTTTAAAAAGGTGTTTGTGGCAATGTGTGGTGATGCACATAGTATTCCCAGATTCTGCTTTTCAGGAGGGCAGAATGGCAAGCTGTGCAGCTGCAGGAATGAATAGTGCATATGAAACTTCAGATACATGACCAAGCCTACACATTTGGCACAAAAGAAAGCATTCATTACAAGGCGGAAGAATTTAACTCTCAATCTTCCTTTTTTATAAAAGGATAAGTTCCTTTTACACACACACAACCCTGCAAAAATCGAAATTGCATATAGCGGGATGCTATTTCACTTTTTTTTAATGGGGGATAACAATACATTCCCAGCCCATCTGAAACCCTCCCAAATATCATTAAAACACTGTAAAAGCATCTTGTAACATGAGTAGTGCAGCACACACCCACAGGGTGTCAGACAGCATCCTGATATTGGATGGTGTAGTGCAGTGCAGCAAACGCATGGCATCTCTTCTAGCCTTGTAACCTTCTTTATTTTCATTTTTTGGCCCCATTTTGCTGGATTAAACTTAATGAAATTAAAATGGAGGCACTAAATAATGTTAAATGCTATAGAGTCTTGCTTGAAAGGTTGTGAACCCTTCAAAGTGGTGATTATTTTAGATATTATATGAACATATAGAATCAATATCCCAAATAGGTTTATCACACATAAAGAAGAGGATTTGAACTTGTGCATTATTATAATGTATTTTTTTTTAAAAAAAAACAAAACACCAGATATTCTTGTGTGCAAAAGTAAATGGACTCTTTTCAGTCGATAATTTGTCACCCCCATTGTGACACAGGTGCTTTCTATCAGCAACGTTCAGCCTGCAACATCTTGCTACAGGTTTTTTTTTTTTTCTCCATTCCTCTTTGCAAAACCAGCTCTGTAAGGTTTAGAAGATACCTTGCACAAACAGCCCTCTTCAGGTCCTACCACAGTATTTTAGTAGGATTTGGTCAGGATCTGCCTTGGCCATTTCAGGATATGGAACCTCTCATACCTCAGCCATTCTTTAGTAGACTTGAATATTTAGGGTTGTTGTCTTGCTGTAACATCCACTCTGTGCCCAGCTTGAGTTTTCAAACTAATGGCCTGACATTCTTTTGAACAGTTTCTTCATTATTACTCAGAATTCATGATTCCTTCAAGTTTTCTTCCTTCAATGATGTCAATTTGCCCAGGGCCAGAATAAGAAAAATGGCTCCATTTAAGGACACATCCACCTCCATTCTTGACAGTATGGATAATGTTTTGTTGGTGGTACCAAACATGGGCCTTTCTGTTGTACTCAAGTGGTTCAATTTTGCATCCATCTGTATAGAGAATAGACTTCCAGAACTGTTCATGCTTGTCCACATGGTCTCTGGCAAACGTCAGATGATCAGCTTTGTTTTTTTTGGCAGAAGATGCACCCTTTCATAAATGGTATTTCTGTTTAGGGTTCTTATTGTTGATCCAATACTCCAGAAGCAGCCAGGGAAGCTTTTAGAACCTTGGATGTTCATTTTCAATGGCCATTAACCTGTTTTATTATTCTCCTTTTGACCCTGGATGAAAGTTTAGCAGGATGTTCACTTCTTGGAAGGGTTGCCTTTCTAATAAATGCTTTCCGCTTGTCTACTGTTTGCCTGGCAGGGACTTCTATGGAGTGTGAGATTCTTTTGCTTTAACTTCATAACTTTGTCCAGACTGATGGGGGGGGGGGATTTTGGATGCTCAAAATTCTGTTGATGTTTCCTTAGTTGAAGACATAATCCTGGACTCTTTTGGGAGAGTAACTGCCCTGCTTTCTTGTAATAGTTTGTTTACTCCTCCTCAACATATCACTTTGGATCTTTAACTCAGTTATTTAGATAAAACTCTATCAAGGACCCATTGATCCTCCTTTACCTTCACTTTTGCACAGCATAATTTCTGTATACAGTGTTTGCTGTTTTTCTCTACAGACATTTTTTTAAAAATCTTCTGTAAATATATTTAATAGATTAATATTAAACATAAGATGACCGGTGTCATACTTTTACAAAAAGTGTAGCCATAAAAAATACATTTCTCTCTTTATATGGTTCAACATTTATATTATAGCATAGATAAGCATGGTTTCCTTGCCATAAGTGGATACAGTGGTCAGACAGCTGTCTTTGTGTTCTCCTAATGTGGAAGCAGCTTTTTATGGTGGAACAAAAACACTTTGTGTGAACAGCATGGCTCAGCAAATACATACAATGCATAAAAGGCCGAGGCTGTAGCTGTCCATGTGGGTCACTCTAAAGGAAGGAATGGGGCCTCCGTGGTCTTTTTTTTTTTTTTTTTTTTTTTTTTTTTGTAGGAATGCACATGAAACCAGAGGCAATGATCATTCTAGGCACAATGGATGTTGTGTGTGAATTTCCTAGTAATTAATATGGCCCCTTTATTTTTTCTTGTAATTACATACGTGTTTTTTCACATTTTTAGCCCCGGACTAACCTGAATAAACATCTCCATCTTAGTTGATTTAGCAGTTATTTATACTGGCTCTTTACTTCACAGTTGGGACCGGAGGTCTGTTCATAAATCGTTTTGTTCATCCAAAGTCAGTTGCTTTAATGTTATTAACATTCTCCTACTTTAACGTTAAAAGTGATTTTTTTTGGATAAGTAAATAAGTTGAATTGTTTCCACAAACTCCTGTTCATTGCCAGCTAACCAGTTAATCCCATAAGCATGTGCAGGGTTTGCCGTCTTGTCACCGATCGTGAAATTTCACAAACACGTGAAACACGCTGTAAACACTGTGGAAGGTGAGTGGGCTGAGTCCACACATGTAGTTTGTTTGCTCCAGAAAAGACATTCATTTTAGGATGTGGGTATGTGAAGAATATAAAGAAAAAAAATTAACCAGAAAATATGTGTATCTTTGAGAAATGCGTGAAGTAATGATTGGAGGCTCCTCATGAAGCTTTTATACTGGTGAGATGAGCACCAGCAGAATAGGAGGTACTGGACCAAGTAGCTGTTCTTCGACAATTGTCTGCATCTGTTCATGAAAAGCACTTTTTTTTTTTTTTATTTTTTTTTTTTTAGTTGTATGTTGCTTTAGAGAAGTAAATAAATATAAATTTAAAACTCCATAAGCTGGTGTTCAGAAGTATTTGACTTTATTTTGTTGAACTGCTGCATCAGTCCTTCACAGGACTTGTGCTCATTGGTGGCCTTTACTGTACACATGCATTAAATTCACCAATAACCAGCACAGAAAAATTACCAAAAGCATAATTATATGAAACTGGGGGGAATCTGTTTAAATCTGTTATTTATTGGGAAGTGCAAACAATTAGCATCACCTTTGAGTCAGAGGTGTTACATGGTGCTGCAGGACGAAGGAGGCTGTGCTTCACTGATACACTGACAGTGGGTAGATGTGCTATAGCACGGTGTCCCAATCTGGGGTGTTAATGTATTTTAATGCCTTTTAAATAGACCTTTAGAAAAATATGTTCATATATAATTTGTCAAATATTAAAGAAATTGCCAGCACAGGACAAAATTATATTGCTTTGATTTCCCACCCCCTGTTCTCCTCCTCCTCCTCCTCCTCCTCCTCCTCCTCCTCTCTTATAAGACCACCTGCCCTTTAGTCCAAAAAATATCTATTGCCAAATTAATCCTCTGTATAGCTGAGGGTTTGATGAAAGGGGACCCCTAGTTGACAAGTTTTCACTTTAATATAAAATCTGAAATGTAGACTAAATGTATGCGCTGCTTTTAGTTTTGCCCATGTGACAGGGAGAGGAGTGTCTGAAGTAAATCACGTGTCCAGGTCCCTTGGGAAGAAAGTTGTGAAGGATTCAAGCTTGTTTACCTTCTCCTTTGTGTCTTTAAAACTCAGTTGAAAACCTTGAAGCAGTTTCTCTCTATTTATTTTTTCACAAAACGGGTTTAGTGAAAAGTTTGTTACTTTAAAGTCAGGGACTCACTGCAATTTTTAGCCTTCGTATTTTGTTTGACTTATACGCTTGGTGTTACACCGTTATTTAAGCACAGTGGTATCCCAGGGCTAAAAAAAAATAGAAAGACTCAGTATAAAAAAATACATTGTGGTGTTTTACATTTATTGACCTCTAGCTGGGTGACTTGCTGTTTGTCTCTTTTTGTGTTTTGGGGTTGATGGCATCTTTATCAGTTGAAGGACATGTTCCCTGGGTTCCGCCTTTCCCTGCCACCTAAGCGCTGGTTTAAAAACAACTACAACACAGACTTCCTAGAGGATCGACAACTGGGTTTACAGGCCTTTCTGCAGAATCTGGTGGCGCACAAGGACATCGCAAACTGGTGTGTATCCAGCACCCACTGGCTCTGTGTTTGTCAACTTTACATGCATATATATATATTTTTTTTTTAAAAATGGACATGTTTTAAAGCAGTCTGATAGGCCTCCAAAACATTTTTCTTAAATATTAGATGGAATTTCACCGTGTGTTTATGTGCAAATTGTTCAGCGTTACATAAAACACTGCTTCTCTGATTCAGTGATCTCAAATTGGGTTCTATATTATTGACTTTATTGTAAGATGTAAATATATCTTATCCCATGTTGAAACGTAAAAAAATTATTTGAAGAATAATCTGGATGATGATGATGATTTTTATTATTATATATTTATGTGTGTTTGTGTGTAAACAAAATAAATACATATTGGTAATCTCCAAAATCCATTGGACTTTAGTACTAAAGTTTTCAGAAACATCGTGTTAAATGTCTTTTTGGAGCTCGTAATTCACTTAGAAGTTGTGCAACGTTAATTTAATTCCAGACTCGATTATTTTATGTTTAGTAAAAATTTGAATGTTTTGAAATGAATACTGTTAGTAGTATGTCTAATATGACATAATAATAAAAGGGTTTGATCTTAACTGTCCCTGATTTCTCTAGCGTGGCTGTGCGGGAGTTCCTGTGTCTGGACGACCCACCGGGGCCTTTCGATAGTTTGGAGGAGAGTCGGGTAACACGTCCTTCTGTAATACCACAGGATTCTCCTGTCTACACATTGTTCACTGATGCCGTAGACTAATACCGCCTGTTTCTCATTAAATCCCTGGTGGAACACTTTCTATAACTATAGAAAATTGCTGTATAAACACCTTGCCTTACTGGTAAAAAAAAAAAAAAAAAAAACCCCTTTGGACAGAACAATAGTGAATGCCTTTGGCATTAGGACATAAATAAACATACTTTGCAGGCAGTTTAGTTGCTCATTCTGACCAGCATGTGTGTAGTTTTTTGGAGATGATTTAGAGAAAAGCTGCAGCGCACAGAGAGCAAACGCCACTTAGACAGGGAGATGGCCACATTCAAGGCCAGAACCTTGCAGAGTCAAGTAGACAGTGTTACCTGTTGAGCTGTTATGCCAACCTTGTTGAAAAATATTTCAAATGTATTTTTTATGAATTTTCTAGACAGGAGAGATTTGTTTTAAATCAGTGTCTGTGAATGTGGCTAATGCTGTTGGCACTGACACAGATGCTGGGCTGTCCGTAAAACAGTTGGAGCAGCATGAGAAGTAGAAGGCAGGCGTCAGGGTGTCAGAATTTGTAGTTCTCACAGCTCATTTAAGCTGAAGAATGGTGCTGTAGAGATGTTTGCCCAAAACTTGGATATTGTGGAAAATCTACATATTTTTATCTACATATTTTTTAGTTTACTAAAAAAAACTATGGTGGCTGTCTGTCTTGTGTTCCACATGCAGGCTTTCTGTGAAACTCTTGAGGAGACTAATTACCATTTGCAGAAGGAACTCCTTGAGAAGCAGAGGGAGATCGAGTCCCTCAAGAAGATGCTGCAGGAGAAGCAGCTACATATAAATCTTTTGGAGAAAAGAATAAGGTCAGGATGCGCCATGGATTGCACACAGAGGGTCGTACAGTGGAAAGATATTTTTATCACATTACTGTTACCTCCGTGCTTGACATGCGCTAACAGCAGGTTTTTGCTGCTAATGATGTGTGTGAACAATGTGCGTGTCAACATTCTGGCTGTATATCCTTGTTACAGGGGGAGTGTGTAAGTGGTGTGTGTGTGTGTGTGTGTGTGTGTGTCCTCTCAGCACTGGACTTGTATTAAACAGCCTGTATTCCGTGGTGTTGCATCTGTGGTTTGTCTCCTGCAGTGTGGTGTCCCTAAGTCCAGAGAGCTTGGAGAGTCCTTGCAGATTGTCTGGCCTCGGCAGCGAGAGCAGTGCAGACGCCGACGTGGACGTGGAATGCTCAGCTGTGGAGGCAGACCAGGAGATAGACGAGGACAACGGGTGATTAGTCCAGAGTTAACCTGCTTCTGTCACAGATGCACCATAGGGGCCCAGGCTGCCTCCTCAGTGTGTTTGGGTCCTGCTTCTTCCAGCCATTTCCTGTTGCGCAGTTGATCCAGTATTTTACCTGTATGCTGTGCTTCCATGAGTTTTTCGGGCTCCTTGGCAAAACCTTTGTTAGCAACCTGAACTATTTCACGCTCGAGTTATTGATGTATTAATGGGGAACTGGCTAGTGCTCTACAGCACACATTCCGGTTAGCATTTTGTGACGCGTAGTGATTTTCAAAGTACCCAGTGATCATTTAGAAGCTACCATCAAAAGAGCCAACAAAGACATGCCATTCGTCAATCAGCAATTTAAAACAGCAAAGGCTCAGTCCAGACCTCAGCCCCATTGAGATGTTGGGGGCATAAACATAGAGCTGAATCTGATGCATTTTTTGAAGGAGAGTGGAGCAGGATAGCCCAGATGTTATATAAGAGCTGATCAAATTTAATGCCAAAATGACTAAACACCTTTTGCACATCTCTGTGATGACAAAAAGTTTTGACCATCATAAATTGTAGAACCGTACAAATGTTGGGGGATTTGCTGCTGTTACACTATTGTTCTTACATTACTTACATTACATTGTTCTTACAGTTACCTAATTTTCTTCATATGTTGTCTCCTGCCCAGCAACTGTGGGATCCAGACATCTGAGAGACACGGGGCCTGCTGGGGTGACCAGGCCGCTGGTCTGTCTCCACTTGTCCTCCAGATGGGCCAAGCAGAACAGGTGCTGGAGGTCCAGCTGGAACACTCATAGTGTGTGTGTGTGTGTGTGTGTGTGTGTGTGTGTGTGTGTGTGTGTGTGTGTGTGTGTGTCCTGCCCAGCACTCGCAGACATTTCCTCTTTCACTCCATCTTGTTCTGTATATGTGGCAACGTTCTCCCCGGCTACTGCTCCACGGATGGACTGGAGCAAAGGGATACAACAGGGTCTTTGTGTCTTCACCTCAACAAGGCTGGGTCGCTCACTTGAAGCTGCATAACGTAGGGAGCCGCCTTCATGCTATGAAGCACGATGATCTACCCTGCTGTTGCTGAAGAGCTGTTTGTGGATGTATGACAAGCTTGTTTTTACTTTGGGCTTCAACCCTTGAACTTCCATGGCAAAGTTAGTCACTTTTTTGCTGCTTTAATTACCTGGATTTCCAGGGTGGATTTTCTGGTTTAGAGCAAAGTGACTAAGATCGAGAAGTTGGCTATTTGTCAAATGGTGTCACGTGAAGATCTGTGTTTACCGGGGGTGAAGTATACTTTAGAAGAACATGAGCTTAAAGACTCAACATGGGTACATGTACATTTCAGTTGCTAGTCAGGAGGCAGGTGAAGAGCCATAGTGTCATTCAGAAAAGGGGTTGTACAAAACAGGGTGCTTCACTGAAACCTTGGAGAAATGAAATGTATGCACTAGTGTTCCACCAAAGAACTTCCTAAATTTTTGAGGATTCCCCCCCCAAACTTGAAATTAAATTTATATTAATCTCCTTCTCAATGTCTAGCACTTCATTTGCATAGCGCAAAGAGGGAATAAAACTCAATGTCCTACAATAGTTTTTATATTACACATATGAACTTTGTGTAAAATGATTATTTCATACAGTACATGTATGCGTGTCTGTGTGAGTGTAGCTCACACAAATGCTTGGTTCTGATTTTTAAAATATGCAAAAGTTTTTAAATACACTATGCATACAGATTTGCTGCATCTGCTTTGTTCATCTCTTGAAAATGAAGACATACTTGTTTATACACAATGCAAGCTTTAGCTTTTTTGATGTCCTGAATTTTTTTTTTTAAACCTGTGTGGTTTTTCCTCTTTAAATGAGTGATCTTTGTTGTGAGGAAAACACTCCAAACTGGTGTGAATGTTTAGAGGATGGTTCAGCACCATCGTGTCCTCTTCATTAATATGTTCTGCAGACATTTTAAATGAGCTATACAAATGTACACCTTTTTATTTGTAACTCTGCTTGTATAAGTTGTCCATTTAAGATGTCAGTTAAAAAAGCGTTATTGCAGGTACCACACCAGTCATAACTGCCCTTTCCGGTGGGGGGTCTTGTTTCTGAACACAGCATGCAAATTCGATTAATATACATCCCAGTCACAAAGCTGCCATATTTTAAAGGTCGCTTTGCAAGTAGTGTATATATTTCATTAACATAAATGAGCTAGAAACTTTGGAAATGCACCTTATGTAGCTCCATCCCTACAGACTTAAAAGCTTTTTTTTTTTTTTTTTTTTTTTTTTAATTTAAAGGCTTCTCGTGTCACCAACTTAAGCACAGCTGTTGGGAACTTGTGCTGTCATTTGGTTTTCGTCACTTAACCTGAACGTTCCTGTGTGTGTTTGTGTCGTCTGTGTGTTTTGATAAGAGCCATATTGATACTGGGACAGATTTGCTTGGTGTGCAGCTTCAGACCAAATGGTTTTGTATCGCATAGTGGTCAGGTGACCCAAAGTGCACTTTATATTTCAGGACAAGGAGTCATCCATCTTTCTAAGCAAGTGTCTGGGGTTGCATCACAGTGCCTTTCGCTGCTGCTTAGCACAAATGCTTCCATTTCGAATTTTGTGTCTGTCAAAGGAACCTTCGGGGTAGATCAGAGTGCCTTGTTTGCACGGTGGATGTCGGCGTCACCTGTGATTATCACAGGAGATACTTTCTGAAATTTCTCTCCATTATGTCAGATACTGTAAAACTTGCATATGGAAAAGATTTTACATGGATTGTCTAAAAGGCAGATGTGACATATTTACACATGTTCCTGTTTGTGTCCATTTGCTGAAATATAGTTATGTTTTCTTATTCTGTAGGAGAAAAGAGAATTATTGTATAAATTGTCTGGAATAAAGGTATTTTCCATGTTAAAAGCCTACATGGGTAAATGTTTTTGTAAATGGGAATTACGTGGTATAGAGGCAACTGTGGAATATATCTTGTCTGTGTCTTCCGGGTGGCTGGAGCTTCATTTGTTTCACAGAGGACTTAAATGTATTAATAATGGAATATACTTGCTTTTTTATGCAACCCTGTGTAGTACATGATGAGCACTTGATCACTCGCAAATGTCAGTTTTGCAGTTTTGGATCCCCCCCCCCCGAGCGGTGTGCTGCACTGAATTTAAGACCTTATTTACGTTTGTGGCCTTTAACAACTCTGTTGGGTCAAATCATTTTAATAATGCTTTTGTTGGTGTCACTCAATGGACTGTGTGTAATAAATATAAAATGTCTTCCGTCTCCCAAATCAGAGCTGAATTGTATGTATTGCTGTCCGTGTAAAGAAGAAACCGGGTCAGGGGAATGTTAATCTTCCCAAAGTCGACCTCCTTGAAGCTCATGTGCCTGATCCACACAGAGGGAGAGGTTTTAAACTGAGGCAGGAGACAATGCTAGTAATAGAGACATTTTCTTTACCACAGAGTCCGTTCCACAGAGGTTCACTGGTGTGAATCCACGTGAATTTAACGAGAAATTCCTCCAATCTCCCATTAGCAAAAGATGCTTGGCTGGTGCCGGGTTGCAGTGACCCACAGTACTGGAAGCACAGGGGGAGTTGCAGCAGATGCAACGTTAGCTTGTCAACGTTTATTAGACATATTGCGCGTACTGCTGGAATCTTGACTGCTTTGAAAGAAACTGGTATAGAGTTGCACATTCCTGTTCTAACACTCTAAAAAAAAGCCTTTCAAGAAAAGGTGAATAAACATTCTTGAGTAGGAACTCGCCTGCTCTTTCCACACAGACCCCTGAATGGAAAAGATTATTTAACCTTTAAAAGGTATGAATTTAAATGCAGAGAATTAATATGAAGGTACTCTAAAGTGAGTGTCTGTCTACATTTGGAGTTTTGATAGCATGAAGTGCAACAATCACGTACAGGTCAGGTTACGGGGCCTCTTACGGACATGAGGGGTGGGTTGTGGGATATGAGCTGGTGTGTAATGTAGGGAATTAATATTCCCAGGAAACCTGCAGTACTTGATATTTCAGGTTCTTATTACATCTGGTTCAAACACCAAGCCTGGTGTTCTACAATGTGACTCCTACCTACAACTTACCTGTATTTATAGTGTTTGACCTGAAGGAGTGATCCAAGTTAATTATAGATGTAAACTTCATTTCTCCTGTACATTTCTTCTGCAGGGATACCAGCAGAATGAATGTTAACCAAATAATGACAATTATTGTGCTTTTTCTCTCAGCAGTTTAATAGCTCATGATATCATTCATTTGCAGTGTTAAATCAGTTTATCTCTATTTTGTCCCGTTTGTGAGTTCAGGGAAGTGAACGTAAGATGTTGCCTTCAGTCAGTCCCTCTGAAAACACAACAGCTTTTAGGCAGACAGTTCTCCTTTACCGTGAGCGGCAGAGATTTCACTTATCACTCGGATCATGACAGATCATGGCAAAATACTCCCATTATGCTTTCAGACCACAGACCAGTATATTTAGAAATTCAACGGAGGCCCAACTCCACTTTCTTAGATGAACAATTTTGCAGGGAGTTTCGCAAAAACATGTCCATCTATTCTGTACACAGTGAGCATCTTACCGTTTCAGCTGGTACCTTTTGGTGTGGAGCTAAAGTTACTTTACAGGGTTTTATTATTTCCTTTGCTTCTCATCAGAAGAAACTGCAAAAGGAGGAACATAAAGATTTAGAGGCAGCTGACACTACGCTCTTCCAATGAAAAAATAGTCATTTCAGGTGCATCTACCACTGCTTTGGATCTGGGACGACAACCACTGTTTTAAATGCCCCATTCATGCCTGAGGAAATCTACACAATCAATACCTTTGGCAATAGCTGGGGCCAAATGGGTTCCTGCTGGAAGAAATCTTGGGCCAAATTATGCACCGTATTAATGTCAGCAATTAACAACATGCTTAAAATATCTCTCATTCTTGGAACACAGCCTCAGTTACACCACAAGGCAAAAAAAATCCTTTAGGTTGGTCTCTCCTTATTGTCCAATTTATTTCTATTGTCAAATTTTTTTTAGAAAATACAGGATGTGGAAAATATAATTAAAAATAAGCAAAGAAATGTTTATATTTACCACCATGAATTAAAAATACTTCATGTCTTTTTTGTCCATGGGCACTTATTGCAAAGGGACAGAACAGAAAAAGATCTTTTACATCTTTTCAGAACAGAAAAGATCTTCACGTCACCGTTTTGCAAAGTTTACGTGAGTTGTCACCAGTCATTCAGATACTTTCTTGGAAAATGTTCCACACTTAAAAGCAACCATTTTTCTGCAAATGTAATAACACTCAGTTACAGCGGCCAAAACGTGGATTTGCCAAACAACTTGCCCACACTACTCACCCTCTCCAATCTCAAAGTTTCCCAGAACTCTTTCTCAGATGAAGGACATAACAACTGATATTTTTGATATATAAACACTATAAACAGATCTCTTGGGACCTTCACAAGAGCAGCTTCATTGATTCAGTTATTACTATTTTAATTTAATTTTTGTCATTTCATCCAAAACTACAGTATATGGGTAAGAAAACACATTGTTTTTTAAGGTACAGTAGTATGAAATATTTAAGAGTTTTCATTTAACTAGAAAATGGCTGTTTCGACTCACGGTGTTGTGCTGCATGTATAATTTAAATTCTGCACATTTGGATCTTTCTGGCTGGTACAGAAACAGTCTTAAAAATCTGTTGGGAAACTTTTGCAGGCAGTATATTTCAGAAATAATTTAAAAGAAATCATGGAATTTCCAGATGTGTTTTCCCCTGGAGAGAATGGCAGAGCCTTTAGATTCTAGACCCTACCCACACACAGAGGAGCAAAGTTATAAATGTCATTCTTTGTTGCTTTTCTTTATGGAAAATCTACAAAGCTATTTTTATAGAATCAGGTATTCCTGCAAGAGCAATTCAATGAAAATGCCTTTAATAAGTGGTACTTCAGTTTATGAAACAACAGCCATAACCACTATACCACACAAAATCTGCCCTGAGGGAAAGAAAATGAGCAACAGTTACTTGGCTGACACACTTAAAGTGGTTAGTTTTACTATTGTAAAAGATGCCCACTTATGATTCATCGTTTTGGACAATTTAAAGACCAGCACTTCAGCACTGAAAGGTCTGAAAACAGACCATTCCGGTGCTTCTTTATTCATACATTTTCCTGCTAGTGGTTTCAGGTCTGACTGGTACTTATATTTGTTCATACTTTTTCCAAACTAGGCTATAGTTACTGGCCATCATTTTCATAAATTATAACCATAGTCACAATAATAACTGTCACCAGCATCACCAACAACACTGGTGTTCATCAGCATAATGAATAATAATAACCACCATCATGATTGTCGTCATCATAATCATCAAATAAAGGGGTTTTTTTTTTAGACAGAACTTCTTGCATTAGTTATGATGTAACGGATATGACGACATTCAGTGAACAAGTGGCAGATCAGTGGCAGATCACAAAAAACAGCATCAAAATATTAATAAACTGAAAAGTGCTGTTCTTGCAATGAGGCAGGCATTTGATGTATAATAAATAAGCACATTTTTTCAACTTTAGAATCCAGAAAGCACAACTAGACGAAGGAACAGCACTGCTCCAGTATCATTGCTTTTCAATAGGGAGCTCTTTCCAAAGATTCATTTTTGAGCGCTTCGGTGAATGTTTCTTGTGTTTTCTTCGCGGAACCGTAACGGACAAACATATGCTCAACCAGTGCACAAAGTTAGTTGACAAAACAAAAATTTACCTTGTTCGCCCTTTCAGTTTTAGCCAGGTGCTAAACTGCTTCGAACCTTCGGCGCAAACTTTTACTCCCTTCAGCCTCGTACAGAGCATTTTTCCCTCTTTTTCTTTTGACATGCGCACTGCGGCAAACAAACGCGTGGTGACACTCGTCAAAATAAAAGTCACTGTACCACTTTGTTTCCAGAGAGAATGTTATGAAATAAACAGATGAATGATGAATTTGTAAGGTAACACTATAAGAAACAATTTTAACAGGTGTCTTTTATACTTAGTTTAGTTTTGCCCTGCAGCCAGATAACAGAGCATCTTTTGACAGACCCTGTTCTTTTCATAGGCCTGCAACTGTCCTGATGCCCTAGCGTCCCAAGCTACTCCAGGGCAACCATAGCAGGAGGAGCAGGAACTGAATTGTTATTTGTTTTATTTGTCTGCCAGTATTGTGTTGAACACCTGTCCAGGCTGTCTGTCAGGTTTGTTTGACAGGCCCTACCGTAAGAACAGTTCTTTGGGAAAAACAGCCATGCAATTTTACTGGTTGCAACTTCTTGGCCCTGCATTGTGATTATGTACCTGCCCCCCCAGACACCATTACACTATTATAAAAAATTAATATTTTGATCACATCATTGACGTACAGTTTTAATAAAATAATAGTAATACAGTTCTAAGGTGCTGACGTTCATTTTACTTTTCATTTCCATGAATGATGTGACCACCGCTTATTGGTTAATACTGATTTTTAATTTTAAAAAATTTCGTGGTTAAACACCAGAAATAAGAACAAAAATATTTTTATACACATAGAAGAGATTGTCATTTTACACATTTTAAAACTAACCAGGTATCTCCAACTGAAGAAAACAAAAAAATTTTAAAAGTATATTTAAAAATTCAAAAATTTGTGAAATATTTTCCTATATGTTCCTATAAGGGTAAAAGTAGTGCCAGTTTTTACCCAGGTCTTCAAGCTGGACTCCTCTATGCTGAGATGAGAACACAAAATGTGACAACCAGCCAGCTGTAGATAGATTTCAGGGCTTACGTGAACTTGGATGGGAAAAAAATGTACATCTTAATTTTCACTAACCTCTAATTGAAATTAAGCATTTCCTTCCACTGAGAATGTAGGAGAGATGAAGATCACACCACATTTTAATAGGAGCTAATGCTAAACCAGGTATTTGCACAGAGATCACAAACTTTCTTGCAATTGTTTCAGACTTTGTTTCAAATGGGCAACAACAGCTAAAGACCATGTCGGGTGCCAATGCTGTCAATAAAGAACAAAAAAGGATATCTCCGGGGGGACAGGTGCATCAAATCTAGACCATTCTGTTGTGGAAAAAAGTTGCCCAGTTGGATGAATCCAGGTTCCTTTTGCCTCATGTTGATGGAAGGATCAGAATTTGGCACAAGCAACATGAGTCCATGGAGCTGTCCTATTGGTGTCAACAGTACAGGTCAGTGGTGGGAGTGTGATGGTGTGGGGGATGTTTTCCTGGCATACATTAGGGCCTGTGACACCCACTGAAGAACATCTGAAGGGTGCGGTGTATCTGAACATCTCTGCTGACCAAGTTTATGGCTGCAGTTTGTCCCACTCAAATTGACACCTACAGCATGATAATGGCCCACGTCACAAGGTATGTATTGTCACCGAATGATTCCATGAACATGAGAGTCAGTTTTTGTTGCTTCAGTGTCCTGTAATGTCCCCAGGTCTCAACCCTATTGAGTTTCTTTCAGATGAGGCGAAAAAGGGCTGAGCGCAGAAAGACTGTGCAGCTGTCCAATTTGCAGCAACTACACAACAGTCATTTTCTTGTGGTACAAAATTCCCACACAACACATCCAGCATCATCCCTGCATAGATGAATTCATGCTATTCTGAAAACCAAAGGAGGCACAACACACTATTATAGAGGTGTATATAATAAACTGGCAGCTCACTGTGTATTTATGAAGTAATGAAAAATATTTTTTACATCTCATAATATACTCAGGCAATGCAGATTCCCCTTTTCTGCATCTGTAAAAAATTTGAAAGTGTACAAGATGACAAAAAGTAGGGCAATATTTCTTATATTTCTACTCTGTACATTAAACTGTCTCTATCATCACAGAACACAAGTTTGGGTGGGGTTTTGATTTCTCTCGCAGGCTCCCGCTGTCATGTTTTACTTGATCTGTTAAAATATCTAGCTGTGTATGAAGCCAATTGATATAAAACACTGGCTAAAATAGAGTTATCAGGTATACTTTCCATCACCCAGTTTTTAAAGTCAGTTATTGCAAAGGAAGTCACTGTTACTCTACTATATAAATAAACATTTTTTTAAGGGATTGTAACTCTGTTTCCTCTACAGGTGGTTGATAACATTTAAAATCAAAGCACCTATTTGTCAGATGAGGACTTCAGCAATAATCAGATCCTCATCTTTGAGTTGAGCAGTTAGTAAACTATGCGTATATTTTTGTAAATTATTAGCCTCAAAAAGTCAGATTTTTTTTAAATTCCAAATGCATATATTAGCTTAGTAAAATCCTTCTTTTTCATTCTTTGCCACAAGGAACATATATAGCTTATATTTGTATATATAATATATGCAAATAATAATTTTCCTTATAAGAAACAGTGGAAAAATATTTGAAACATATTGAAAATAATATAAAATATAGGTGTATTTAAAATAAAACTTCTATTTTTTTCCATACAATGGGGCTTTAAATTCAGTACAGTGGTATTTTGCCCATTATGTGGTTATTGCCATCATGAATGTGCTTAGTGTAAACAGTCCTACTACCCACATGTACTCAGCCCCATATAAGTTGTTTCCCACAACACAATTCTTGACCTTGGTTCTAGGTTAATTCAGCATAACAATAACAATATAAACATGTAATAACATTCTTAGGAACATTAAATTCATTTCCTGATTACCATCAATTCATTTAACTATGTATAGAAAATGTAATGCCTAGCATAAAGAATGGATGTAACAGTGTATTATTATATTGTGAATCTCAACCAATTACAAGTACTTGTATTGAATAATGTCATTAATGGCAATGTATAATAATAATAATAATAATAACTTACTATTACGAATATACAGGATAAGTTGAAAGATATCCTGCACTTACCCACTTGGGATGAAGCATAGAGCCCTACCCTACCCATCTAACAACCTACCCACCTACTCCCCTCCAACCCTAACACACTATACACCCTAACACGCCACCTTGTAAGCTCTTCACCGGGGTCATCAGGTAGGCACCATCCTTCATCGGTGTTTCGCTGACTTAGGCCCACGACACCTCCGGATGGCTCAGCAGCAAGGCCTGGCATCCCAGACCCACCCCCCTCCAAGCCTACTAGGTCAAAGGTCCATGTAGCCCCCAGTAACTGTACTGCTGCCCTATCCCACCTACCCCACCTTCCCCCACTCTAGTTGAGCTCTCTTCAACCACAGCCACTGACTAGCCCTCTCAGCTACTAGCGACAATTCCTTCACCGCTTCCCTTAGCTTACGTCCTCTAACTCCAAACCCACTCAGCAGAGAAGTAATAGTTCTTGCCACGAAGCCTCTGGCACCTACCTCTATCAGCTTAACATATGCCTGCCACCCACGCTCACAAGCCTCAGCCACTAATTCATCATACCTCAACTTCTTTCTCTCATACGCTACTTCAATGTCATCCTCAAACGGCACTGTCAACTCAGTGAAGTATACTATTCGCCTAGCCTCTGAGTACAACACCATATCCGGTCTCAGTGTGGTCATCACAATACACTGCAGGACCTGCATTTTCCTACCCACCTCTACCTCTAGCTTCCAATCCCTTGCTCCTGACCAGTTACCTACTCCGACCCTTTGCTGCTGCTTGCATTTACCCTGGCCCTCACGAACGAACACAATTACCTCAACCCTGCCCGCAGCCGGCAGCGAGTTAACTTCCACCCGCTTCCTCTCAATCGCCGCCGCCGCCAAAGAATGAAGCACCTGATTGTGTCTCCACGTGTAACGCCCCTGCGACAAACTAACCTTACATGCTGATAAAAAGTTTCAACGTTCCGTTCCCTGCGCACAACTTACCTTACTTATCCTCACCTGCCCACTGTCCAAGATTCTGTGGCCGGCGGAAGTACATCGTAGGTGGCCCCCAGCAAGAACTTCAGACGGCTTGCATGCATCGCCCACAGCTCTCACCAGGTGATCTTGCGCTTCTCTACGCCACTCCACCTCAGCCACTGCCCTTGCTTCACTTGCGACGCCGCCTTCACACGCCGAGATTCCTCTTCCTGCTCCCGAAGGAAGCCGACAATCATTTGCCTTTTCTCCGGCGACGTGGCCCTACTAAACACCTTCCATTGCTCACCTGATCCTAACCCCGCCCTATCCCTCTGCACTCGACCTATTACATCCCTGTGCTCTAACGCTCTCTTTGCCAAGCGAACCACCTCTCGTGGCTTCCACTTTCTTCCTGCCCCCGTGCTTGGTGCTGCTACCCATACTAACACATCTCTTGACCCTGCTAACATCTCATGACTTGCCTTCGCACATTTAAATTCCTCCACCAAGCCTGTTAACAGTAACTCCAGTTTCCCTCTACCAAACCACGCTATGCTAGTCAAACAGCCCGGCACTCCTAACCACTTCCTAACTGATCTATTCACTACCCTCTCGAGCTGATCCACTTTCGTAATCGGAATGTCACATATTGTCAACGGCCACCTCACACGTAGCCACAAACCGAACTGCAAACACCATTATTTTAATTTGCCTGGCAAGAAGGACTTATCAATACTGTCTAGTGTCTTCACTATCATCTCTCTCACCTGCACCACCTGGTCTTTTTCATTCAATGCCGCACTATACCATCTACCTAAACTCTTCATCGGTTTCTCTAGTACAGACAGTATCACTTCTCCTTCCATAACAAACTCTTCCTTTACTACTTTCCCTTTCCTAATTGACAGACTTCTACTCTTATTCGGCTTCACCTTAAGCCTTGCCCACCTAACATTATCACCCAGCTTCTCTAGGAGCTGCTGAGTGTCTAAGTGGGTAGCTGTAACCGTTGTCATATCATCCATGTATGCTCTAACCGGTGGAAGCCGAGAACCATCCTGCAACTTTTCCCCACTTACTACCCATTCGGACACCCTGATTATGACCTCCATTGCCATTGTGAAAACTAGTGGCGAAACCGTACACCCTGCCATTATTCCTACCTCCAACCGCTGCCAAGATGTAGTGTATTCTGCTGTATTAAAGCCTACCTGAATGTCCTCAAAATAAACTTTAATCAGCCGTACAACCTTTCCTGGCACCTGAAAATACTCAAATGCTTTCCACAGCAGGGCATGTGGCACACCACCAAAGGCATTAGCTAAATCTAAAAACACAACATGGAGATTCTTCCTCCCCATCCTCGCTGCCTGAACCTGATGCCAAATCATACTGCTGTGCTCCACACAGCCTGCAAAACCTGAAACTCCAGCCTTCTGCACCGATGTATTAATAAGCCTATTTTCCTTTAAATATGCTGCCAACCTCTGCGCGACCACACTGAAGAAAATCTTGCCCTCCACATTGAGCAAACTAATAGCGCGGAACTGCTTGATATCCACAGCATAATAATAATAATAATAATAGAGTATCCTGCCAAAATAAGCTTTAATCAGCCGTACAACCTTTGAAATACACCATATTCTGCTTTATATAACAACAAAGTTACACAATCATCGGATTTCAGCAGAAACTGCTGAATCAATCAAATAAATAGGAAGCAAAACACTTAATCTCAACCAGTTTTCTAGTTTTTTATATCAGCTCGAAGCTGACTCCTAGAGAACATATATATAGCACTATAGACAAAGAGTGCTTGGCTATTAAATGGGTGGTCCTCACCCCGAGGTACTACCTCTTGGGCCTGGAATTCCTGTTATGCACCCTTCTTCCCTGGCTTCAGGCCGTGAAAGAAACCAACATTTGCCTCTCACACGGTGGGACCTAGCTTTGCAGTCTTTCCATTTCCAGGTGGTACACAGACTAGAGACTGATGTGGTTAACAAAGATCAATAATCTGTGCTCGTGGATCAAAGAAACTGAAACAGAACAAGAGGAGGTTAGTATCTAATGAAATTAAAGACAACATATTTAAACAGTGGAGACAAGATGAAGAAGTGAAGCAGGAGTTGACATTATTTATAATGGAAATGCCAAGGGAATGGGATAAGTTTTAAGCAATGATTTAAAGGCTGACACAGAAGAAGCATTTTTGACATCATCATCATCCCAAAGCTTAGGTGCTGAAGACACCTCCTCCTACTGTAATCTTATTGATCACAGGTTCTTTAATACAACCAGCATTTAATGATCATAGGCAATGCTGTGGAGGATAAAAGTCAATGATCTCACTGCAGTACACAAAATTCTGTCATCAAGATATCCAGCTCCATAGCCACAATGTGGCTGGACAACCTTACCCATCAGTCTCTAGAACATTGCTGCAGCCCCAGGCAAACTGAAAGGAAATGTCACAAAATGGTGCAAACCAAAAGGAGACAAGAAGGCAAAGATTTGCTTGGGCTCTGGAGACAAGGGAGTCTGCCAGTAGCTCTTGGTTGAATCCAACATTGAATAAAAATGAGCATTGTCCAGTTGGTCCAGCAGTTTGTCCACCAAGGGCATGAGATACATATCAGATTTTGTGACTGCATTCACCTTTATGTAATCCACACAAAAGTGAGCGGACCTGTCTGGTTTTGGTACTAACACCACATTTTGTTTATTGAAGGGGAGGCGATATTGCAGGCTACAGCCTGGATGAGAGGAAAATACATCTGTAAACTCCTCTTGTAACTGACTCAGCTTGCTGTTTTTTCCAAAAGTGATGGAACGTTGAGTCCCAGCCCCCCTCCCCCCCCAACAGGTGCGATGGCCAGCGACACTTCACGGTCCCCCCGCCACTTCTTAAGCATATTTAAATGATAGATCTGAAGGGTGTTGTTTTTGTCAGAGCAAATCACCTCATAATAAACCTCCTCAAAGTACCTTAATGGGTTCTTGCCACTTAGCTAACAATTTAGACTAAGAGGTTGGGAGCAGTTTGAGGACTGTTTCTCCATGTTGAAGGCAGCAACAATGACATCCCCAGCTGTACGCACATACCTGACACTCCTGGGCCTGCAGCAGATATATTCGTGACACCCTACCCAATATGTGTAGCTTTGCCCATGAGTCCACAAGGTACTGGGCCTAATTTTTACTAGGGCTTGGACTCTCTGCTCAGCTTTCCTTAATAACGTCCAAAATACTCCATGGTTGCTTGGTATATAGTAACTCAAAAGGTGAAAACCCTGTGGAGGCCTAGGGAACCTCCTGCACTGCAAACAAGCAGGGATCCAGCATTAAGTCTCAGTTCCATGCATCTTCTAACACAAACTTACAAATGATGTTTTTCCATGTTTTTTTAAACCCCTCCACCAGGCCGTCCGTTTAAGGATGAAATAAACTGGTGCGGATTGTTTTAATTCCCAGCAGGTTGTACAGGTCACCTAAGGTATGTAGTACAAATCTCGTGCCCTAATCCCTACCCTGGAGAAGACTGAGCAGCATGTCCACAACAGCGCATGCTAACATGCGTAATGCCACTGCTTCAGGATATTGCATTGCGTAGTCCAAAATTACTAACACTAGCACTAGCACGTCCATTGTGTTCTAAAGGCCCAAGGAGATCCATGTCTACTTGTTCAAATGGAGCCTCCATTAATCACAAGGGCTACAAAGGAGCCTACAGAAGGGCTGTGGATTCAGTTTGCTTTCTGATACTCCGAACAGACGAAACTGGGCCTGCAAACGCAGCAGTGTTTTAGCCTGACCGAGGCGACCTGCCGTCAAGTTTTTATGAGCTGCCTGAAATAACACTTTCTGGGAGCACCGTGGAACTAATAACTTGGTATGGACCTTATTCGGTTCTGTGATCCGGCACCTTTAATGCAATCAATGGCGAATTACAGAGAAGTACAGGTAGGTGCCTGGCCTCCGCAGCGTTACTATCTATTTCAATAACCTGCTCCGGTGTGTTGCAAAGCATATCGTCTGATCCTGCTCTAGGGGAAAGTCGCTCACCTCCTCAAAATGCGATGTGAGCAGTGAAGGGAGGTCCTTTGGCTCAGCCTCCAGGAGGCTACAGATCAATCCCTGTTCCCCACGAAGAGAGGGTCCCTCCCCCAGATACTTGCAACCACCTGCAGCAGCCAGTAGACAGTATGGACAAGAACCTGTGAACCAGTGCCTTTCCACTTTATTCGCTGAGATATATCATATAAAACCTGGCCGATCAACACCCAGAATTAGCAGAAATGGAGGACGGGGACTAACCGCTGCTACAAGGCTCTCTCTCTTCCCCCAAATTGTAAAGGTAACTAATGGTGCGATATTTCTGCACACCATGCCCTCTACATATTTTGCAGTACCAGTGCCCCTGGTGGGACCAGGTCTTGCTGCACTATCAATTGCTGACATCCAGAGTCCAGCAATGCTCAGCATAGCCCCGCTTGGATCCTTACCTGAACACAGAATCATTCTGTTGCCCCTACATCCATCGCAGAGCAATCCTGGCTCAAGTGATTGTGTTCCTCACATCGCCAGCAGTCTGGTACCTGCCTTCCGGTCACATTGGGGTGTAAGTGTGGGATGGAGAAAAAAGGAACGAAAGGGACAGGAGCAGAAGGGGTTCGGAGAGAGGGAGAGGAAGGGTTGGACACCGGATGAACAGAGAAAGTGGGTGTACAAGGAAGTGAGATTTGACTGTGAGCTGGTTGTAGTTGGGACAGCAGTTCTTTGTACCCACTGTTGTCATCGGGTGATTTTTCACTAGCCAGATCACTTCAGCCATCGTGAATGCGAGATTGCATTGGTGCAACTTTCTTGCCTTGTTTACCTTACCCAGGTGTGTCGTGCTGAGGTGTAACCAGCATCAGGTGAGATAAGAATTTCGTTAGCAAAATGGGCTACAGCAGTTTTCATGCTATGACCAGGGCAAAAATAAAACTTATTTTTTTAAAAAGAGTGAGCTTATTCCACAGGAAATCCTATAATGGCTCAGACAGTATTGGCAGAAAGCTCACTGAAGGTTATAGGAAAATTGTAATTATTGGAAAGGTTGTGCTTCCAAAAACAGTTTGGGATGGCAATAATTTTTAGTGTCGTTTCTGTTCATTTTCTGATTTAAAGGAGTATAAGTTCAGAGTAAAAAAAAGAAAGGTTGTGTAACAAACTCTTTCCATTATTTTCTGGACTATACGGGGGGAAGTGTACATATCATACACTGAATTATTTATAAAGAACAGTGAATACAGCTTGATAAGAACACTACTGCAGGGGGTCTAGGGGATGCTGCATCACATGCATTAGGCTAACAGTGAAGATGGTTGGATGCTTCTTCTCTGAAACAAAATCAAAATTCTTTAAAACATTATTTATACATTAATTGTTATTTTCTCTCAAAGCCTGAACTTTAATGAAATATTTGCTTTCCATTATATTATGCGTAAAAATAGGTTTTTCTAAATTTATGATTTTTCTTGTTTTTGATAAATATAATTGAGCAGCACTAAATTGAGGATGGACTGTATCAAACCTGAAGGAAAGAATGGTGGAGACAAAATACTTTGGTCAATTTCAACTTATTTTAGAGAAAACTGAGTTATTTGCAAAAAGTACAAAACAGCCAATATTTTTAGTACAATTATGCTTCACAGTAAGTTCTTGCCTACAACATGAAATTGGTTGAATGTTTTAGATTTGTGGTTAAAAAAAATGAAATGCCTTTCAGCTCACTTCCCTGATTTTCATGTTAAAGAATTTGTTTGGTTTATTTAGTGCAGTCAGCAGCTGACCATTGATATTATTATTACTGTTTGTACTAAAGTACAGTATGCAACTATTTTTTAAGTCATAATGAGTAAGATTAATAACCCGGGCATTTAAGCAATCTTACGATAGAGGACTGAGTACAAAGGAAATGCCTGAGAGTGAATAAATCATGTGTATTGCCAATAGATAACCACTAGTGGGCAGTACCAGACCTCTCTCCCCTGTCCCCATAGCATGGAGAACTGCATGCCACATAAGGTCTGCTGTGACCCATGTGCCACCTGCCATTGCCACTTCTTTAACACCATCTGCTACTGCTGTAGGCTGAGTCGCCACTGCCACAAGATGACCAAGAGCTTCCTATACCCCTCCCCAGCTCCCCATCCACATCCCTATTCCTGCTGGCCACACAGCAAGAACCCTTCTCTTCCAGGCCTGTTGGGGTAGCAATGTCTGGCGTTACTGAACTTAGTTGGGTTTAGACACTGTTACACCATGGTTCCCCAACCTAGGAGTCATGACCTCCATTAGGGTTTGCTCATCAAATTTTATTTGAGGGGTCTTTAAAAAATATGAGATGAATGATGAATTAATAAGTAATACAGCTGCAGGTTTGGTTTAGCACACCCTCTTTGTCTCTAAAGTTTTCACGGGAGGGGCTCTCCTTGCTGAATCAGTTTTAAAGAGCTGGTTTGTAAATGTGTTGGGGGGGCATGACACCTATAACATGTAAAATAAGGGTCCCTTGGGATAAAAGGATGGGAACCGTTGGTTTAGAGGATCAGTCCCATACTGCTGTTTTAATTTTGCTTCTATTTGAGGAACATCCACAAAACTTTTAGAGTATATTAAAATAGTTACCTGAAGAATATTTAAATTTTGAAGGGTTTCTGCAATACATTTTTTGGTGTCTACTGGCCAGCTTGTTGCATAGACAGATATATTTCTTCATATTTCTTTGTTCCTTATTTTTTTCTTGAATAAGACTATATTGAGCAATAGCCTGTGTGTCACAAAATATTGCATGCACATTCAGTAGATTTTTATGTGAAGTATATGCATTTTAGTACATATTCCAGCCAAATATATTGACTTTAGAGATTATAATCCATTTTGTCTAAATACCTTTTGACTGCCTTTACCTTCTGAATGTTTTACAGCATTAAAAAAAAACACGATGGTTCCTTTTTGAACATCCTCAATTTTTAAATACACGACACATGGTCCTGCACAACCCCACACAATGTCTGCCGGTACTGCACCAAGTTCAATGCCACTGGACTCGGTTTCTCTCTGCACACCATTAGACAGGTGTTTAGGACTGAGTAAAACATTCGAGTAATGTTGAACTCATAAAAATTGAGGACTAAACCATTTAGTCCTGTGAACAATGAACTAACACAGACCAGTTATTTATTGGGTTACACTGGTTTAGTGAATGGGACAATAAACATTGTGATTTGAAAATTCACCTCATTTGACTGTCTTTAAATGGTAAAGCGGTATATAAGCAACGTGTACCAAAAATGTATCTCTGCTATTATTTTTTGCCTAGAGCTACAGTTTTCCCCACAGCCCAAATTCTAGTGCAGAACCTGATTCACTGGCTGTGTGCTGGAAAAAACAAGTCACACACGCCCATAGACAGGCAGCAGTTAGTCAACTAGTTGTTCCCACAGCAGTTAAGCGGGTGGAGAAACCAGTAGGACTGTGATGCATGTACTACATTGTTTCACACCGCAACACTGTTTCTCAGCACACATACCACATTTTGATGTTATGGTGGTTTTATATTAACAGTAATGTCTGTCTGCTCCTGTTGAAGTCAGTGACTCCTCCAGCAAACCTCTTACATAGGTTTTGATTTATTTGTCTGTTTTTTCGTTCTGTTCATCTGTTTGTTGCCTTTGTCCAGTATAAAAATGAAAACGGTCCTTATAAGCTTGCAAAATATCTTGTAGATGATAGAATGAAACATGTATGTATGTATGTAATTTAGTGTTTTGTTTGATAACTTTATTGCCTAGCTTCACCCAAGAGTTAAGTTTGTGTAGTTGGAGACCGGAGCCCAGTAAAATGAGGTTAAACACTACAAGTTTTGCACTTTGATGATTTGAATCATTCTATACAAGTAGGCTGCAATAAGTATGGGTAACTTCAGGGGTCTGATCCCATCAGCTTCAGATCTCAAAGATTTCTCTCTCTTTTTCCACCTCACATAATAAAGCAGCTATTGCAAAAGCACATGGTGTCTGAACTGAGAAGAGGACCATTAATCGGCAAAACTCAGTGAGGGTCTTCTCATTTGAAAGCACAAAATCGACCACATACTCTGTTATGTTCTGGGTTTTTAAACAGCACAACCTTTAAATAGAGTACATGATGGTGGTGATGGTTTGAGGAATAAATAATCAAAAATTATTGCACGAAGATTTGACCGTGAGTTTTTTATTTTTTATTTGTCACAAAATGTTATCACATTATACTGTGTAGACTAGGATGGCACTGATTTTTTTTGTTTCTGTATTTCTGTAAGTGACATGAAATGCCACAGAATATTAACACTGTCAAGCAGTACCAAAGTTTTCTTTGAAATGATGAACAGGTTGAAATACTTTTTTTCTAGGCCTGACAACATTTTTATTTAAAAAAACAATAAAAAGATTATATTCAACTATAATTTGAATCACCAATAGTTCTAGTTGACACTACATTTTGAAATTTCAACCTCTAATATGCAGTCAACCTTCAGAATTAGCTCAGGTTGTGAATGTGAAGTTTCACTGTACTTCTTCTTTCATCTCAATTGACTAAAGCAGGAGTAAAATTTGGACCTTCAGACTGTAAGATGACAGCTCTGACCACCACAGTATCCAAAAGTAATGAGACTCTTTTCCTATCTATGATACTGAGCATTTTCCATGAATGTGTTTACTGTTATGCATGAGTAACTGAGTGTGTGTGATCATCCTGCAAAGGACAGGTGTCAGGTGTGTAACATGATGTTGTAACCTAGTCACAGAGTGAAAGCAGCCTGGGAGGCTAATGCACGCAGTTTACTCTACTAGCACACCTACCAAAACCTAGCAGTTTCCACCAGAAATTGGCATTAGTAACCAGACTGGTCACAAGAATAATAACAATACATAAGAGCAAAAAGATCCTTTGTATCTCACAGCACCGAAGAGATGGTTGGTTGAGCTGATGGCTAGGAGACATCCAATTCCTGCATGTGGTTCAGTGTCCAAATGCCTGTGTTTTGTTCTAGTGAGCCTTTTACTTCCTGGATCACGTCTTTCACCCATTTACTGTGATCACGTGACTAATGGGTGATGTGACAATACTCCCCCTCCAGGGCTGACTCCAGAAGGGTGTCTGGAAATCCCTCACCAAATCGGGGTCTAAAATCAGGTACTGAATGCCTTGGCCATCGATGAGCCAAGCAGGACGGAGAGTTGGAGCCGGTAGGTGACAGGGTTGATTCAGGGGGTAATGTGGTAGGGTCTGATGCATTTGGGGGTGAGCTTGCAGAAATCCATAACTAGGTGGAGGTGTTGTGGAGTAGTGACATTAAGTTGTTTCACCTGCTGGATGTTTAGCAGGTTCTGGTGGTTGGCTAAACCGAATGGCATCACAAGGTACTCATAGTGGCCTGTGAGGGTGATGAATGCTGTCTTCCACTTGTCCTCCTCCCTGACACTAATGAGGTTGTAAGCATCCTGCAGGCAAGTTTGGTGAAGAAGGATGTGTCAGAGAAGGCGTCCAAGGTGGTGTTCATCAACAGAATAGGGTGACCGTTCTTGATGTTGACCTTGTTGTCCACCTGGGCCTGGTTGCTGGGATAGCGTGCAGGCTCAGTTGAGATCCAGCTGCGTGAGAAAGCCCTTGCACGATTCCCCCGAGTTGCCAAACTTCTCAGGCAGACCCATACACTGCTTAGCTGCAAGGGTACAGGAAAACCAGGATGCGAGTAGTCCCTGAGAGTTGAGTATGGCCATCAATAGCTGGTGAACAGTCTGTGCCATGTTGTCCAGTGTGGTCTGTAAGCCTTCTACTACAACGTTTAGGTGAGCCACCCTGTCCTGCAGGGCAGCGAACTCCACTGGGTTAGAATTGCCGGTTTGGACTTTCTGTCAAGCGTGTAGCATGGAGTTATAACCTAGTTGCAGAGAGAAAGTGACCATGGAGCCTAGCGCATGCAGTTTACCCTACTAACACAGCTGCCAAAAGCTAGTGGTTTCCACCAGGAACAGGCATTAGCAATCAGACTAGTCACAGGAATAGTAACACATACGAGAGCAGAAAGATCCTTTGTACGGAAGAGAAGGTTGATTGAGGCGATGGCATGGAGACATCTGATTCCTGGATGTAGTTCATTGTCCAAATGCCTACGTGTTGTTCTCGTAAGCGATAATCGTGCCCCTTTGGACAACAGTTTAAAAAGAATGGAAAACATTAACCTGATTCCTTGCAGGGCTGTCACCAGTGGAGCGAACGGTGGGGCTGACTGTAAGGCCCATGCCTGGAGAGGACCCACAAAAGGTTTTATTTATTTGGTATAATAAAGGGCAGAGAATATTGTTTGAAGAATTCCTTGCTCATTCCACCCAGGTTCTGTGTGCTATAGGCTACAGTGCTTTAACATTTGTGTTTTCAAACTATTCTGTTTAAAAAGGCTTTTAAAAAATGTTAAAAAATGTGAAAAAAACAACATCCACCCAGTGTTTATCAGTAACTGCATTTCCAGTCCTTGGTCAACATTGGTCAAAAAACCCGTCTGTAAAATATGGGGTGTGAGGCAGGATGCACGCTGGACAGGACATAAATCTATCCCATGACAACCAAAGACGCTTACGAAAGGCCTTTTTAGAATCACGTTTTTACCTGTAATACATGCGTTGGGCGATGGAAGAAAAACATTGAAAACACAGGGAGAAGTTGCAGGCTCCTCATAAAAAAGTACAGAGCAATATTTTAGTTGATATATTTACTGAGCTTAAATGAGCTTAAAAAATTCTGACAATGGAAGGTTAAAAAATATTCACATTGTAAGTCTGTTATCCTTGAGTCATTTAAGAAACGCTTAATTCTGCCCAAGCCTCTTCAAGAACATTATACTGCTGTTGAGTAGCTTAAATGACCTCTGGTGGTAATAACTTCCAATTCGTTCCAAAAACGCCGTATAAGGGGTGTAATTGATACAATGATGTAGGTAATGGCAATAACAGATAAATGATTTAACTGATGGTATTTGATAAATAATAGAAATAAATATTGTTGTAAATACCGACAATTCAACAGTGGATCCTGTCATCCTAAATTATCACTTACAGCAAGCAATGATCCATTATAACTGTGGGGCTGAAAATAACTGTGATGCACTGAAGTGGTATAGAGTGACTCTGGAAATTCCTGTGGGAGTCAGACAGGAAGAACAAACAGCGGATGAGCGGATGATTCTATAGCATTTAGGGAAGAAAAAGAGAGAAGCTGGTTTAAGCGCAGAGTGGGGGAGCCACACAGGAGGAAAACCACACCAGTCTACTGAAGGAAGGACAGACACACACTCAACATGTCTAGATATGCAGAGTTGAGTTTCAACACAGACAATGGATACCTGGAGGGACTTGTTCGCGGGTTCAAAGCTGGAATCCTGAAACGGGCAGACTACATCAACCTGGCACAGTGTGAAACACTGGAGGGTAAGAGGAACCAGAAGGAAGGAAGCATGGTGGTAGGGGGCATGACCTCCTGCTTCAAGTCTCAGGGGAGACCCTGATGCTGCCCTTTACCTAAAGGGACCATATCTAGATGATTATATAGGAAAAGAATTGCAAGTAAGTGGTTATGGCTGTTGTTTATTTTCAGAAGATCTTGGTTCAGATTCCAGCCTTGGTCAAGATACTTGAGCAACTGTAAAGCTGCTTGTATATTAGTGTAAGCAGTCATAGACAAGGGCGTCTGCTAAAATAAGGGAAGTAATCTTGATTAAAATATAAGCTAAGCAAGAAGTAAAAAATATTCATTACTGTGTTTAGAAAAAAACATTTTGAGGGGTTTTACAGTAAACAAAACGTGGTGCGAAGGAAAAAACTGGCGATATCATGTTTTACTATAGGCACTACTATAGAAAGTTGTTTATTGCTCTTCCGATGTTCTACTGCCTGCTGTTTAATCTGTGTTTATTCTGTTTGTTGACCAAAACAGCTCTAACTGAGGAGTGAAACATGGATTTAAAAGATGCATTAAACTCCCATGAGACAGGCAATTTCTCCTCAAAGACATGTGTTTCTGAGGGAAATGGAAGAATAGAACATTTGTGACAGATGAGTCAAGCCCTGTCTAGTCATCTGTCGGCAACACAAAGTAGATGGAACAGAACCTGTCAACAGGGAGCAGCTAACAGAAATGAACCACGTTTGAAAGAAAAAAGAGGGCCGATTATGTCAGTCTTTTTTTTAAATAAAATGACTTTTATGACACAGTCGTTTTGATTGCATTGACAAAAAGTCAATTTAGTCCCAGAGGAGATCCATCGAATCAACTGTGGGAAATCTGGCAGAAATATAATTCAGTTTCCCCTTAACATAGTGTTGTTCTAGCTGCATTAAAGTCTAAAACATTTAACTTGTTTAACTGAACATACGCGATAAAGGATGAGGCAAATAAGTTGCTAAAATTATCTCATTATCACAAAAGAGAATTTTATTGCGGTGAAATTTACGCACATTTTGCTAAAACCATTAAATTACTGATAAAAATTTCCTACATGGTGGCAAGCAGTACTGCTGCCTCTCAGCACTGTTCAGGTGTGGGTTTGAATCTGGCTCAGTCTGTTTGGAGTTTTCATGTTCTTCCCATGTCTATGTGGGTTTCATCTGGACATTCTGATTTCCTCCCAAGGACGTGTGTTTCAGGTTAACTGGTCACTCTAAATTGCCCAGTGTGTCTCTGGCCACCCTGTGATGTACTGGTGTCCAATCCAGAGGCTGTTTCATAGCCTAGCACCCAGGGACTCTGGAATAGGTTCCAGACTCCTGTAACCTTGACCAGGACAAAGCAATTAATGATAAAAGATGGACATTTCTTATAACCATGGAATTATTCCACAATTTTCAAACCATATTTCCCCCATTACATGTGAATACATTTCCACAGACCTCAAACTCCATCTCCAGAGTACGGACTATGGGAACTTCCTCGCCACTGAGAACGAGGACCTGACCGTGTCCAGGATTGATGATAAAATGAAAGAGAAGCTGCTCACTGAGTTCCGCTGCCTGCGCTCCCATTCGCTGCCGCCACTGTCCACCTTTCTGGACTATATCACGTGAGCATTACCACTGGGCCTCTTTTTCTCTTATTTTCATGCTATCTCAGCAAATACAGATGTTGATTTTCTAACAACAGCTGTAGGGTCTGTAGGTTGTTTCTACGATACTGAATTAAGATGACCGAAATACAACATTTTCTGGCTGTTGTCAGTTGAACCGTTGTTGACTGACGGTAACATTTTTTTTCCCCTTGTGAAGGACAACCAATATTACTTTCTATACAGATAATGAATGACAGACCACAGTAAAAACCCACAGACCCCTACTGTCATTCTACAGCATGCACTGTATGCATACACAAAAACACTGATGGTTCCTGAAAACAAATACAATACTGTAGATTTAAAGAGTGTCAGGGCAGGGCAGTTAAGCTAAGGCCTTATATTGTATATTAACTCGTACTTTTCTTTTAAAATTAATAATGACCACGATGATGTCTAAAGTTTGGTATGGAGGACAAAGAGTGCCACATAAAAAAAAAACAAACAAGCAATGCATTAATCATTAAACCAAATGGAAAAAGTAAAACCTAAATTGGAAAACGATGCACAAAATATTAAAATAAATGGAAAAACAATAAAACAATACAGAAAATAAGCAAACTATCTATAAACCCATGTAAAAATGTACATATTTATACACAAAGTAAACTTTTTTTGAACCAGTACTTTCTAGTTTACACTTTCGCATCTTTAAATTACATTACATGACATTAAACCTGAAATACAGTTCATTTCAGTTTTAGGCAATCGTCCTGCTATTGTTTTTCAGTTACAGTTACATGATAGACAACGTGATACTGCTCATCATGGGGTCACTTCGCCAACGGCCGGTTTCAGAGCTGCTGCCTCGGTGCCACCCACTGGGCAGCTTTGAGCAGATGGGTGCTGTCAGCATTGCTCAGAACTCCACAGAGCTGTACAATGCAATCATGGTGGACACACCACTTGGTAAGATGTTGGGTGGTTTCCAAAACACATTAATGCCCATTTGTCTCCTGTTCTCAACCAAGCCTACATGTTCATACAGCCACAAAGCAGACTGCAAATAAGCAGTGCAAGTAAGGCTGATGGTGGGGCCAAGATATAATACAGGAGCCCTTATGAACAAGCACCATGGGGTAGATGTGGGTTATTTTGCAACCCATATAACAAAGGCACATGACGCATGTAAAACCCATGTGGACCTTAAACACATATAGCCCCTTTTATAAACCACAGATGAAATATCGAGCTGTAATCTAAGCTAGGGTGTCATGGCCCTTTAAGAAAGTATTAAATGCTGAATATTCTGCATAAAGTTAAGAATAAATAAAATGCATATTTAGATGAAATCTTTATTTGGGCTGTTCTGTTTTGATGAGTGACCTGTGAATACCAAATAATTTCATACCAATGTGCATTTAATTGTGAAAAATAAAGCAGAACTTGTTATAAATGAACTATGACCTGAGCACAGACCAAATTGCACTGGAAGAGCCAGAAACCATTATATAGTACTGTGATTCCAAATAAAGGCAGGCCTTGGGATGGCTTGAAATATTAGCATTACACAGTATATTAAATTTCTGTTTTCTTTTGCTGTTTTGTTTTCAATGGCAGCTCAGTTTTTTCAGGACTCACTGTCTGAAATAAACCTGGATGAGATGAATGCTGAGATCTTGAGAAACAAACTGTATAAGGTATTACACTTAAAATTTTGCAAAACTTAATTACTTGTGTGCACAGTTCTTTAAAACTCTGTTGCAAAGTCAACACCTTTGTACACAAATCCAGCTCATCTTTACTTTATTATCCTATCCTATTGATGCTAGAGCAAGGCCTGTCCTGGAACTGGCAAGCTCTAGGTCACATGGCCATGTCCTTAACCACTATGCCACCTGCTGTCCTAAGAAATATTAACAAGACAGCTTAGTTTCACACTGCCATATGACGATTACAAAAACAAACAGTTATTCACACATTCACCATCACAAATAGTCAAACAGCAAGCAAAACGAAAGCTTTAAACTAGAAGCCTGAAAATGAGTCTTTATATGTGCGTCTAACATGGCTACATTGGAACTGTGAGATTTGAGGCTGATAGCACTTCCAGAGCTTGCTACTGAGATTTCAACTTCTGACCTTTGACTCCTACCACATGTTCCTCATCTCACAGTTTGTAGTTGGTGTGTGCACATGTGTCTGTTTGTACAACAAAGTCAAAGAGGCACCAGCATGCTGACTCCAAAACACAGGTGCTTGTTCACAGGCCACACAAATACTCACCCCGGTGTGGCCTCAGCCCCTTTTCCAAGTGGGATTTATTTACACAAACTAAACAAAATGACTAAACATGAAGAACTTCTCTTATTCATATTTCTGTCATCATAGGTTCTCCTTAAATGAACACAAATGGTCAGGATTTATTATTCTTTCATTTAACACTGAATAACAATGTTATGTTAGTCCTACATAGAGTCATTCTACAAGTTCTGCAAAGAGGAGGGAGGAGCAACAGAGGAAATAATGTGTCCGATCCTGGAGGTAAGTGTACATGTTTTTACCATCATTGACCATTATTTACTTCAGTGTACCCATTGAAACCAGGATACAATCAGTTTCTGGCTCTTTATGTGTAACTGTCTAACCTCTATGGTGTCTGCAGCCTTGTGTACGTTTACATGCCTCGTTGATATATGTAAAGTTATCTGAATGTCTGCCCTTTGATGCATGAGTGAAATATTTTAAAACTCATGAGCTTTGTGTGTGTTTGTGTGTGCACTGCTGTGCTAAACTTGAGAGGACCATGTCAATTGTGAAGGAAAACAGAGATATGTGTGTTTATGGCCAGTTTGAGGCAGACCGCCGGGCCATCATCATCACAGTGAACTCATTTGGGACAGACCTGAAACGGGACGAGAAGAGCCAGCTGTACCCCACCTGTGGCAAGCTGTACCCGGAGGGGCTGCGCATGCTGGCCAGTGCGGAGGACCACGAGCAAGTCAAAGCTGTGGTCAACCACCATGTGGTGAGTTCCTTCTGCAGATGTGTGACCAGCATGTCGCCACACATTTGGCAGCTAAATGCACTACTGTGTGACTGAGCGGGAGGCTAATTCAACAGATCCTGTTTCAGAGGGGTGGGGTATTTGCTGACTGTTGGACTGGTTCTTTGCCTTTATCGTGTACGACTAGCAAAAACAAAGTTATCAAAAGTAGATCTGCTTGTAAGTAAAGTTGTTAGCCAATATATTTTTGTGTAGCTATGCCTTAGCTAGCGTTAAGTTGAATGTCTATATAAAAGGGAAAACAGGAAAACGGAGCAGTGCAGTCTAAACCAAATTTGATTCAAATTATAATGAAAAAATACAAAAATTTGATTGTTAGACTGTGAACCCAGCTATATCTTTCAAAATATTTTAGGAGTTCATGGTTTCTAGTTTGCTCCTATAAGACAAGTTTTTTTTTTGCCAGTTAGGCAACATTTTCAAACTTGCCAGGTCTGTCTTCTCTCAGGAGTACAAGCTCATCTTCGAAGGCTCAGAGGAGGGTTCCGGTGATAGGACACTGGAGGACATGTTCTTGGAATATGAGGTCAGTCTCTTCTAATTATACAGCTGAACACTGAAATTTTGCCAAAGCAAAATTTAATCATTTTACCTTTATGCAACCATGTAATGAATGCTTCAGTATTTGCAAGTTTAAAAAATGAATGCAAATGGACTTATAAAATGTAGAACTTAAAAGATGATGTCTGTATTTTACAGTAGTTTTAATACAATGTATGTATTATTCATTTTATTGGCTTTACAGATCAAACTGAACACACTGGCATTCCTGAACCAGTTCCATTTTGGGGTGTTTTATGCATACATCAAGCTGAAAGAGCAAGAGATCAGGAACATTGTGTGGATTGCAGAGTGTATCACACAGAGACAGAGGTCCAAGATTAACAACTACATCCCCATTTTCTAGACCAATGAAATGAATCAAATAAATAATGCCATGATGCAACCCTACTCTAGATTAAGTGGTTAACTAAAATGGATGGATGGATGGACGGACAGATGGACAGACTGATAATGCCCTGACACACAAGAGTCTTTGTTGAGAGATAACATTTACAACAATGCTTGCTAAATGAAGAGCTAAGTCCTACTCATATCTACTCATATAAGGCGAATGTTTTATTATTTGCAAATAGAACACTTTCCCTGGAAAACACAGGTCACTTATGTAGGTATCTCATTAATGCCAGAGTCCTACTACCATTTATACAAAATAAACATACATTTCCACATATTTCTCGTGCAAAACTATACTATAGGCTATACACACGCATGCAATATGCCATATTTCTGAAACTGGACACTGTGTTCTTAAAATGTTGCTTAAAGCACTTAGACTAAAATACATTAAACTCACATTGTTCTAACATGCATTAAAGTGAAAACAGATTTTAAAAAAAGATCCACGAAACCTTACAGTTATCTAAGAATATGTGATCAATATGTGTTTTGCTTTTTTTAAATCCTAAAATACTAAGGAACAGGCAGCAGCGTGGAAAATACGTTAGGGAATATGTTAGGGTATTTCTATAAATATATTTAAACATTAGTAGTAATAAAATAATTAAAAGTAATAACAACAAAACTACATTAGTTGTGAACAAAAAATGCACTATAAATATACACTTTTCACTAGAAATTACTAAAGTTAACTTGGTTTAAGTAATGACATCAAACAATTTTGGACAGTTTGAGTTCGCAGCCGATCTTTATAAACAACATTCCGAAATGAACATTTATCACGCGCGCAACATCGCCGCTCGCGGCGCTCATATTATTTTTAGTTGCGCAGCAACACTAGCGGTGACGTGAGGCGAGCGGTGCGAGACGGTGGGTGCGCCTGAGCTCACTGCGCTTGCGCAGCGTGTCCAGCTACACTGAGGAGCGGCCGCTCGGAGCTGTTGCTGCAGAAGATCCTCGCGCGGAGCTGCGGGCGAGGAGAGGTGAGCGAATGCGGTGGCGTGCAGGAGTGCGCGAGACAGGCGATCGAAGTTCGTGAGTGTCGGACTGAAGAGGGCGCGGCGGCGACACTGAGCTCCGGTTGCAGGGGCCCGTCGGATGCAGGACTAAGGCTGGACATGGCCGGGCAGAACGCACAGTGTGCGTGAGAAGTGCGGTCACACTTGGGCAGGGAGCTCAAGGAGGGTGCGGGCGAGTAGAGGGCAACGATACCCACAGAGAAGTCGCGAGAGGAGAGGTAACGCGACGGGGCTTTGGTTGTTCTGCGGCTTTAGCGCTTCTGTTTTGCAAGCGCAGCAGCGGGTCGCCAGGTCGCCAACACTTTTTCGATTGTGTTTGGGTAACTGTGTGTCTGTGTGTGCGGCCGACCGCGCTCCCGTGCTGCGTCTAAAGATGGCGGCGGAGCTGCGGGCCTGAGCCGAGTTCAGGCGAGGAGCCCCGCACGGCACTGCGCCGGTGCACCGCAACGAGCCCGGTGTAAGCGGTCCAGTGGCCGTGAACGTGGTTGGGTTCGGCAGGCTGACTAACGGCGGCTAGCCCGCCGGTTCCTGGCTCCTACTGTTTAACAGTACAAATCCGTATCACACGTCCTTACTCCACCGATCAGTGTACAGTCACTGGTTTGCATGTGTGTACTTGTTTATTTTAAAATTTTTTTATGTTCTTATACATTGCAATTTCACATATATAGATTTTACCTTTGATCTGTCTATACTTGTATTGTCTTTTTATTATTCATTCCCTACATTTTCTTTCCGCTGTTCTGCGCACCGCGGACCCGAGGATCTTCATTTCGTCTCTTGTATACCTGTTGTTTAAGGGTTTTCGACAAAACACGATTCTTGGTGATCGATGATCCAGCCTGCTGGCGGCTAGTTAATGTGTTAATCCGTGCAGCTGTTCGTGTGCTTTGCAGCTTGGATCGTGGTTTCGACACAACTGACCACCCGCTTGTGGGAAAACAGGCATTACTGACATAATGAGTAGTGTGTGAAGATCCCTGTCGAGTGTGTTTTTACTGCTACTGTGAGACGTGTGAAAGGAACACCATGCAGTGTGTCTTTACTACCACTTTGAGGAGTGTGCAAGGAGCACTGTATAGCATGTGTCTTTACTACCACAGTGTGAGGAACACCATGCTCTGTGTGTCTTTACTGCCATGGTGGAAAGTGTGTAAGGAAAAAGTGAACACTCTGTGTCTTTACTACCACACCAAGGAGCGAGTAAGAAACACTGCACAGCATGTGACTTTACTGAGAGGTGAGAAGTGTGCAAAGAAAATGGTACAGTGTTTGTCTTACTGTGCAAGACTGCAAGGAACCCCACATGGTCTGCATCTGTACAGCTAAATGTAGGTACAAATATGCATATAATTATGCCTTTTGAAATGTATGTTATTTTAGGCTGGGGACTGACTTGGGTTTTAAAAACTACATTTACGTTCATTATTTAATGGAATATTGGAAGGTGTAAGTGCAACTTCTAAATGATACTTTGGTTTAGAACCATTGCTAGTTAATTACCCCTTTGGTTTTCATTGCACTTGGCATTTATCATCTGTGGCTTCCAATGTTTTTCTGTGAAAACTGCTCACTGCAAAAGATACCCAGTTTAATAAAATGAAAGTGTCATTTCTTGCCTTCTATTGATTATATTATTAGCACTAGCTTTTACTTGGCTGTCATAATTAATCAAGAAAATGTAAAATGTTACATTTGCCTCACAAGCCATATAATTATTAGGGGTGCATAATAATATTGGAATTCTTTTATTTATTTATTTAATTGATATCAGGCCAATTTTTATATTGTACCATTTCAAAAACACATACAAAAATATCTGCAGTGTAGAATGGTGGTGATGTAAGATATGCCATTTGTATTACTGGCAAACTTGGTGTCAACAGGATATTGTTCAGTGTGGTTTCTAATATGCTCAATGAAATTAGAAATAAACTTTTTCCAACTAAAATAATGAGCATGTGTCAGCATTTAAGGCTACAGCCTACAAAACTATTTCCTACTTAAGGATCAGGTAGCAGCCAAATGTGGTTCAGCAGATGTTATTTTAATGATTGTACGGGATTTGCAAAACTGAAATGTTGCACAAACAAATATTACATTTGTTTGTAATTCTCATCCAGGAGTATCTAGTTCCGTTTTTTTCTTGTATTTTTAAAAGTGTGTATACTGGTATTGGCATTGGCCGATTAGGTATAATTAAACTATTTGATGTCAGCACTGAATTCTTATATTTTGCATTTATAATAATTATTCATCGGATTATACAGGTATTTCCACTGTATCAATTCATCGTAAGTATTTTACTTAGGAGAACTACAGCAAGAGGGTCAGTCTTCAGATTCCAAAACGGTTGCTCTAATCACCGTACCACCTACTGCCCTGATATGCAGGTAGCTCAACTGAAGTGTGAACTTAATACAAGTAGAATAGTACCCTGTATATCTGTTTTGACTGTAGCATGCTTTTTTTGATCTGGTATTAAATACAGAAATTCTGTTGTATGTGTACAAAGGTGTAGCTCAAGGAGTTATCACTAATCCCTTTGCTTTGTGTGCAGTTCTGTGGGCTTCAAATGTTTGGTCTCTTTGATTTGCCTTTGCCTGTCATTTTTTAGGTGAATCTTCCACTATTGACCTGTCCCCGAGTCAGTCTTTGTCTTACTATAGACAAGTAGCTTTAGTTATCTGTTATGGATGTGGTGGAGAGGTCACCATTGGGCCAGCACACTGAAGAAACTTGTTTGAAGATGTTATCCCATGAGCCTACCACCCCATTGAAGGGCTGTTATTGTTTGTGTTTCTCCTCCTTCCTAGGTGGATCTCAGCTTGGGACCCTTGGGTTTATTGAACGTAATCTCAAAAAAGCTTAAAGAAATCACCTAGGAGTGATAGATTAGTAGGCCTGTGTGAATAGGCTGATCATGCTGGATGGAATTTAAGGATCTGGTAGTAGCCTAATGTGATTCTACAGATGCTGTTTATTTAAATGAGTGTACAGGATTTGCAAAACTGAAATGTTGCACAAAATAAATGTTACATTTGCCTGTAATTGTCATCCAGGAATATCTAGTTCCATTTTTTTCTGGTATTTTTAAAATGTATACTGGTATTGGCATTGGCTGATAGGTACCAATAAATTATCTGATGTCAGCACTGAATTCTTATATTTTGCATTTATAATAATTATTCACCGCACCCATAAGAGATATAACCAAAGCTATTTGTCAATAATAAGACAAGGACTGAAATTATTCTGTAACTGGGAGATCTATACTTAAATTTTTTTATGATTTCCCAAAGTTGGGAGCATATGCTCTATTTCTGTATCATTTCATTCTTCTGTTGTAGACAAGGGTTGGGTATATCTGGAAGTATGAGGCAGAGTACCTCAGTGCAAAGGAAAACCACTTCATCACAGGGCAACTAAACTCGAGGTGGATAGTTTTCCATTCCGCTGAGGTCAGTGTATCCACTGTCCTTCTGCCTTATGTTCTGTTGTATTAGCGACCTCCCCCAGATTGTGATGCTTTCCTCCCAAAGATTTAATAAAAATTGTGCTCCTGTATTTCGGGGTGCAAGTACCACTACCACTGCTCCATTCAAAATGATGGGCTGCTGATGGTGTGTGTTTGTAGATATAGTGATGCGTAGCTTCATAACCTAGAACATGTTATCAGTTTTTGTGCTTCTTTGAAGGTTAGATACAACTCTGATCACACCTGGACCAGATCAGCGTGGTGGCTATAACCAATACAAAAGTGGACTAAACATTAAGCAGTTGAACATTTCATTTCTTTATATTAGCTCTGCTCTTAGTTGTGAAATACCCATGCTTGAACACTTGCGGGACATTATGTAGGGATGTAGCAAGCAGTGGTGATTGCTATGGCATTGTGGTCAGTGTCAGGAAGTGTAGCTTAGATGAAAGGAACATGGTACCCTGTGGCTCTTTGTGCCAGTCAGGTGCTTCCAGCAGTTGCCGTGCAGGCAGCTGCTTTGTGGGCCTTCCGATTGCTGACTGCATACAAAGGAACAATGGCTGTTTCTTTTAGTGCAGAGACCTATTTATACAAGGCAGTCCCGTAAAATGTCACACTAACGTGAAACATGTTTATGTAGTAATTTATTTCACACAGTGGATTGCTCAGATGGTGATTTAACGTTCTTTTCTTGACTTCCTAGTTATGGATCCTTGCTGGATGTGATGAATGTCATGACAAAGCTGTCACTGACAATGCGAAAAGCCTGAAAAAAAAAAATGCAGATGTTTAGTCGACAAGTTGTGCCACTTCTCCTTTGTTTGAGTGTTGGTCACAATGATGTGTGGTTTTCCACTGGAGTAAAGTTTTCATACACATCTGTGTGCTATATTCTGAGACAGTTGGGGATGGTGTATATCCATGAGGTGTCATTGAGGAGTGAGAAACAGCCAGCGCAGGATGTTTGTCTACAGTAGATGTCACTGAGGATCCATTTACTTTGCCCTTTTCACTTCACCTTTCACAATTCCTGCCAAATGTGGCCCATATTACGCTTTTAATTCTGATTTACTATATTAGATTCTTTAAAACCAAGTTCATGCACTTTCGGTGGATGTAAAAATTATTTTTTCCCTGCAATTTTTACAGAGTCAAGCTATACTATACATTAAAATTAATGTGTATAACTGAAGGGGAAAAAAACTGGGTTATTGATGGCTTTGGGAACTGTCCTTTGAAAAGATTATTTCCACTTTATTTTGAACAGTAGCAAGTTCAGTGCTGTTTTTTTGGAATACCTAACAATCGTTGTTCTTTTCATTGCTGTATGTTAACAGTGTGTCATGGCTAAGATATATTCAAATACAAATATGGAGCACATTGTATTTATATGGAGGAAGTTTGTTACCAGTAAAAAAAAAAAACTAAATTACTATTTATTTTGTTGGAACAAATAAACCTGTTTTACTTACTAGCTATCATGTCATGGTCTTGTGGTCTCACCATCCATAAGGTGAAGGATGACATTCAAATTCAATTGAGGGAGGCATGAGCATGGTCTTAGACAGTATAAACTGGTTCTGGGAACATGAAACATGGCATATTACCCCTCTGGTGGGGAAGGAGTCTGTGATGGTGCAGGAGTTGGAACAGTATCAGATAGATGTATTTGGTCTCACCTCTGAGTATAGCTTGGGTTCTTCAACCAAACTCCATCAAGGAGTTTGGTTGAAGGTGGTCTCGTATTCTGGAGTTCCTCTTTATGACGAGTCATGGAAGGGTGTGGGGTTACTGAGCGGTATATAACTGGAGTTTTCCCCTATAGAATAGATGGTTGCTTCAGTGCAGCTGCAGTTTGCAGAGAGGAGAACTCTGGCTGTTGTTTGTGCATGTGCACTAAACAACATTTCTGAGTATACAGCTTTATTGGAGTTGGTCAGTGAAGTATTTAAGAGGGTGCCACTACTCTAGTCCTGCTGGGGAACGTCTGTGCTAATATTGGGAATGATGGGGTTATCTGCAACGGAGTGATTAGAAAGACTATTCTCCCGCTTCTGAATTCAGGTCATGAATTGTTATTGGATTTATGTGCTAGCTGTGGATTGTCCATAACAAAGACCATGGATGAACAGAAGGAGGTTCACATATATACTTAGTATACTTGCATTTAATGTATGGGGTGCTGGCTAGACAGACTTGGGCTTTCTCTGAGGGACTTCTGAGAAAGACAAGCAGGCAGCTCTGCGTGACATTGATTCAATTTCCATTTCTGAGAAAATTGCTTACTTTTTCCGAGTGAGATTGAAGGTGTTGAGTCTGAATGGACCGTGCTTAACACCTCGATCATAGTTGTGGTTGCCAGAAGCTGTGGCTAGAGGGTGGTTAGTGCCTCTCATGGTGGCAACCCCAGAACCCCAGCACGGTGAAGCTGTTAGGCTGAAGCAGGAAAATCAAGAGCAGCCAGCTGAGGTGAATCGGGCATGTTGTAAGGAGGCCCCCTGGTAAAATCCCTTGGGAGTTAGAAAAGCATGTCCCACTGGAAAGAGACCCATGGCCAGTCCAAGATATGTTGTAAGGATTATATCTGTCAGATGGCCTGAGAACAGCTGGGAATCCTCAAGGAGGAGCTGCACACCATTGTGGAAAACAGGACAGTCTGGGTCCCTCTTCTAAGGCTTCTCCCATTGTGAGTGTCTACAGGAAAAGCAGGCGTGAAACTGAGTACAAGTATACATTTGTAAATATTTAATATATATAAAATATAAAATTTATGACAATTTGTTGGAAGGAGTGAAAGATGTAGAAAATATCATGAAGATTTTACAGACTATTAAGTTGCATGTGGCTTTTAAATGTTCTATGTTGTTGTAAGGTGAGCTGTATCACCCTAGATCTTAACTTTTGCAATATAAAATAGAATACTGGCCTTGTATTAGAACAAAGAGCAATTTCCAATAAAAGTTTTTGTAGAAGCGCTAACCTCATTGGTATTAAGTACAGCAGGTAGCATTGTTAGAGGTGCTGCCTTGCATAAAATAACGTTTAAATCCCTACCTACTCATACTGTAGTGTCTTTCATACAGGTACTTAACCTAAATCACTCCAATAAAAATTACCCTGGTGTGTAGCTGAGAAAAATTGTAGTTAATAATTGAGAACTTTTGAGAAGATCCGCAGCTGAATTAAGTAATAGTATATATGGTTCTCCAATAATGGCTAATTCTTCCAGAGAAAATTTCGTGTTAAAGGGTGTTGGTAACGCTACTTAATGAGTAATGGCATACACTCTGCAAAGCACAGATACTAAGTCATAGACTGTGATCTTGTGAATTTGGCTCACAGGTGGTTGATGTAAAGAAATAATCAAAATGTCTCCATCCAGGTTAGATCCTGCAGTATAAAAAGACTTCATATGTATGACCCTGCAACAGATGTTGTCATTGAGAGTGAATGCAACTATAAAAATGTTTTACAAATATTATAAAATATTTGGTGCTTTCATTGTCATGCATAAAAATGTTTCAGTTGGCATTTTAATTAAGTTGAAGTGAAATATGTATCTTCCAGAAATAGGTAAGTATTTATTTCCCCTCCATTAAAAAAAATCATTTTGCCCCTCAACAGGAATTCATGTAGCTGGGTAACTTCAAGAAATGAAGCGTTAGGTGAGGAATAAATTTATGTAGTTAGTTTTGTTGTGGAAGAAGTGATAATGTGTTAGTGTTAATCTGTAGGAAAATGGCCAAACTGACTCCACTGAGAGACAAACAAGTTTGTGGTTTGCTGTAGCAAGTTTACTATGCTCAGCTGCTGCAAAACATTGCCCCAGACACCAGCCCTCTGCTGCCCTGGCTAGGGCTCCAGTCAGCTCAGGTCACAGACTTGGCAAGCAGTTTGTGACTGGCACTTGGATTCTGTCACTTGGTGCCTGTAAGCACATTCTTTCGTTCTTAAAATGTCAGATGTGCACCCCATGGGATAAGGGATGGTAATACAAGAATGTGGCATCTTAGGTTAGGGGTTAGGGTGTAAGGCGTTCTTTGTTTGATTGGCACAAATTTGTGTTCCTGTTGCTGTGGCAACACTTTGTTCCTCCCTAGTGTATTTGTTGCTGGATGTTTGTGTGTGTCTGTGTGGTGTATGTGTGCTTCTGGGTGTGTGGCACCCTACTACTAAAGACCTCCTGTAACCTATTACTGTGTTGTTCATGTTGAATAAGACTGTGTACATCTTCTGCAAAGTGTTCCTTCATTTATTAGTACAGGTATCTCTTGTTATCCGAATCTACTCTGTTCCTGAAAACGTGTTTGATACTTCAGACAGTGGGAGCTTATATTCCAAGTTAATGCTTTCCCAGCACATCCCAAACCCCACCAACCAATTTTTTCCCAAATATCACTAAACACACTTTACCTATATAACTGTCCACCAATGATTTCTTCATACTTTTCCCATTTTCTTAAGGCATTTTCAATTAATCTGGGAATGACAATATTGATACTGCACAAAACATTGAACAATATGAGCACAAGTTGTGATCCCATCTGGAGAACAGCTGAAATACAACTGCAGCACATTCTTCTTACCTTTTGTAGCTTTTTTCTGATCATTGTTGGAAATCCTGGGGGAGTTTTGTGCTGAAAACTCCAGGGCCATTGTTAATACTGTGGTGATGCCACTTTTATCAGTTCTTTTAAGGGTAATAAACAAAGCACCTTGCACTTATTTCAGTCAACACAGATTTCAAGTGTTATAACAATATTTTTACATTCCCAACACTGTCCTCTCATTTAGACTTGTGACTTAAATGTTTTTGGTATTTTTCGCTTTAAAATATTTTTGAACATGGATTCGTTAGTGTTTTTGATTTGGACTGTGAATTTTGGGTACCAATTTTAGCAATTTGTTATGATAAATGTTTGGATAGTGAGATTTTCAGATAGCAAGGGATACCTGTACTTTATTTTTCTAGTTTGCTTGGTGCTAGAAAACTGCAGTAGATCACCTGTCTGCTAGGTATTTAATTTTGCTCTGCTGCCACAAATGTGGACCCATGCATTCACATACTTTTAGTGCACCTCTTTGGACACCTCAGCAGGTTCCGAGCAATAAAGGACATGAATTTTGCATGGTTTTTTGGTGTTTGACTAGGACTGTCTGAGATCACCTCATCAGGGTCGAGTGCTCTTCAGCACCTTAATTGTTCAAATCAAAGCAAAGAGTCTGCTTGTGGTTAATGCCATTTGCAGGTGTCCAGTATGAACCTGAATCTCAAAAAATTGTGGATCTCGTTCGACTGGGACAATAAAATGTCCCTGCTGTTTTATATTGGCAATGTTCAGCTCTTATTCATTTAATTTGGCTGCCTGATTGGAAACTGGCAGCATCTTTATGGGTCCAGCAGCCTGTGGTGCAGTGCAGTGTTTTACAGAAGCTGGCATCAACCTGCTAGTCCCAGACCCAACTCTTTCCATGTACCTGAGTTCGGCAGAATTATCAAATGAGTTAGGAACTGCTTGTGTAAGCACCATTCTCCCCGGCCTCCTCAGTGAAGTTTCACATTTACAGTAAGGCTTGTATACGGCATCCATGTTTACTGGGTGCTGAGCTTTGCAAGGATGCACTTGGACAAAATGCAAAATAAACGTTTTACTTCATTACATTAGTGTTGCTCCCTGTCTCCTCCCTTCCTGTTTTTAATAACCTTCTGATGCTTTCTAGAACCAAAATGTGTACACAAGACTTATTTATATACTTATTTATTGGGGACATATATTCTCCTCACAGGACAACTTCATTTAATTACATGAATGCAAGGTTGGAATGGTGGCACAGTTAGTAGTGCAGCTTTGGGTCTTGGCTTGACCTTAGCTCGTGTTTGGTGTGGGTGCTCCAGTTTCCTCCCACGGTCCAGAGACATGTTCCAGGTTTATTGGTCACTCTAAATTGCCCACGGTGTGTAACCATCTTGTGACGGAATGGTGTGCACTCTGGGGTATAGTTTCATAGCTTAGTGTCCAGTGATTCCAGAATAGACTCAGGACTGCCGTGACCCTGACCAAGATAAAGCGGTTACTGAAAATGGATGGATGCATGAATGCAATTCAGCAGTGTGGTTTGTATCAGTACCTCCAGGATTGTGTCCTCCCTTGTAATCTGAAGTTATTCCAAGTTACTTTTGCCAATCAGCTGCTTTTGCAGATTTAAGTCAGACGTTTGAGTGAACAATGAGAATGATGCTTTGAGACTTTAAAAACTATTTATGTTGTGCATATAGTATTAAGCACTCCTGTTCCTTGGTGTCTGGATATTCTGCACAATTATGACTGACTTGACTGACGTTTCTTCGAAAGGTCATTTTCATTTTTCTAATTACAAGTGCCACCTGGGCCCAATCGCTGACCATTACTCAATGCAAATATGATAAATTGCACAAAGCACAAGTTTTGCTGGTATATACACAACTTTATTAATCCTTAGTGGAAAATTCAGTTTGTTGATGGGGAACATGTAAAATAGGACTGTTAATGTCTGATGTGGATTTAGCTTGCAACATTCTTCAGAAAACTCATACTTTCCTGAAATTGTGTGTGTGTGTGTGTGTGTGTGTAAAACTGTTTAAACTAATTTTGTTGACATTCCTAGTCTTGGGCCATATTGGTTAAAAGTCTGAGTATCATGGGAAGGCTTTTGACTTCATTTTGGCGTTGATGAGAGAAGTTTTTCGATACTTTCTTTAGCAGTGCAAAGAGTTAATGATAGTGCATTGTGGAATATGGGATCACCACGAGGTAACTTTTTACTATAGGATGTGCCTGATATTGTAAAATGGCCTCACATTTCTAGGTCCTTACAACCATGCAGAGCAGTCATCACACTTAGATTTCCACGAGATAGCTTCCATTGCTAAGGGGCCCAGGTTTTGTACTCCTTACATCAGGTTATGCATCTTTGAGCACTATCCTTGCATACACGCAGATTCCAAATGTTAGCTTGTTGTAAATTCTACCTCTGCTCACAGTGTACAGTTTTTGCTGAGACTGGGCATAGAGGTGCAGGTTCAGTTCAGTGGTAACTGAGACTAATTTTGTCACTTAGCAGCTGTCTCGTGTCATGTCCATCTCTAAGTGAACTTTGACTTCTGACTGTTCTCCTTTGCCGATGCAGTTAGTTCCACTTTGGGGACTAGGCAGCACTTCACATTCATGAAACTAACAATTGAGACAGATGGATGGTTTTTCTGAGACACTATCATGATACTGTATAGTGCAGTATATAGTGTAGTGGGGAAAAATATATATGCTTAAATCCCAGTTTTGATTTTTTTTGGACATTCACCATGTCTGTATTTGACCATACCATAAAAATGAACCAGGCTAACAATTTTAGTGTAAAAAGGTAAATCCGTCATATACCATATTGCATTAAAAAAAAAGTCTCGGTTTGTGGCTCCTATGTTCTGCACACTAGTGCAGAGGTATTATTCACATTGCCTTCAAACTTGCCCTGTGTGTCTGGGTGCCCATATCCTGTTTGTATTCTGTGTTTTCTACCTCAGTGACTCAACTTCCCATTTCCTGTTTCAGGAAAGACATGGGCCACGGTATGGGCTGAAGATCTCCAGAGCTTTGTGAGCACACAGCTGTGAGTGGATCAGTCAAACTCAAATGCACCTACACACTTTTGCTGTGGTGACCCCCCCTATAAAAATAACATCTATGACTTTTTATCTCTGGTGACGTGGTCCTTAAAAGCTCCACTCAAAGTAATTTCCTAAATAATCACTTATAGAAGGAGACATCATGGTGTGACAGTTTCTGGTCAGGTTCATAACTGTTGTCTAGGTTCTCAAAAGTAAAACCTCCAGCTGTAGATCACTTCCAGCAGTGATCATCCATTTAATTTATCCTCCTATTAAATGTGTTTTCAAGGCCATAATAGCAGCCTATGACATGGCAACAGCCTCAGTGCATGCAGACAGCAGCAACAACCACGGAGGGAGGTCCCAGCTGCAGGCTGTCGGTAAGAAGACATGACTTTTAACACCTTTATTACAACTTTGCTTACATTCTGGGTTTGGCCTCTTCTCTTGGACTTCACAAATTAACCACTGGGCCAAACAAGATATTTTTAGTTTGAGTGTTGGGTGGTGATCGCTTATTGTGGGCAATGTAGAAGTCTGCTATTCACAGTTTCTTGTAGTTTCAATTTCCTCTCTTATGAAGCTGATTAATTTTTGAACTGCTTCTAAGGCTCTAGGCTCCTTACTTGTGTTGTTTGTTAACCTTCCCAGTCTCCTGTGCCAAGCTCAAGCGGAAGAAGAACTGGTTTGGCACTGCCATCTATGTGGAGCTGATTGCAGATGGGGAGGTGCGCAGAACGACCAAGTCTCACAGCTCCTCCAACCCCAAGTGGGAGGAGCGACTTACATTGTAAGAACCTTCTCCACCTTTGATTCAGCCTCAGACCTGATGAAGTTTTTACATTTCACGATAACACTTTAACCACTTTCACAGCTAGATGTACCCTGGAATGCTTATGAACATCAGACTGATTCAAAATCTGTTGCACTACCCCCCCCTTTAGCATTTTACTGGATAACAAAATGATGCTTCAACATTTTTTTTGTGAAATGTTAATTCAAAATAATAGTTTTTTTTAATAATGCAACATGAGTTTTGCATCACAAAATGTTTTTTCAAAAGCTGAAGCAATCCATTAGGATAAATATTAAAATGCTTTCATTGTAGCTAACCTTAAGTTAGGTGCACAAAATTACCTTAATGAGCTACTCATTTAGTTGACTGATGCGTCCTGGGGGGTTCAATAATGGTGGTTTACAATAAATGATGACAGGTAATGACAATGACAGGCAATGAAATTTAAAGTAAAGAAATTGTGAAATCCAAGGAACTGTCAAAGAAAGCCAAAGAACAAGTTATCAGAATGATATGGAGAAGGTTACAAAAATATCAAAGGACGTCCCTGTGAACAGTCTACTCCATTGTTAGAAAATGAAGGCAGCGTCACATCACCCAGCTGTCCTGCCAAAACTGAGCACTTAGGCAAGAAAGAAATTAAGGGATGCGATACTGTGGCCAGCATCAACTTTGAGTTACTGAGTTCAATAGCTGCAATGGGAGAGAATGTGTATCGGTCAACCATGTCCAGCACCGTGCATAAAAGTAGCCTGTATGGCAGGATGACAACAAAGAACCTGAGTGATCTGACAAAAAAGACAAAAGGTACTATGGTTGTCAGATGAAACAAAAATTGAACTTTTTGGACTGCGTATCATTATTAGCACATCACCCAGGTGTCACTATCCTGACATTAATGCATGGGGTGGCAGCATCATGCTATGTGGTTGCTCTCAACAACATGGACTGGAAAGATCCTAAAGACTGAAGGAAGACTGTACAGTGCTGAAAAGTACTAAAGGAAAACCTGTTTCAATCTGTTAAACACTTAAAATTGGGGCAACTGTTATTGTTTAACAGGACAATGATCCAAAACACAGAAAATGTTAGTGTCCTAGGGTGGCCCAGTCAAAGTCCTGATCTGAATCCAATTGAGAATTTGTTCACAGGCGATGTCCAAGCAGCTTGAGAGAGAACTTAAACAGGTTTGCCAACAAGAATGGCTAAAAATTGCACAAAGCCGGGGTCATAACCTCGCAGGGACCTAAAAAGAGTTTGTGCTATAAAAACTGCTAAAGATATTTGCACCTGATATTGAGTACTGTGGGGTTAGCATTGAGTACCAGTACTTCAGCATATTTCAGTTTTTTTATTCTTTAAAAAAATTGTATGATGGAAAACTCCTGTTGACTTAATTCTCAAAACGATTTTTTTTATTATTCTAAATTAAAATATTACATGGAAAGAAATATTAAAGCATCAATTTGTAATCCAGTGAAATGTGTAATCTTTTTTCCCTCTCATTGGTCCAACTACTTTTGCAAAGCACTTTGTCTAGTGTTGCAGAAAACGTGCCTTTCACAGAAGTTTGCACAATTTGTTAAAATTGACCTCCATTTGACTGTAATTCCTTTCCTAATGAACTGCAATTGTTTATCATTGGCCAGATTCTGCTACTCCTTGGTTATTTAACAAATAAAATGTCAGCAACTTCTGTGGGGGAAGTGAAAATAAACACAGAAAAGTGTTTAGGCATGTCTTTATATTGATCAGCCTAGTGCTTGTAAAAAGGGAACAGACTAGTATTTTATCAATAATTTTAAAGTTGCTTTTGGGTGGCTTTTTCGTGCTCTATACTGTCTCAGATCCTCTCCAGTCTGAGGGCTTTGTTCTACAGTCGGCAAGACCTCAGCAGTAACTCTGCTTGTTAGATGATTAGTTTTGAAGTCTTATGTTGTCCTTTTCTTCCACATAGTGGAAAAAAGGGGGGATAGAGCATCTTCCCACCCTTGTAGTGGGTTGTCCTAAACCTGTGACTGAGTCCATTAATCAGACTTGCAAATACTTGATCAAAGGTGTAACCATCCACTATTGTGCAGTTATGTATGGGAGAAATAAAAAGTGCAATTTCTCTGTAGTGTTGAAGCAGAAAATAGTTTTTGTTTATGGCCTCTGTTACTCAAAGCACAAACGTATTTTTCACATATTTATAACACCTCTTGGAAAGTTGAGCTTTTTGTTAAAGGTCTTTTACTGCTGTTCTACATGGAACAACAGGTGGTATAGTACCGTACTTTCCAGACTCTAAGCTGCTCATGAGTAAGTCTCATGCCCTACAAAATGCACACAGCACGTATTTTACCAATAAACCCACAATATGCTCAATGGGTATGAAAGGTCATACATGCATTCATTTGTAACCACTTCCTGTAAACCAATAAAAAAATTGATTTTGAAAAGTACACTCAGAAATGTGACTTCATTCAGTTGTAGTTAATTGTGTTTATTAAAAATAAAATGTTGCTGGCCATATGAGTGGTTGAAATAACAGCATTGGTCTGCCAACAAAATCCGTAATGTTAATCTCCTTCAGAAACACCTGTGCACAGAGGCACATCTTCACTCTTCTGTACTGGTATCAATTACAAACTCACTGTTCCAGTTCAGGTCACAATTTGTTTTTTCCCCACAGCTAAAACAGAAATTCTGCAGCCTTGTACCAATCTCTCAAGTTTCTCACTCTTTCCGAATTCATGTTCCGCTACATGATTCCTGTTTTCAGATACAAACTGTTTAGTGAGCAGTTAACTCAGCAGTGTAGTTCTTTTGCCTTTTTGTTGGTAGCATTTTAAGCCTTTTGTAAGTCTTGTATCAACTAACAAAACTATGCCTATACTGGCAGTTTTGTTAGTTGATACAAGACTTACAAAAGGAACTATAACACAATGTAGTTATGAGATACAAGTACACAATACAGTAGATTGTATTCAGTTTTTTATTATATATGTTACATTGAACTATACCAGCCCGCAAGGGGGGGGGGGAGCAAGACTTGTGGTCTAAATTATGAATATTACTAAGAGGGTGCCTTTTTTAAATTTGAGATCCTGCTGCAGTACCATTGATGAAGATACTTACCCTGAATTGATGTGATAAAAAAAATTACTCAGTTGTATAAGTGGGTGGAACACTGTAAGCAGCTTAGTTTACAAACTTAACTTATGTAAATTGTCTTGGAGAAAATTTCCAACTACACAAATACAGTGGGTCCCCTACCTTTAAATGAGAAATCACAATAAAGGACAGTGGCCAGAACCTAGAAGCAGGGTGTTGAAGAATGTAAAGCAGCACTTACTGTTCATAAACTCTGTCTGCAAATGGGGCAAAGCTTTGGCATGTGGTTTTGGGCACCCACTTTAAATGTGACCTGAAAATGGCAAGGTCCTCATCACTTGAGTCAAATAGTAGCGCTGTGTATCACAGCCTTTGAGTCTGAGTGTGGATTGCAGTGAAGTAGACACCTGTGATGTAGTAGGCCGCTCTGTGCTACCTAAAGCAGTAACTCTTCACTTGCTACTTCAGGAATCCCATGTGCAGGATATAAACACAGCTCTGCTACAGAGGGCTGACAAGAAAGTAGGCAGAGGCTTGTAGAAATCAGGGAAGTATCCATTCTTAGAGCAAGAATTAGTCTGTCCAGGTGTGTCCGAATAGCCTGCCCCCCCCCCTCCAAAAAATGGAAAAGATTAATTTTGTGTATATTGCAGATTGAATTTATTTTTCTGTTTAGGCATTTAATTTGATTCTCTCTTTGTGAAATTGTTTTGAGACTGTACTCAGCAAACCAATTGAATTTAGAAGAGTGGCTTTAGGATATTTGAGCGGTGATGTCATAGTCATAGGTGTGTAAGTTTATAATGGAACCTGAAAAGAGCAATGAGGAATACATACATTTGTGCATCCCTCTGATTCATATTGACAATCCCCCCCAGTTGACAGCTTCAGTTCTCAAAAAACAAAACCTTGTTTATTTGAAATCTTGGTAATAATGACCTTTCCCTGAATGTGGCCTCGTTGCTTTATACCCACCCAGTTGCATACCTCCCCTGAGACTCTGCCCGTGTGGGTGTTGCTCTCTCAGGGCATTTGTTCATGTTGTTGTGATGAATGCTGCTTCTAACATTTACACAAAATGTTTGGACTGGAGATACTGACATTTCTGAAGTTTGCAAAAGTGTTACTCACAACTCCAGGAATGCGCTGGGATTGGTAGGGGCCTTGGTTCATTTTGCTTTACTGTCAGTTCCTCATCCTTTTGTCAGTGCAGTGATGTTAGAATGGAGGTGGAAGGACTGGTGACGTTTGAGTCTTCCTGCTACTAGAAGAAATTTCTTCATTCCGTATCAGCAATGAGCTGATCTGTGTGTGTATGTTTTGTTGGATCAGGATGTGGGAACTGGGAATGGCGGGTGCTTGCAGTTACATACCAAGGATGCTGACCTGCTGAGGATGAGAACTTCCATTTTAACATTTTACTGCATTTGTATTTTAAAAGTAACTTTAACCCCCCCTTACTTCCAAATTGGCTTTATTTAATCTATTCATGCATTTATTCATTCATTTTTACATATTTGTGCAGCTAAATTTAAGAAAATTTATTGAAGTCCTCCCTGAGATGTAGTTGCATGTTTTTGTTAATTCCCACCTACCACTGTATATTGACTCAATACAGTACAATGAATCAAGCCTTCAACCTCTATTCATATTCAGTTGGTGTACACAAATTTCTTTGGTTGGATTTCAGGAATGTATCTCCTCATTCCAAGCTAGACTTCAAGGTATGGAGTCACCACACTCTGAAAGCAGATGCCCTGCTGGGGAAGGCCACCTTGGATGTCCATCAAGTCCTGGAGCAGAATGAGAGGAAGTGTATGTGAAGCCCTTGTACTGCCTTTAATGCAGACTGCCGCATCAGTCATTCAAAGGAAACCTTGCCTTGCCAGCGGCAACCTGCGTGTGACATTCAGATTCACCTCTGCGGGTGTTTCCAGCTGGTTTCCTTTATTCACACGCTGCAGCTTCAGTCCCACTAGGGTCATTTATTTTAGTGACTTTTAGGCAGAGATTTTTAGTAATGCAGAAGAAGGTAAAATCAAGGTATAATGTAAAAAGAAATGTTTCAAGAATTTTGCTTTTTTGGAGCCCTCTCTTGCTATAGCCCAGAGTCCCAAGAGTGGATGCTGTTTGACTGTCATGGTATATAGGTCTTGCTGTTCCTCTTCAACATTTTAGTCAGTGTGCTATGTGTAATAGATCTTTTGACAAGTAGTGTCCACTCATTGGCTTCTTAAAATTCCCTATAGTGGAGAATGTGAAGGAGGTGCTGAAGCTAGTCCTGGAGAGTAAGAGTGGGGCACTCATCCCCACAGGGGAGCTCACCGTTTTCCTGGACGGCCTGGTCCTAGAACAGGAATCACTTGCTGATGGGAGCATGCTGGGCAACTCCTCTGTAGCCAGTGAGTCTGGAACACCACTTTTTTTTCCCTCTGGGTCTCCTACTACATCTGCTGTCCCACCTCCCTTTCCCCTGATTTCTCTTATTTTAAGATGCCATAGCCACAATCAGGCTTGTGTCTCTTAGATAGTGTTCAGAGAGTAGGAGTTGGGATGGACGTTCAGTGCTGGTGGTCATCCTTTGAACGTTAGGGGAATTTAATGTACCTTGTGCCTTTATCTGCCTACATCCTTGCAGAAGTGCAGCAGAATGGTGATGCAGTCCATGGAAGTGGACGAGAATCCTCAGGAGGGAGAACACTGTAAGTGCTCCTTGTTGTTTTCATTCTTTGGGGAATGAAGCCCACTACCCCTGTTTGAATGAAAACAAAGTGTTTGTCATTACTGGTAATATTTTACCAGCAGCTCTGGAACACAGGAACAGACTAGACATATGCACATGCATGCTGTGCTGCTGGCTTCTTGTTGCCGTGCTCCTCTTATCACTGCTAAGCTGTTTTTTCATTTTCTGTCTACAACTCAGCTGTATATCCCCACTCAGTTTATTTGGATGCATAAACCTGTCATTCACACAGAGATAGTGAAATGAATTTTCCTCATGCACTGTAATATTGTCGGCAGTTTATTGTATCAAATTGGGCCTCAGGAACAAAGTGTCAGAAATCAACAGTGCTGATTGCTGGCCTTTCATCACAATCTTTTTAAACCCATATTGTTTACATTAGAATAATATAAGCAATTGCTTTTTAACTGCATCAGAAATGGTTAATTCTGTTTTAACTTGTCAGGCTCACATCTGTGCGTGTGTGTGTGTATGCCCACGCATGTGGTTTCTTGGATAAAGGCAGATGCTAGCATTGCCCAGGTTCAACTGGCAAATGGCACAGAGATGTGCATGTAAACCAGTTAGAATACTGTTCATCTGCTTGCAGCAAAATATTATAAAAACTGGACAGTACATCCCAATATTATTTCTAAATATGGTTTCCCAGTACTACATTTATTTCAGTTTTGACCTGTTCAAAAGAAAACTTTTAATTTTTTTTTTATAGCAAGATTACTGTCATGTCAGCATGATTTAAAAAAATCAGATATGTGATAAACTAATAACCAGACCCTCCATTAATGAGGTCATGTGAGGATGAACTGTTTCATGTTGTAAGATGGTAGAGTAGTAATAACATTTAATATTAAGGATATATGCTTTATTTATTTATGGTTTATACTAAAAATTGTTAATTTTTAATGTGGTTTATGATGTGTACTTTGTTTTTTTTCCCAGAAAATAGAATTAACTGGTGTCAGGACTGCTCGCAGTCCACTTGTGTTAAACATTTCATGTGCTTCAGGCTGTGGTCAGAAGTTGGATGTTACTGAAATCTCTTACAGCTCTGCAAGCGCCTCCACCGGGTCAAATGGAATGGATAGCCAGGCGCCTTCCTCCTTGTTGGGCCTCAGTGACACCATCAGTGCCACTGCAGTAAATTGGAGCAGGACAGCCTTCCCATCACCAGCCCACCGGCCACCCAGCCCCCCGAGTGCACCGACACTCCAACTGGATAGCAGCCTGCTAGCTAACGGCACTGGTGAGACTACAGAACTTCTACAGGATAAGCAAACTGAAGAATATAGTTTAATATATACCCATACCCCCTTATTCTATTACACTTGGTTCCTAAAAATGACTTGAATACTGGGAACTTGAATATTGGGAGCCATTTTCATTATTTCTTATGAGAAAAAAAATTGATTCGTTCCAGATTTGTCCAAGAAACCTCAATTAATTTCCCCCACCATATTAAAATATATATTTGAGTGATAGAGAAAACTTTAACCACCAGTTAGTCAATTATCAAACTGTTAGGGCACTTAATATGGATTTATCTTTATGTGCAGTTTTTTATTTTGTATCATTTGCTACATTTCATTCCTTTTTATAAGTAGTAATAGCAACACGTATTAAATGTACTTTTTACGTACGTAAAAAGTAAGAAATTTAAGATTTTTTAAAAATTGGTTTTATCTGCTGTAATGGGCTGTTATTGCAGTGAACTGTTACTGGGGTACTTGGCAGCTGAACAGAAATTAATGGAATCAGGAAAATGCAAAGGCGTTTGAACCCGGGCGACGCAAGGTGAAGATCAAGATGGGAGATGCTGGGTGCATTGCTGCCACCTAGTGTCACATTTGTACTCGGACCAATTTTGAATATTTCTCTGGTGTGCTTTAGCTGTGCTTGGATAGCACTTATTGTGCTAGGTCTTCTTGACTTGGATACGGATCCTGGTATTAGTGTGTACTGACGGAATACGTAAACCGAGAGCTCAAATACTGCGATACAGGGGTACTTGTTAATAAATGGCGTTTGGTTTGCATATATGAAAATGGTGGGAAGTACAGTGTACTGTGCCAGTTCTTGATTCTTGTTATCTGCATGTACCAGTGTTCTCTCAGTTCTTCTAGTTGTTTTGAACCCAGAATGACAGTGTAAGCACTCGTGGTGTAACGTGCAGAAACATGCAGTGCGCTCAAAGTGAGAGTTTTTATGTACTGGTGCTGCTGACATGCATACTCATATTGGCTGTGCGAGAGAGCACTGGCCATTGAAGATGGGGCATTGCTGCTGCAGACACATATCTCAGTGGGTGGGGCTCAAGCTCACTTGCTGACCCTTTCACACATCCTCCTTTGACTAGAGGTGACCATTAATCTCTGCCATTGCTGCTGTCAGCAGCTCCACAGACTGCCAAGTGAAGCAGGCTGAAACCCTTCTTTGTGACTGGCTGCACCTTTATGAGGGTTAGTAGTTTCTTTAGTTAGTAGGTTCATCTGAGATGCAGTGTGTTCCAACAACTTAGAAAACTTAGAGGACTGGTATAAACTGGCCTGCATCTGTTTGTTATGCTCTAGTCACCTTTGCCTCATTGTTGTATATTATATTTTATCATAATCTGTTATTAATCGGTGGCTGTGCCCATAGTGTCCTTGACAGGGTGGAAAAATAGTGGAATCTACAGAGTCAAAAGTCAGAAACAACAAAAAATATTTTTAAGATGCCTAATGTGTGTTGTGTTGATATAGCATTACCATTTTGTATTAGACTAATGGGTATATCTGTGAAATGTGTGTGAACACCTTTTTGTCATCTTGAATTTGACTCTAATTGCAAATGTAAATGTGGTCATGTGACCATTCTAATGTTTAAAACTTTAAAAGATATTCATTGGTGAAGTACGTTTTTGATATCTTTGTAGATTATGAAGTCTGTCACAGTGGGGACATGAAACAACCACGCTGAGAGTGATACAGGCAGAAACTGAGACCATTTCACAGAATGTGCTCAAAGTGCTGTTCATTTTGAACAAGGCATAGCTGCAGGCATTGTTCTGAGTCAGTTTTGGACATGCTTACGAACTTCTGGTTGGATGCTTCAATAATGATGTCAAAAAAGACTTCGCTGAATACCTGTTCACACATACCTCATAGATACACTCGGTCTGATGCAAAATGGTATTAGTTACATCGATCCAACATCTGGCATCTTAATATTTAAGTGGGTCCTGACATTTTACTTGCCCGGTATTAATTTCAAGGACCTAATAAGAACTGAGCCCATTCTTTACCTTCAGACCAATTTTAATCCTTCTTAGAATGGTGTCATATAAGTCCTGAACTTTGTAGTGAAATACTGAACCATTCTTCAAGAAGAAAAGCCTACAGTTTTCTGAAGGATGAATAAAGTAGCAAAAGTGTTTCACTCTGCACTCAGCAACAACCCGTAACATTTCAGTGATTAGATATGGTGGAAAGACAAGCCATCAGGCAGTGTTTTACTTCATTCTGGTATTAATGAAAACATTCTTCAATTTGTTTAACACCTAGCCAAGTTAAATAGAAATGAAACTGGAAATGTAGAAAGGTAATTACGAATATACAGGATAAATTGACAGATATCCTGCAGCCTGGGATGTAGCATAGAGCCCTACCATACCCATCTATCGCCCTACCTATCTACCCCCCTCCTCCCCTAATACACCACCTTGTAAGCTCTTCACCGGGGTCATCAGGTAGGCACCATCCTTCATCGGTGTTTCGCTGACTTAGGCCCACGACACCTAGCAAACAGCAAATTATGTATGACCAGAGTGAGTGAGTGAAGTGGCTTGTTCGTCTGTGTTCTGACGAATTAGCTCGGAACTGCCTGGAGGCGCACACTGTGTGTGTGTGTGTGTGTGTGTGTGTGTGTGTGTGTGTGTGTGTGTTTGCAGAAGCAAGATAGATTTTGTTCAACTCCCCTAAAAGAGACTGTGCCACATTCTGTTCATTTTCTTTATGTAGCAATGTATCCTGCAGGTCCAAGCATGTTTGAAACATTTTGTTTTTTCTTTTTCTCTAAAGCCAATGTTACACTTTTTACAAGGTAATGACAGTTTACAATACTTGGCACTTGTGTGAGTGCAGAGTTGGTATGTCCCTCAACAGCCAATATCATTACTAGAAAGTTAGATTTTTTTTGACTAATACAAAACATTCCTCCACTAGTTAGTTCTGCTAACCTGCAAGAAATTGTTGAATTTCTTTGAAATAACTTGTTGGTGACATGTTATATTTTATCAACGGAAGAACATTTATTTAGATATTACAGACATACATATTTAAAACAAATGCTGCATTACCTGAATTTTTGCATGCTGTCACTGCAGTATGCTTGAAGGTTATTGTCCTTGTGTGCATGCAGTGCCCATTTATTTTATTCTGCCTCAAATAAAAGTATGTTCAAAATTCAAATATATGTATTTTTTAAATATATGTAAAAAATGAATTCAGTTTCAGAGCCCAGTTGACAGTTCCAGCAACCAGTCCCATTTTTCTATCTAGAGTTTTATTTTTTCCTGTACTCTGTAGTTGGGCATTTTGTTTTCCCTTCCTTAGTTGCTAGTTGGCTTACTCTAAAGTTACTAATCCCATTCTGTGTCTATATGATTCTCTGTAGTATGTGTTGCTTATTTCAGAAAACTAAAAAATGTACATAACTTGGCCTTATTGCTCTTGGATGTCCTCATCAAAGGCATAATTTTGTCAGCTGACCTTGAATTGCTTGACCTTTTCCTTTATGCTTAACTGGATAAACTAAAAGGAAGTCTTTTACTCATTTTTATTATTATTATTATTATTATTATGAAATTCAGTGCTTAATCGCTTTAGAATGAAGTACAGTAAATACTGTCTATATGGATTCATGAAAACATTGGCGATGTATTTGAAGTAAATATGAAAGGTATAATCATCAGAAGCATCAGTTCAGTACCAGTTGTTTTTGTTCATTTGAGTATTGCTGTGTGGGCTGAAGAACCATGATGCAATTGTGCAACAGTTACCTTAACCAGAGATTATAGTGAAATTTTTATGCTGCAGTTTGGACCTAGCAGCAGAGAGGATGTTTGCATTTGTATTATATGAGTGTATGCGTTTGCCTGAAAATATGCTTTGTCAAGGTAGAACCTTGTAAATTGTGTTCTGCTTAAATGGAACATGCTTTGGTCTGTGCTGGAACTGGACACACAGGAAGGGACCCCAGAGCATCTTTGCCTCCAACAACCAACCCTGGACTTCAGACTCCTGTTTGAATGGTAGACGTACCACAATTTCCTGAGGCCTCCCAAGTGCACCCTGGTCTGATGATATGGAGCTTTAAGAGAGACCATCACTGTAGTCACTCCACAACAGTCCAGACTGTTGAGTCAGATCTTGAGACAGCAGTCCTGATTGGATTCAAGTGGAGAGCAAGTGCACAAGGCACTGTTGACTTATGAGGTATCAACAGGCTACTTTTCAAATCCAGATGCAACTGAATTTCAGCAGTTTAAGAAAATGTGAAAGATTAGTGCTCAGACCGGATATGCCCTGAGGAACATCATAATAGTTATGTAGGTGAAAAGGTTGTGCCTTATGAAGTACTCCAGTAAAATTTTGGTATGCTGGCTCATTTTTAGTGTTTTTTTTTTTTTTTTTTAAAATATATACAGTGAATGGAGAGACTCCCACTCCAGCCCCAACCACTGCTTCTAACACCGGAGAGGTGCTGCCCCCACCTGGTACTTCAGAGGAGTCAACCGAAGAGCCAGCCTCTGATTCCTTAACCAACTCAACCCCTGCCCCTGAACCAGTAGCTGAGATGTCCAACTCAGCCTCTGCTGTGAATTCTGCTTCTGTGCCGTCATCTTCAGCCTGTTCCACGGCTGTCTCTACAGCAGCCTCCAGTACAGAATCCCGTGACAGTGGTAGCAGTGCGCGTGATAGCAGTAAGCCCCGCCAGCTGCAGAGTAATTCAAGTACGGCTGGCCCTCTCCCGCCTGGGTGAGTCTTACACTCCTTAGTATTGCAGTTTATGTGCATATACACATTATTTTGAACAGTGTTTTTTTTTTTTTTTTGTAGCTGGGAACAGAGGAAGGATCTACATGGGAGAACCTACTATGTTGATCATAATACAAGAACCACCACATGGGAGAGACCACAGCCCCTGCCAACAGGGTCAGTCAGGACCTCAACTTTGCATGTGGGAAAACAGCACCTTTCCATGCTATTGTTTTATTAAACAAATGCCCAGAGCTTTAGCACAGACCTTGTCTGCTGATTGTCTTGTGATTATGGGTTTTTTCTGTCATTTGTCCTGTTGTGTATCTTGGTTTGCAATACTTCATGAACTCCGTTAATGTTCATCTCCAACTCTTTGAATGCCCAACCAGATGGGAGAGGCGCGTGGATGACCGGGGCCGGATCTACTATGTGGATCACAATACCAGAACCACCACCTGGCAGCGCCCCACCATGGAATCGGTCCGCAATTTTGAGCAGTGGCAGTCTCAGCGCAGCCAGCTGCAGGGGGCGATGCACCAGTTTAACCAGAGATACCTCTACTCGGTACTACTTGTCCCATTGGTCATTCACACTGTACTACGTTAACCAGTCAGTGTTCTTCTACATAGTAGTATCTTTCAGTTGGCAAAAAAAGCAGTTATCATCCTATGATGTTTTTTACTGCAGTTTTCTCACCGTTGTCTTTGGTGTACCAGTCTGCCGAGTAAAAAAACACTCTTTACCCGTTGACTGAGAAATTCTGTGATTTTATCATCACGTGTACATGCGTTCCAATTTCCTTGCCATTTATGGATTTTGAGAGGCAGTGTTTAAAGTGACTGATATAGCAATGCAGGAGTCATAGTTCAGTTCAATTCAGTTTTATTTTTATGTAACACAGTATTCACACAGTGGAAAAAGAATGCTGAATGAAAGATCAACAGACAAATTAGCTATACAATTCATAAATATAAGGACTGTATTAAAGTTATAAAGTAAGCCGTTACTGGTAACTGTGGGGAGGAGAGGGGGGAAAAAACCTCCCATCTAAAAAGCAAAGTACAAAAATAAACCTCTGCCAGCAGTTGCCCACTGCTCCTGGACATTATAAGGAGAAAAAGAGAGGTGGTAGTTAGAGCTAAGAAAAGGAGAGCCCAGCTGTTTATGTCATTGGCTATAGTCACTAGAAGCTAATATATTAATGCCCAGGTGCAGGTCTCATCCATTATGACATGCAATGATCAGCTCCCATCAACATAATGTTAATGATAAAGGATATTTAGTGAACTTTTCTGTTTCTTATGGGCAGAAATGAAAATCTTAAATGTATTTGTTAAATCATAAATGATGTTACGGGTATGTCAGTTAAAGACTTTTAATTATAGGGAAATAATGTCTGAATTCTTTTTTCTTTACAGGCCTCTCTGATGTCAGCAGAAAATGACCCTCTTGGCCCTCTGCCTCCTGGGTGGGGTATGTTTTAGAGGACAAGTCTGATCGTATTTTGTTCCAAAGATCCAATTCTTTTAAGAGACCATGTCCTCCTTCCCCCAGCCTTTACCTGTGCCATGAAGGCACATTGCTATCCTGTTGTATCTAATTTTTTAATGTTTCTATCTTTCAGAGAGGCGCGTTGACTCCAATGACCGAGTGTATTTCGTCAACCATAACACGAAGACCACCCAGTGGGAAGACCCACGAACTCAAGGGTGAGCTTCAAGCCTCAATCTTCGCATTTTCGTTTACACCAGGACCACTATTTCATTGCTCATTATCTTTCCTTTTCTGACAATGGTGAGCCTACTCATTACCCCCTTTATGTCTCTTGTTTTTTTCTTTCCTTTGCAGGCTGCAAAATGAGGACCCGCTGCCTGAGGGATGGGAGATCCGGTACACAAGAGAGGGAGTCCGCTACTTTGTGGATCACAACACCCGCACGACCACCTTCAATGATCCTCGCACTGGCAAATCTTCAGTGTAAGCAGATGGGAGTTACTGAGATGGAATTTGCAGAATAGATGGAACATTATTTATGTGATGAGTGACTCTGTTGCAGTGTTCTTGATAGGGATACAGGCCAGGGGAAGTCCATTGTAACTGGCTTTGTTAGTTTGTATGGTGTTTCCTTTTTTAGTAGCGCTCAAACACTAATTCTTCCATCTCATGACATTTCAAAGAAAGCGGCGTTGTACAGATGAATGTGTCACAATGGCTTTGGAGTTAAGCCCATTACGGTCCAAGTTATGCATACAGTTAGTCTTATTTGTATCTGCATTTAAATGATATGCACTGATGTTTGCTGCAACTCTCCAGCTGCATTTGTGGTTTGTGTTCCTTCCAGCACCAAAGGCCCACAGATTGCATACGAGCGTAGCTTCAGATGGAAGCTGGCCCATTTCCGCTATTTGTGCCAGGTAATATTTCTTTTTTTCCTTTTTTAATTCAGGTCATGCCTTCTTTGACACACACGATCAATAAACTTTTTATTTTTCAGTCAAATGCGCTGCCCAGCCATGTTAAGATCACTGTGTCTCGGCAAACACTGTTTGAGGACTCTTTTCAGCAAGTAGGTTTCCTGTCTTTTGATAATATGTACACCCTTCTTTGACACTCTGATCGCTTTCAGCTTTGGTAATGTTTCGTTACAGTGCACATTGTCTGATCATAACACTGTATAGCTTGCTGGTTATATATTTCTCTTTAAGTATACTACCTCATCATTTTTTGCATTTTGGCATTGTTTTTATCCAGATCATGGCCCTCAAACCATATGACCTGAGAAGGAGATTGTATGTCATTTTTAGAGGGGAGGAGGGACTTGACTATGGTGGCCTTGCAAGGTTAGTAAGAACACAGAGCAGTTTTTCCAAACCTCACTGGGTATTCTTGCCCTTCATGGCTGTGATTAGATTTTGCTCTGTTGCAAGCTCTGCTTCACCTGCTATTAGGCCTTTTCTCCATGTGACCTCATGTTTTTCCCCATTAGGGAATGGTTCTTTCTCCTGTCCCATGAGGTGCTGAACCCTATGTACTGTCTGTTTGAATACGCCGGGAAAAGCAACTACTGTCTGCAGATCAACCCGGCCTCCACCATCAACCCTGACCACCTCTCTTATTTTTGCTTCATTGGACGGTTCATTGCCATGGCAAGTCAACTATGCTGTGGTTCGCTCAAACTGAGCAGCGAGGCTGGTATACATTTGTGCACATGTGTGCATTATGTAACAGAATACCCTTGCCCCTTAGTATAAATTTACCTTTTGAGTTTGCCTGCCTGATATCATCAGATTAGTCATAATGTCTGTTTTGAGCTGTTGATATCTGACTATCAAATTACAGTGAGTTCCCTTTGCCTCTTTTCCAACAGGCACTCTTTCACGGCAAGTTTATTGACACGGGATTCTCCCTTCCCTTTTACAAACGTATGCTAAACAAGAAGCTCACTATCAAGGACTTGGAATCCATTGACCCAGAGTTCTACAATTCCCTCATCTGGATTAGGTATTTTTCTCAATTGTCAACAGTTAACCCTGTCAAATGGACACTGTTAATATTGAATAAACAATTACAGGGATGTATTTAACATTTTTAATGTAAAACATGCACATAATTGACAACTACACTTAGCTTTGTTTCTTTGTGTCTTTAATTTTTAAAACCTTATTTTCTCTCTCCAACCAAAGGGATAACAATATTGAAGAGTGTGGTCTGGAGATGTACTTCTCAGTGGACATGGAGATCCTGGGAAAAATTACCTCACATGACCTGAAGCCTGATGGATCCAATGTGCTAGTGACCGAGGAAAACAAAGAGGAGTACATTGGGTAAGAGCGCGCCGAGTTTCATAACTATTTGAATGTAGCATTAAAATTAAATAGTACTAGGATCATTTAAGATAACGTTCTAAATAAGAAAGTACTTTCTGAAAACAGAAAGAAATAGTCTTTGTTTATAACAGAATAGGAATGTTTAAATTACTCAGATGATCTGCGAAGTACAAGAACTCAATAGATTTAATAAACTCAAAACTCAAAACAGATCAGTTTGGCTCCTCCTGATGAAAAGATGATTGCTGCTCCTTAGGTTATTGAATGACCACTTTTGGTGAAATGTTTGGTGTTTTCCCTGCTATCTGTAGCATTTCTTCCTAAATATATGAAATTTGCATACGTAGGAGGTCTGCACAGCCATGTGTCTTTAGACTCCAGAAACCATTTATATATTTTAGTGGAGAATTAACTACACCGGCCCAGATAAATATACGTTTACAAACTTTCAAATCCCTGGTTCTAGTGCTGTACCCTTGAGCAATGTGTGTACCTGAATTAACATGGTTAGAACAGTACTATTTATGTATGGTGTATGTTATAGACTCATGGCGGAATGGCGATTCTCCCGTGGAGTGGAGGAACAAACCAAAGCTTTTCTTGATGGTTTCAACGAAGTTGTGCCTCTGCAGTGGCTGCAATATTTTGACGAGAAGGAGCTTGAGGTCAGGGCCTGTTTTTGAACTAATAATTAAGTACCATGTTATTACTGTGCCCAGCTCTGTCAGTACTAGTGGCTCACGTCGAATGCTGAAGCATCAGCTGGGAGCATCTCTTATGTTCATGTGTGGTGCAGGTGATGCTCTGTGGGATGCTTGAGGTGGACCTGCAGGACTGGCAGAGAAACACAGTGTACCGTCACTACACCAGGAACAGCAAGCAGATCATCTGGTTCTGGCAGGTAGGGTATCGAGACCGGCCATTTTTCTGCCCTGTCAGCATCAGGTGCCGGAAAAGGTGTCTTTTGTGTTTACTGTGTGTATGTGTGAGCGTACAGGCAGTGTGTTAGGGACTTTTTGTTGCCTACTCTAGTTTGTGAAGGAGGTGGACAATGAGGTGCGGCTGCGGCTGATGCAGTTTGTCACGGGGACCTGTCGGCTGCCTCTGGGGGGTTTTGCTGAGCTAATGGGTAAGTTGCTGCTGTGTGGAGAAGCTTCACTTTGATCATCAATCAACAGGAGCTGAAGAGCAGCTCTCTTCATCTTAATTTGTCTTCCAGTTCCATTCTTTGCTTCACCTGTGCATCTTTTCTCTCCTGCCTCCTGCAGGGAGCAATGGCCCTCAGAAGTTTTGTATTGAAAAGGTTGGCAAGGAGACCTGGCTACCACGGAGTCACACTTGGTAAGTGTGTTGCAAACAAATCATCAGACAAATGACTCTTAAGTGTGGTATTGTAGGAGAGGAGCTAACACCCTTGAAACATGGCAGCTGACCATACTAAAGATAAAACTGTTCATCTTGTGGACAGAATGTCTTGTAGCCTAACTCAGTTACTTGTAGTCTTAATTTTGAATCACTTAATAGATGTCATTCTATTAATTTACTGCATTTACTCCTATCTACCACCAGCTCATGTATCTGTAGGATTCATTTGCTCTGCTACAAATTTTTAAAAACACATTGGTGAAGAAAATGAGGGTCAGAATAAATAAACTGGAAAAATATTCATGTCTTACAAAATTTGTAACAGCCTTTTGTACAAGGATTCACTGTATTTGAAGTCTTCGGGCTCAGGAATCCTTTAGTCTTTCGTGTAGCATGTGTGAAGGTAACATTGGAGTCAAGAAACAAAACATCACAGGACCCTGTTTTTATGTTTTAACCAAATAACAGACAGTTTTTGATGAGATATTACACAGCTTGGTTTCTTTTCATTTTTCAGCTTCAATAGACTGGACTTGCCTCCCTATAAGAGCTTTGAGCAGCTGAAGGAAAAGCTCCTGTTTGCCATTGAAGAGACTGAAGGATTTGGACAAGAGTAGAATCTGCTCAGCTTTGCCCCTCTTACGTCAGTAGCAAATTCCCCTCCGTATCGTACCCAGCCAAGTAAAAGAAAAATGGAAAATACAAATTGCACACAATTACTAATGTATATAAGCTATTTTGTCATTTAAAAAAAATTCACAGCATCATTTAAGCAATTTCCCTTACATTTCTTCCTCATGAATATGCAATGGAACTTTCAGCTTTTTCTTCTCAGAAAAAAAGTATTTTTTATTTTGGCTGGTTTTTAAAAGAAGATCAAGAAGAAAGGATTTTATAGATGAACTATATCAAGAGCTCTAGTTTTATAGAGCTGTATATTGGGTGACTGTAGCGTTTGCTCTGGTATAGGGCTTGCGTGCTGGGCCGGGCCAGTTTTCCATAGTGCTGTCTTCTCTGCGTCTGCATGGCTGCCTGTAGACTTATCGACTTTTCTGGAGCGATGTGGAAGTGGCCCTGGCATACCTCTCCAGGCTCCTCCCTCCCCGAGACGCTCCTCACTCCCCCCGACACACAATGTGTCTTCTATTGCTGCAACAACCAAGATTAGCTCAGAGAATCTGTAAATGTCCCTGTAACCCTCAGAAAAACCATAACTTGCAGTCAGCTTTGTATGAAAATAGCACCCTGTATGACGAAGATTTCTGACTTGGCTTCGCCCCCCCCCCCCCCCCCCTGCTGCACGAGAGGCAAAACTNTTTGCTTGGGTTCGCCCCCCCCCCCCCCCCTCCTGCTGCACGAGAGGCAAAACTACTTCCTGTGGTCATCTGTGGGGGACGTTTGCAGGAGCGGGGATTGGTAGGGTAAGAGGATCGAGTTCTGCGTAGGTCCTATAATTGTGGCCTCTTGCGTATGTGGGAAGCATAGAAGTGGTGACCATCTCTGCTCTTAGGAAATGTGTGACTTTGATTTGAATTTCAGGAGGTTCTAAGTCAATGTTCCAAAATTTCAAACACCAGACAAAAGCCATATCTTGTGCTCATGCTGTTCCCTTATTTGCATTGTTATATCCTGAACAGGCAAAGTCCTGTAACATGAAGGAGAAAAAAAATCAATAGCACATTTTTGGACTTATATAAAGTGTACCTTAATAGGCAAGATTGAACGGATGTGGGTTTTTCTTGAGATTCATCAGAGTGCAATTAAAATCACTGGGAAGAAACCTGTGTGTATGTGTATTTGTGCAGACCATCTGGGCTGCTGTTTCAGCCCTGTGTTGCACAATGCGTCTGTGTTATCTGTCCCCCCCCCCCGCGAAGACAGTACCAGAAGTCGGGTTGTACCAGAACTCAGAATTGTTCGTAAGTCCACTCACTATGTCAATCGGTACAGCTCAAGTTCCGAATTTGTCATGGTTTACGTTCTTTTGAACACCTGACATAAAATTATAATGAATTCAAATCAATAATACTGTGTTTTCATAAACTGCTCATGTGGTGCAGGGTCTGTGTCCCTCTGTATTGGAAACTTTAGGGGAGCGATAGGATGTACCATGGACAGGACACTTATTTTTCATTAATACGAAGAAATCTTAAACTTAACTATACATTACAATGACTGAAATAGTCACTGATCCCCTTATATTGATTGTGCTGTGGTATTGCTTCAGGTGTCATTTGCCCTCCAGGTGCACAGGAGGATACGATTAAGAAGCGAAAGTGGACCAAGTTGTGGAAAGTATTAAAAAGAATTTAAAATCCTAACTGCATTTTCCTGAACATGTTCATTATAGAATCGTGTTTGTCAGAATCTTTCTACCCAACCCTGTCCTTCAAACAATGTATAATGGGGTCCTTTATTTATTCACTGGGTAGTATCTGTACACTGTACCCTTCCCCTGCACATGTTCCCTCCATTTGCTCTTCCTTTCATTTTACTACCCTCTAAGTGGTAGAAAATTGAAACATAGCCTGTTTTCCTTCAGAGAAAATTTTCTTAGGGCATACAGTAGTGAGGAACATGCAGTTAAAAATGAACTTGGAAATATTTGCATTTTTTAGACGTTTCTATCAAGGTACGGGTGTACTGAGATCTTTTGCTGCCCTTTGACAGTTCTGGGGAACATTAGATATATATGGGGGTCAGGGTTGAATCTTTATTTTATAGAAATGTGGTTTCTTAAGTGCAGTTTGAGGAGCAGCACAATTTGGAAATAGGATGTTAATAGTTCAGTTTTTTTTTTTTTTTTTGTCTTTAAATGTTGGCTAGAATCCTCACGTTAGATCAGTGACTCTCATACTAAATAACAGTACTTTTTCTGAATGGGCTCCCAGTTGTGGAGTCAAAGTGCCTGGAAGTGTGCAGTTTTGTGCCGTCTTTAGTATTTTTTCACTGTTCAGGGTCTCGTCACTGAAATTTGCTGTGTCCTTATGACTTTGTTCACCATTGACCCCCTGTAGTGATGGAAACGTGGCAGATCAAGGAAAAGGGGGGTCCCACGAGGATGTTAAGTGGTCCGACACAATGGGTGGTGTCTAACTGCTGTTAGTTTTTGTTTTAGCGGTTTGCCATAAAGTTTTAAATTACCTTTTTAATCACCCTACTTGCTGCACAGTCCTACTGCCAAAATCCTGAAATTTGTGGGGAAAAAATGTATTGCAGGACCTATTTGTGCCTATTGTGTAAGAATATATATTTAGACAAGATTCTAATTGGAAGAGGATTAGTGAAACCTCAGTTGAACCTCTAAACGTGTTCTTGAGAAATGGAGCTCTTTACTAGTGCTGTGCTGAGGCCATTAATGTAGTATATTGAATGAACTTGAGCTTGAAATGTACAAAATAACGCAGAAAGCAGTATTTTATGGATAATATATAAAATTCCAAGAAATTCTTCAAATTTTTTTTTTGAAAATTTAAAAAATTGCTAAAAGGGCAATATTGTGCTATATTTATGTATATGCTCAGTATATGGTGAAAATATGAAAGTAGTTTTTAGAGAAATATTTATATATAGTATCAAATTTTCTTGATTTATCTTTGCCTGCTTAAATACACTCTGTGGTCCCATGGTCTCTAGGAAGTTAAATCTGATGAAATGGTGGCCCTGGAATTCACGGTAGTCATACCAGTATTACTGGTGTGGGGTAAAAATGAGCCCAATTACACCTGTACTCTGGTGTTATAGCTCTTGGTTTCAAAGTTCCAGATATGAGTGGTATGTATTAATACCCGACTTGGTGTAATGAGTGCTTTGCGAGCAAAACTGAAGCATGTTAGAGAAATATTCAAAGTTGGTGTGAGGAGTGCAAAGCTATTTGGCAGCAGTGCATCCAGCATCTGTGTTTTCAGTCTTTGTCTCATGTGGCCCGAATTCAAGTTTGTGCTTCTGTTCAAATCGGTAAGTCCCCCAGTAACAATCCATTACACCAACAGGGCAGGGCAGTCTGCGTGTTTTATTTTTTCTGTTTTTTTTTTTTAAACACATTTGTTTATTGAATGTTTGCTATTATGACTTATAAGGAATAAAACAATTTATGATACTAAATGAAAAAAATAACTGCTTCTAAACAGTCATATTAGTAACCTCTAACTGATAAGTAGGCAATTTTTTGTTTAAAATACTCTACCATGCTGAAATAGGTATTTTACAGTGTTAATAACGTTTTGAGTAAATTAAGAGTTTTTCTGACGCACCCGGAACAAATCATTTTCCTCAGAAGAAACGATGGAAATAACTCCTTGGATTTTCAAGTCCTCAGGAACCTTTACTAAGAATTTGGATTCGACACAATGTGGAAATGTAAACAATATTAAAAAAAGTTTTATTACATCGAAGGTACTAAAAGTTGTTTATATAAAAACAACAAAAATCAAATATTTTTGATTAGATAAAAATCAAATGCACTCACTCACTGACCACTTTATTAGGAACACCTCCTCGCCGCCTCGTTCACACAATTGATCTGATCATCCAGTCAGGTGGCAGCTGCCATAAAATCGTGCAGGACACAGGTCATGGGCTTCAGTGAATGTTTATATCAAACTTCAGAATGGGGAAACGTGAAAAAGTGACATATGGTGTGGTTGTTAGTGTCAGATGGGGTGGTTTGATATAAAGACTTTTGAAACATATTGTTCTTAATGCAGATATTTTGCATGCAATATTCATCTCTTATACAGATAACTGAAAATGTTTTTTATTCAAGACATTTGAGAAAAATGACTTGTTTGGGTCACACAGGCAAGTTGCATTTTGCACGGCTGATGCCACACGTGCAGTGTTTGTCACTTTTCCCTTTGTCTGCTTGTCCCCTTCCCTGCATCTTTTCTTGCCACCCCACACATTCCCACTACTTTGTGAACACATACTGTGCTGCATCAGCAGAACAACTTGTGAACGCACGAGTGAAGGTTCAGTCAATACTTATCGAATGTTATCTATAATATATAATGTCTCCAATTCTGTGGGAGTGCAGAACATAAATCTATTATAAGTTGCAAACAGCTTATATCACGTGTCATATATACCAAACCTGCTAAAGAGGAAAAATCTAATAAAAACCTAAGCATCGGTCTTCAGTGATACAGTGTAATGCGTTAATTGTTCTCATTAGCATATCAAAACAAATGTGTTTTGAAGAGGTTATGCAGTATCACTTTGAGGGATGGGGCAGCACACTCGCTCTGTGAGTAGCACTGCTGCCTCCCAGCATGAGCTTTTTGAGCTTAAATTTGAATCTGGCTCTGTGTGTGTGTTTCCTCACATAGTCTGAAGATTCAGATTAGTCACTCTAAACTACCCATATTGTGTGCATGTGTGGTCACCCTATGATGGACTGGCATCCCATCTGGGACTAATTTCCTAGCCTGCCTGTATTTTTAGGGTATTCAGCTCATTCCCTTGAGCAGCTTATAGTCCAAAAAATACAGTAATTGTTTTTAATGAATTAATGTGGAAAGATTTTCCCACTTTTATCCTCAAAGGGACTATATGCATTATGTTGGGTTTTAGGCTTTCGGTAACAAATAAATCAGCAGTATATCAACAGCGGTATTAGAGTTGTTGGTAATTCAATTTATTTTTATAGTACTCTTCTCACACAGTGACAATGAGCGTTGAACAAAATATGAAGAGACAAAGCAGAAAAAGATATAACTGCTGTGATATAAGCCTGTATACCTTAACTTATGAGTCAGTCTTGATGCCCAAGATGGTAGCTACAGTGTTTTGGTGTCTCTGGCTTTTGGCTAAGCTCAAACTGCAGCATAGGGTCTCAGAAGATGTCAGCAGCTCCCCAGAGGGACAAGGATCACAGCATTGATGGTGGCTTCGAGGATGCAGACCTTGAGGAGCACCATCCACTTTCAGAAGAACCAGAATGACTTTTTGATGGATTTCTTGAGAGGGTTCCCTTCACTCAGGAGATTGTCCTGGGACTCCTGGGACTTCCAGTCAAGGACACTGTATAAAGCATTACAGGCTGTCATCTTCACTCAAAGCTGCTCCCTGACTCAAAGGAGCTATTGTTGAGAACTGATAACTGTCTGTCTTTGACCCCTTTATGTTGCTTGACTTCTTGGAGAAGTTTGTCAATTTTTTCAGAACTCCAGGATGAGAGAGACCTGATCATCTCAAATGGGGGCTGTTGCTTCCTTATTTGTCCTCATCCTGATCCTGCAGGTTTTGAGAGCTTTTGCAATCTGGTATACTTCACCTTGGGAAAAGCAAAAGGCTACCTGTTGTATGAAGGACAGGTTCCCTCTTGCCATTTGTGTGTGGGCCAGAGACATAACAGCAGAGACTGCAAGGACACAAAGTGTCAGTGATGTTTGGTATCGGGCCACCTGGCCAATGAGTGTGTTGGTCCTCACTGCTGTACTCTGGTGCAAGGAAGAGGACCGCCTCTCCAACAGGGTTCAAGCCAGCTGGTTTCGATGTGGGACACTGGCACTTCTGGGGTTCCTGGCTGGAGAGGACTTCAGACCTCTTGGTCATGAAGACATAGCAAAGGTGACCAAGATGAAGAAAGTGCAAAGAAGGGAAGCTGGGACAGTTGCTGGTTCTGCATTAGGGAAGCCAGTTGTGACTGGTACCCCTCAAAAGGACTGAGCTGCTGAAACCCTCTTGACTCTCCTTGTGTTACCTGGCCATTCAGCTTTGGTGACTCCGGTCATTCCTGCATACAGGCGAAAACTAAAAAAACGGGAAACGGGACGCCTACGGGAAAAAAATGAATTTCATATGAAGTGATACAGCTGTACGGGGTCTATAACACTGTTCTGCAGAATGAGAAATGTTAAAATCGTCTATCCACCACATTCATTTTGCATTTAATTATTGTAATAAATGTAGATCAATTTGTAGAGATTCATTTTCACTTTGACATTTGAGTCTTTTTCTGCAGATCAGTGTCAAAATGTCTGATTAAATCTGCTCTTGTTGAATGTGTAAACCAATAAAACATGTAGAAGGCCAATGTTTCACAGGAACTGGATGTGTCAGCTCATTAAATCACTGTCTTATAGTTTGAATAACTAGTTTCAGATGGAGGCACAGAACCTTTGGCCAGTTTTACCACAATTATAACAGAGGCAGTTCAATCTCTGTTTGATCTAAACAACAAATTTAGTGGTAAACTTTTCATGTGGTTATCACACAGTTTTGGTTTTATTAGTGATAAACAACACACACTTGAACATGGTGTCACAAGTCAGTCTGCACACCCACCTCAGCTGAACATCTGTATTTTCGACTGGGCAATTTGTGACTGTTCATCCACATCAGAGCCTAGTCAGTCAGCCATTTTCCTGCGTCCACCGTCTTCAGCGATGAAACTCACGGGACGCGTGAGGGTAAATTGGGAAATGTTTCAAACAATTTGAGGATTATGCCCTGGTTATAGGACTCCTGGAGAAAGAGAAGCCTGTCTTAGTCACGTCTTGTTTATGTTTACAGTGGCACCGACGCTGTTGTGGGTTCGTAGTATTATAAACATCTTTTTGCTTAGAATTGTAATTTGCTGAGAATATTTGTAGTTTATTTTTTGATGGTGAGACTGAAGTGAATTTCTTGAATGGCATGTCAGCGTGTTGCTTAGATAATTGAAGATGTTAGTCTCTTGGCCTGTGTGGTAAACCCACAGACATCCCAGCTAACACAATTCAGTGATAGCGTGGTTGAATGAATTCATTTTAGCATATTTGTTAACATGTACTTAGATGATTTGTCATTTTAGTAACAGACATCACTTTGTCAATAACGGCTTTCCTTTCAAGGAGTAAAACAGTTTAAACCCTACAAAAACAGATCTAAAATAGAATCACGATTTTAATGTAAAATAGCCAAGACCTCCTGCAAAAGCTGGTATTTTAAATTCAATATAATTAAATAAAGTGGCCAAGACCCCTACAACTTTCAAATCTTCAAAGGCACTTTGTTTTGAAATAAAATAACTGTTCAATTTTAAATATATCTGTTTCTGATGAACGTTCCTGATAACAGCTGGCCAGATCCCCTGCGGAGGGTTGTGACAGCCAACTTCTGGGTTCCTACGGACCTGACCCAGGGGGGTCCAAATGTATTTACAGTTATTGATAAGTAATTTGGGCCCCTAGTTAGGGTCCTCATGGTATCACTATACCTGTTTTTTGTTTACCTGCAATGCAGGACTTATCAAAATAAATGAAATTATTTTATTAGTTGTATTTTATTATTCATTCTTTGAATTATTGTCAACTCTGCGAGGCTTATTTAAATTTAAATCATGTCCACAAATTACATTCAAACTGGAAGAAGTGCTGGGCACTTGTTGCCATGTTCCAGTCAATTTTTTTTTTTTTTTTTTAAGAGCTTTGATTTAGGTCTGATTCCTGACACTTCAATACCACAGTCTGATAGCTCCTATTACTCAGTCACTACTGGTAGCCACTGGTCCAGTGCAAGCTTGTGGTGGTTCAGACCCTGTGATGCCAGACATGGTACAAGCTGGATGGGGCACCACTCCATCACAGGACAGTCAGTCACACCTGAACATTTACAGTGCACAGCTGATGAGCAGGACCGTCCTCTTGTTCTCCTCCGATCAATGTAAAGATGTAAGAACGTATTAATGTAAGAAACCGGCAACCTTTTTGGCCACTAGGTGGTGCTGTTTTGGTACTTATGCAATTTTAGTGGGGTTTAGTGTTTATGTTGCTAAAACATGGACTGTGAGAGGAAACCGGAGCACCTTTAGTCACACTTTGAGCCCATCATATCCATTAGTATGGTGAGTAACACCACTGCCTGTCGTGGGGGAATCTGGGGTTTGAATCCTAGTCTGGGAATCAAAAGACGAATAAGTTCTGATTCCAAAGAGCAAATTCAAGCAGGACTCTGATGCTGTAACTGGACCCACGATAACAACAAAAAAATTCCACTAACATCACATTATGTACCAGAACACCACCACATAGTGGCCACAAAGGTTGCAGAACCTTGCACCACCCTGCAGGTCACCTGTCATCCCCTGGGATGGTGATGCTTTTCATCAAGTCCACCATGTGCGACCTACTGATGGTTTTACATTGATCAAGGCGGAACAGAAGGATGGTCCTGCTGACCAGCTGGGCTGTTACACTGTGCCAGAGGAAATAAACTATTTTCATAACTAGACTAAAAAATATTCTCAGGCCATAAAAGGGACTCCTCCTTTACCTGAACGGTAGTGAAATGCAACATATTAGAGTCTCAGAAGAGTTTGCAGTGCATCGCACCATTCATATTCTGTATCCATTGTTTGACCTACATGTCAAATATTATCTAACGGTCTCCAAGACCCATTTCAGCCCCAGAACCGAAAAGTGTTTGAGTGCAGAGTCACAAGCTAAATAACACAATGAAGGGTATTTTCATGAAGTGAAGAACATGAGTTACGGCACCAGTGCGAATGGCAGAGATCGCATATATTTTGAAACAATCCACCAGTGCAGAACACTGCGACAATGGCCACTACAACACTTCCAAAAGCTCTCCGGGGATGTGGAGTACAGCACCAAGAGGTGTCCAACCTCCCCACACTGGAAAGCCATTTCCCTGTTTGGGACCCCAATAAAAGGGGCCGAGGAAAACAACATGGGAGGTTAGTTTGGAAAGTGAGAGATTCCTCGGACGCATGTTTGCAGAGCACAGGTGGAGGGGGGAGGTTTCAGGAGCCAAAATCAATGGCTGAATGGGAAAACTCCATGGAACAACCAGAGGGACGTAGACTGTGAAAGTGACAGCTTCCCGTTCTGATGACGAGGGACACGAAACACCCCGGCTACCACCACCTGTGACACGATGTCCCTTGGGTTTTTTCAACTCTCGGGTTTGCATTGTGCAACCTGTTGTCTTTTTGGACTGAAATGAGATCTGTTGCTTCTTTTTGTTTAGCATTTGTTAAAAACAGCATATACAACAGCTGCTCTTGTGTCTCGACCCCATGACCCTTTTCACTGGGGCACCACAACGCCTTTCACACAAAATAGCCTCAGCAGAAAATCGTGGCCTGCAGCAAATTCACAGCCATAATGAGCTTCACTACACACCTTCAGAAGTCTTGGCGATGTCACACATTTACTAATCTCCATGTGCAACATTCACCACATAGTTAAAACCAGACCTTGAGAGGAAATGAAGAAATAAAGCAGTCAGAAAATTAAAGTCAGAGCGAGTGAAGTGAAGCCGATTTGCCCGTCTATTATCTTGGACCACACATGACGGATTGGCAGGCAGAGGCTTTAAAACCTGGGGAGATTAGGAACTGCAAGAGAGCAAGTAGGCTGGTCCCTGGTGATGGAGCAACAGCAGTTCTGTCAGGGTTGTGGAAGGACTATATTCTCCCCAAGTCTTTCGCTGCCCCTTGTCATCCAAACACAGGGCACTAGGACATTCATACTGTATGTTCTCTGTCAGAATGTTCACTGAATAGCATGTGCATTGACAAAAAAGGGAGGAATTTGTACCTTTATCACAGTCTCAACTCTGGTCATATTCCCCATCATCTGCTGTTTTCACTGCTTTAATATTTAAATGTTTGTTGAGATGGGCAGATTGATGGTGCAGCAAGCAGCTCTGCTGCACCTGGGCTGGTTGGGAGCCAAATAGATTCTAGCTCAGTTTGCATGGAGTTTGCACGTGATCCCCACGTCTGCGTGGGGTTCCTCCCACAGTCCAAAGACACATTTTTGAGTTAATTGGTCGCTGTAAATAGTATGTGAATGTGTGAATGTGTGGTTTGGCTGTGCTGCCATTGTTTGGCATCCCATCCAGGGTATAGACTTATAGCCTGGTGCCCAGTGACACTCAGGCTCTCCACCTGGTCAGCCAGGGCAAGTAGTTTAAGGATATTAGATGGATGGATGGCTGTTTCTTGAAGCGTTTTATTTAAATGCCTGTTAAAACAGTCCCCACAATTTTTCTCCTTTATGGATATCTGATTAGATTTCTTTTAGTGACATAAGAATCACTGGAGACTTGCAGTCTTGCATTACAGATCATGGACTCCAGTTTATTAATTATTGATAAAAAGTCAGTATGCGGAACAATATCCTGCGCCAGACAATTTTATAACCAAAGCAGCATTAAAATGCAGAGTAGTTTCAATTACCTTCATGAAGAGATTGAGGTTGATGATTCTTCTGTAACAAAAGTCGTTGTTATTACGTATTTATTTAATTGCTCTTGACCTGAAGTGTAGAAGGTCAGTGTTTGGGTGAGATCAGCACGTATGCGGACACAGTGGACCCATATGAGGTCATTGGTCAAGGCTGGTGGAGGACAATATGGAGGGATGGATCTCAGCCAAGCTGACCACCTGTCTTCCTGGGCTCCCTGCCATGAGCCCCTGGGACTTATTGCACATTGAGGGCAGATTCTCTGACCAGGGAACCCCAACAGTGATGAGAACAACAGCGGAATTGTTTACAGGAAGCACTAAAAAACGGCCAAGTTACGAAGCTCTTCACTGGAGTCTTGTGCTTTTTAAGCGTGAGACAAAATGAGCCAGAGTCAAATAACAGGGGTGAACATCTGCGCAGACTTGAGAGCCTGCCTCTCAACACTGTCTCTGCATTTCACCAGCTTGTAAATAATGTCATTTTCCAAATCTCCATTGCTATCCTACTGCCATGGTTCACTTTAGTCAGTGTTCTGTATACATTATAACCTTTTTCAACCAAACATCAAATTGCACAGGAGATCTTAGCATGTAGAATCCGTTTTTCTGCCATGACGCATATTCTTATTGCATTAAACAAATGATAAATTAATGCTAACATTTGCTATTAATTACTTTACAGAGCCTGGTCTTTCGACTGTGGCTGTGAATCTGGTTCATTCTGTGCAGAGTTTGCACGTTCATCTCGTATCTGCATATGTTTCCTCCAGGTCCTCTGGTTTCCTCCTACAGTCCAAAGACATGCCGGAGCAATCGCAGGCTTGGTGATATGTCTGCATGTACTGATAAAAAAAAAAAAAAAAATTAAACGTGTTTCAAATTAATTGCTGTAAAAGTGAAAAATTAAACCAATTTTGGTAACAATACAAAACTGGGAAATAATATCATTAGCAAAATACACCTGTTCTTCTGTTAGCCACATCCTTTTCCAGCTGTCAGCTTGTTCTGTGACCTTTTCCTTCTTTAAATGGGTTTTTCTAGAATACAGTCCTACCCCATACATCATGTCAAGACTATTGTTCCAGTGCAGAAGGCTATCAAATGAAGTGCTTAAAGATGATAGGTTGCCTAGCGCGACGACATTAGTCAGCTAATATATCGGTGGGTTCTGTTCGTCCGACAGAAACTCTTAATTAACCTCCATCCGCTCGGGAGATAAAAGGAGGTAAAAAAAAAGTTTAATACTCCTGCACTGGCTGTAAAGCAACACTGAAGCCTCTGCAGGTGATATCATAAAAAGGCTGTGGACAGTGAGATTCACACACTAAAGGCCTTGGTCAAAGGATCAAGGACTGAAGATCGGAATCAGATGGCAAACTGGTTACGGCCATGCAGTAGGAGGAAGAGTGCCGAGGTTTATATGAATATGCGTGACCACAGGTACGTCTCCTATCTGCTGTATTTGAAGAACAGCGCTAGTGCAGGAGACCCAGCGCAAATAAACATCATTTTTCTTATCAACAGAAACACTGGCTTTGTTGAGTGAGGCACTGATCTTTCTCATATTGTCAAACGAAACCTATTACATGGAACAGAAGCTGGGAGCGAGAGAGAGAGACTAACCCGCGTTATTGTAGCCCTTTCTGATGCAAAGCTCAAAATATTCGGAGCCAAGTGACAAGCGTAGCTTTTAGTAGATGATTTGACAGGTTAATGACACCCTCCTCTGTCAGCTGGCGGGGAATTTATTTTCTAATCTAAAATTAGGAAGAATTTTTGCAAGGCACTCGCTTTCATTCAGATGAATGGGTGTTTAAATGTTGTTGCTGTTTGTGTGGTAACTTAGAAGAAAGGAGGGAAAAATAAACTTTTGTCTCCGTTTGTATCATTTCATTTTAATGAGTATTTTTAGCGTTGCACTTTGAGCGACAAAACGCACCATTTCCACTACATTTGATCTCCCCTGCAGTCTCACTGCAGCAAACAGCCGCACTGTCACATGTAAGTGTGGCGGGTCTCCTTCTGGAAGGATGGCCACAGTTTCTGCAGTTTAGGAAAATGTAGTCCTTGATTCTCTGTGGGGAAAAAGGCAGTGGGAGTCCAGAATAAAGGCCCAGCAAGCAAGAAGCATAATAACCTCAAAGTATCGCCAGCACAGAACACTGACAGCTTGACTTTGCAACTCTAGTAGCTCAAAATGTCCAACAGAACTTGTAGAAGATTCTTTTCTTTACATTGCACATGTAGCTGCCCCAAATTTATTTCTATGGGTTCTCCATAGGTGTGAATTAAGACCCCCCCCAGGGCAAGTTCTAGACTGGCGAGGTCAGGCTGATACACGCAACGTCACACTCTCACATTAAGCACTTAAAAAAGTGTAACACCAGACCATGAACTCATTTTATCACCGGAAAGGAAATCTTTTCCTTTGTTTTTTTAATCCAAACTTAGCAAACCAGCAAAATCCTGCTGTTTTTTTGGGGCAGTAATGAGTAATGAGTATTATTTTGGCTGGACCTTTCTGTCATGTTTGTCAGCAAATTTTATCTATAGATACGATTAATATTTTTAATATTCTAAAACAGTATGAGAATTAGCAAACCATTGGAAAATATATACCATCTCCTATTCTATTCTTCCTCTTCATCTACTTTTAATGACATTGTTTAAAGCAGTAAATACATTCAGTGTAATTTAAAAGATATCACTTTGGTTGCCATTATTGTGGACACAGTACAAAGCTGGAGAAACATCAATGTAAATAAAGGACAAGTTGTTTAGGGTTTTTCTGTATGGTTGCTTTTCTACAGCTGGTGTGTCTGCAGGGCTCTTCTGGATCTGGGATCAAGAAACAGAAGTGATTTCTGTCCTAAACTTTTTCCTCTCCATGTGTACAACCATGCTGACATTTTCTTTGGCACAAAGAGAGGTCCGCTGGACTCCACAGAGACAGTCTGACTGTTTCTGTGCCCAAACCATAATTTGCTTTTCCAAGTGAGAGTCTGGATTCCCACCACTGACTTCAGACACCAGGTGTGCCAGTGTTCTGTCCTCCTGAGCTCTTTTTTAACCTTTATTTTTTTTCAAGGATGTATTCAAATCTCTAACCTCTTGTTATAATTGTCCTTCTTCACAACAAAAACTGTAACACATTCCGAGAGCTTCTACAACCCAGCGTGTCTATTCCTCCCCCTTCACTTTACATCCTGGTGTTACAGAGCATCTTCCAGCAAGTGGGGATATCTTGAGTTTTACCCTCTACGTTGTCAGAGCAGAACATCCTCAGCTTTACACAAACTGCAGCATCTACTCATTTTGCACAAACAAGTTCCCTTCAGACCAGATTAGTATCACAGGTGACATGTGAGCCATGAAATGTCTTTTTTCACAACCAACACTTACACCACAACTGCTATCCTGATGGATTCTTTTCTCAATCCTTTCAACACCTAGTTATAAAAGAACATCTGAAATTGATCCCTGGGACAACAAAACATTTTGAGATAATTCGTCAACTTAAGTCTGATCTGTTTCAGCTGAACTGTTCAACTGTGAAAGATTTCTTGGTCCTCAGAAAATTCTCTTTAAAGATTAAACTCTTTTTTCCTCCTCTCATAGCTGCCTTGTGTTCAATTCATAGATATTTTGGAATCAGTCTCTGGCTTTTTTCAACCTCCCAGAGAAGACTTCGACTCTTTTACTCAGAATCTCTCCACATTCTAAACAGAAGGACAAAAAATTAAACTGCATTATTACAGAAATCAATCCCATGTTAATCTATGACACTGTTCACCATTGCTTTAAATTTTCTTGCCAGCAAGCAGGTCATATGAAGTCAGAGAGAGGAAGGCATGCAGAACAAAACAAAAATATAGTCTTGAAAAATGTGCCCAATATTTACTTTGCAATTAGTGAAGAATAAATGTTATGTCTCTCTTACAATGTTGAGTTTCAATACATTTAAATGAATTTTTATGTGTCAGTATGTAACATTTTTCAGTTTTACTAAACGCAAGGCACCACAAAGCACAATGACGTGAACCTGTAAAAAAAACCAGAGTGAAACAATCCAGCAGTTCAGTACATCGGTACTGTGGCCCTCAGGAAAATTATATATACTTTCAACATAAAAAAATACTAATCTTCTAGCAATTTAATAAACTATGAACATGAACAAAACACCACAACTAAGCTATTTAAATCAATTGCTGCCAAGTGGTAAGTATAACTGATCAACATACCAGTGAAGAACTTTAGAAATACAGTTATAAAAAGGCAGAGACTGTAGAAATGGTACATTTTTCAGCCCCAGTTTTGGTACCACTGACACTTTTTCTCAACAAGAGCTCTGGGTTACGGGAAACTCCTGGGGGGAGTCACTCTAACATCCAACTTATCACATAGCTATTGATGCCACTGTGTGGGATCAAGGAAAATAAGGGTTATTGTTTCAAGATCGCTCTAAACATGCACTTTATTTGAGGATAGCAGGAGGGCACCACTCCGGAAGAAAATGTCTAAATGTGTCACATTTGTGATTTGTGATCTGGATTTGGCAACTAAACATACGACGAGACAATGTCCCAATTTTGTGGTCCAATAAGACCAAAGTAGAATTTCTTGGTCAACATGCAAGGTGGCATCACACACAGCAGAAAATGTCACAGTAAACCTTCTTTTAGTGTTAATGTCGTAGTGTTTTCTGAGTTCTTTTCTGCCAGAAAAATAGGAAGGATAGTGAAAAGTGATAGATACGGCGGTAGTGAGTAGTACCTGCAGGTGGATTCTAGTGGAAGAACCAGAGACAGGGACCTGATTGAGCTTTCAGCAGAACGGGGATCTTAGTCAAGGTGCATATTCACTCGAATGGCTTTTAGTGCATTTTATGTAATATTTTTGTTGCAGCAGAATTTAAAAACAGTTCAAAGGTCTGAGGATCTCTCACTATGTGCCTGTTGGTCTTCACAGCCATGCATGAGTGAACAGGTCTGCCTGCTGGCTTTGCTCTCCTTAGGATGATGCTGCGAGGTAGTAAACCTTGAAAGTGAGCAGGGACACAAGATCGTTCTCGCTGTCTCCCCAAACAAGTGTTTCATTGATAACATCACATACTGATGATTTTAAACAGCTTGTCTGGAAATGTGCACAGACTCCAGAGGCTCTGGACAAGAGACAGCTGTCAGGCCCTCTGTTCCATTATTCATCTGCTCGGCAGACACCATTATCCAGGGTGAAGCATACTACCATGCATTTATATGGCTGGAAATTAACTGTAAAAACTCTTTGACTTTGAACTGTGAAGACTACCCTGGATTTATTTGCTAGCATGTGCAAATTCTTGAATTACAACATCATTTACTCAAGCCTCCCTGTTACTTCTCCAGCTTGGATATATGTATATTTTTTTAAAATTAATACTCACCAGAATAAATCTGAATTTCAGTCTGCTGATGCTCAGGAGACAATTCTCACTGACGGTTAGTTAAGTTTAAAAATGTTGTTCCTTAAATAAAGGGAGTAATAATGGGAAAAAAAGCCGTGTTAAATTTTTACACAGGATCCCTTTGTCTAGTATGTTTGGTTTAAAGATCTGAATTCATTCAGCGTCACAAATATGCAATAATAGGGGAAATCAGGATGGGGGCCAATACTTTTGGTGTCAGCAGAGGTGGATTAGAAGAGGAACGTAAAGAAAGAAATCGGCGTTTGAACGAAGAGCCCAAAAGTGGGCTGCAGATGCCATCTTACACACTGATAAGTGCAGGTTAATACGTGTCAGACAGGTTAGCAGAAGGAGATCACAAATGGAGGGAATGCAGTTTCCGCTGAAACTCCAGCTTATAGGTTATTTAGCCAAAAACTGGAAGAACAGAAAAAGGAAAGCCTCTATGCTCCTGTCGGTAGTGGAAGAAGCACTTGGCATATACAACAAATGTCAGTTTGAAGAAGACAGACAAAATGAAGATGAAAAAAATGGACCAATCTGAAACATACTGGAATCCAAAGCGTATTGAGATGTTTGAGAGGCACAGAATTTTTTACATGCTCCCAGAAAAGGGGCAATCCAGAACCAGAACATGACAGAGACATGAAATAGAAGCAAGACTAGTGCTGGTAGGCCTGCAGAGACAGTAAAAACACAAGCTAGAGGACTAGCTGGCGATGGTACATGCACTGTAGATGCATTAAAGAAATGGGAAACTCATAATTCGGATGAAAAGAACACATATTTGGAAAAAAAGACGTAAGGAGGGAAGCAAAAATAAAAACGAGACAGAAAGTGATCAGAAGTAATCGTGGAGCAGATGTGGAATCAGCTCAACTCAAAGAAAATGTCCCGCAAAGACTTGGAACAAATGCAGTAAAAACAATCTTTTCGCAAAGCTGTTGTAAGAGCCAAAGAAAAGTAGACTCCGTCAACAATAGCGAAGAGAAAAAAGGTTATGTGGATGCAATATTAGAGGAATTAGAACAGAAAAAGGAATGGATTCTGCCACTGAAAGTGAAAAAGTACATTATATTTAAACTGGATGCAGGTGCAGAAGGGAATGTAATTTCTGAGAAAGGACCGGTGACTACGGCCAAATCTGCAGCTGGAGACATTGAATGTGACGGTGTGTGGAAGTGCAGACATACCAGTAACAAGAAAGTGCATAACCAAGGTTGTCATAAAAGAACAGAGAGGCTCCTCTATCATTTATTGTAGTACAAAAAGACTTGAAGGCACTTCTGGGCTTATCAGCATGTGAGAGACTGAACGTAATAAAAAGAGTTCTTGTTGTAGACATAGTGGTAGAAACAGACTATAATGAACAGATGCAAGAGTACAGTACAGGGCTCGGTTCTCTCCCAGGAGAACACACAATACAACTTGACAAAAGCGTCATTCATCTATGCAGAAAGGTACCATCCACTTTCCAAGACCAGCTAAAAGCAGAGCTGGAAAGAATGGAAAAGATGAATGTGATCAAGAAGATCGATGAACCAGCTGAATGGGTGAGTTCATAAGAACAGAAAGCCGAGGATATGCCTGGACCCAAGAAACTTGAACCTTGGAATAAAAATAACAGTTCAAATGGCATACATGAGAGGAAAAAAAATTTCAGTTCAAAAATGAAATATTTCTGCAAGCTGGAAGCATCTTCTAAATTCTGGTAGATGAAGTTGGATGAAGCCAGCTCCAAACTGTCCACGTAGTAGTCTGTATGGGATATACAGGTGCTTCAGCTGCTGTAGTGCATTATTAAACAATAAATGTGATTTATGAGCACCTGGATGGTGTGGACAGTCAGTGGATGACAAAATCATATGGGGAAGATTGAAACAAGAAGATGAATACAGGCTGAGACAAGTATTAGAAGCAACATGAGAAGCTATCCTGAAATCGAATAAAAAATGTATAAAAATGCCAGCTAGGAGTAAATAAACTGACATTTGTTGGAATCCTCATTATGAAGAAATGAGGCCTGACTCAAAAAAGTCAAAAACATGGCGAGACCACAGTGTCAAAAAGATGCTCGTGCCCAACCTGTCAGAGAACATAGCCCCACTCTGGAAACTGGCCGCTGATAGAAGAACTGTTACTCAAGTTATATGAACCTGCAAGGTTGTTCAAAATCTTGTCAGATACATCACAGAGTGGATGATGTGTGGTTATTTTGCAGAAATATGGTGACAACTGGCAACCAGTGGCCATGACAGAGCCTGAAACTTTGTGTGTACAAATTGAAAAAGAGTTGCCTAGCATCACTTGTGAAAGGTTTCATCAGTTTTTGTCAAGTCAAGAAACTAATGTAGGAACACGGTCTTTGAATTGCGGAAGTGTTCACTGCCAAGTATAAAGCAGAAGGTATGAAAATCAATCCCTCCAAGTCTGAGGTCATTGTCTTCTCCTGGAATAGAGTAGCTTACCCTCTCCAGGTAAGGAGGGAACAGCTGCTCCAGGTGGAGAAGTTGAAGTACCTCACGGTTTGGGTAAAAAGGTGAACGATTTGTTTGTTATGAAGAGGGCCCACTACTCCACCTCTTCTCTTTGTACAGGAAGAGCTAAACTTGAGCAGCTACCCTGCATATTCCATGGGGCTGGATTCTCTCCACAAATGAGATTAAGGAAGGTAAGTAGTTCCTTTTGTCTGCCCGTATGGAGCTTACAGTGAATAACAGAAGACTGCGACATCCAATGAAACGGATACAAAAGATTCTCAATTTAAATATTAAGACCCATGCAAAAGATGAATTTCATTCTCTTCTCCACTTCCAGCAATAAAGACTAACTGTTTGATTTGAGTGGAAAAACCAAATAAGAAACAAACCGGGTTTTGCGCTGACAATTTTGCACATGCTCAGTAGCTGGCTGAAACAAGCTGTCCCTGAGGTCTGGGGCTGGACGTTTTTCATTTAATGGTTTATACCGGAACGCACATATATATATATATATATATATATATACACACAGATAAGCTTTACTAGACAAATTATCGGATTGCATATATTCATCGAATGGATGCCGCAAAAACATCCATCAGCCCACGTCAGGTCTCGCTGGTCTCCATCTGCTATAAGAAGTTTAAACTAGTTGCAGACAGTTAGTACTGCGGAGGTGATTAGTTCTACTGGTTAACTGTTGAAAATAGAGATGGAAAATTAACACAAGCTGTGACAGCCTAGGCTGTCCCAGCCCTGCAACTGTTCATAACACTCTCATTACCGCTACTTCACAACACTGTGTTTGTGGGTGAACACACACACACTGTGAGCTCATGTCACCACCACCAACACTTCTCAGCATTTGTTCTCCTGTATTACACTGAACTGTTCCTGGTTCGATGCTGCCAAACAGAGGCCATCTTTTGAATGAACTTTCTTGTCCCCAAATCCCCACCTTACTTTTTTGACTTCAATGGAGAGCAGTATATTCTGGATGATATCTTGTATAATGAAAGCGAAGAGGGGAAATGTTTGGTTGTTCCATCATCCTGCAGACCCATTTTTCTACATATAGCACACACCCTACCTTGGGCAGATCATTTAGCAGCACAAAAAACACATCTTCACATAGCGTCAGTGCTTTATCTTGGCTTCATGTAGAGCATCCATGCTACAAATGAAAAGGCTTTAGATGAAAGTTTTATGACAGGAGGGATGATGGCTGTTATATCTGTTATACCTGCTCCATGTGTCTATTTTTCTGTAGACTGATATTTCAGATAGACTTTTTCTACCATTGTGAATCTGATGCCATCCAGCTTTGTACTTGGTGTGTTAAAGGCTGTTGCCACATGTTTTATTTATGTGCAACCCACGTACTAGATCTCAGATTTCAGCATCAACACCCCAGTGTGTCCATTCTGCAAGCTGACATGGGAGAAACTCTTGGAACAGTGTGTTTCTTTCATTTTTCTGCTCTCAATATTCCACACAGTTCTTTCTCCATTTTATAGGCTGCACTACACTATTGCAACATTCTTTACGTTATATTCTGACTACGGGGGGTTGTGACTGATTCTTCCTTTTCTGCTGACCAGGGTGGTAGCTTTACCTGCCGGAAAATGCCTGGTCAATATGGAGATCCAGCAGTTGGAGGAGCACACAGGGACCCTGTGGATTATGAAACAGGCCAAATAATTTCTCAGTTCACAGCCTGAACACATTGGGAAATTTCAAGCTAGGCTTAGATCCTATGGGCCTGCTCTCCTTACAGCATGGGGTCTGCAGGTTCTGTGCCTGGCTTCCAAAAAGACTCTCTACCACGTTCTACACATCACAGCTATTGGGTCACTCTTTGGTGGAGTTCCAGGAGCTTTAAACCCAGGCAACCAGTCCAACAACCACTCAGGATTCAGAACCGGTTCCAAGCTCTAAGCTGCATGTCAATCAGCAGGAATAAGTGTATTTGTACTGGGTATTGGTGTATTGGTATTGGGTGTAGGTGATTCTATTATGACAGCAGGGCCTCACCATTTTTACCTTCATTCTCAGGCTGTCTACTTTGGGTGCTGCCCACCACGCACCTTGGAATCTGATCATTCAGACTATTTAAATATCAAAGATCTTGCTGTCAGTCTCCGGTCATGTTGCCAGATGTGCTCTTCTTAACATTTATTCTCTTAGTGGTGAAGCATGCCTGGTTCATGACATCATTCTAGACAATAAAATGGATATCCTTGCTTTGTCAGAAACATGTCTTAAACCAGCTGATTCCACTGGTGGAGGCTTCCCCTGATCAGCTACTCCTGCTTCAGCAACTCTAGGAGCTCCAGGCACAGTGGGGATCCAGATGCTATATTTCAGGACTGTGCCCATATAAAAAACAAAAGGACTGTCACTTTAAAAAAAAATCTCTCCTGTTCAATACGGAATACCTCAGGGTTTGGTATCGGTATCATTGTTTTTCTTTATATTTGTTGCCATTAGGTAACATCATCATAAAAAAAGATATTACCTTTCAATCATATACCAATGACATTCAACTTTAATGGTCTGTCAAGCTTTTAGATGAGCTCACCAGCAGTCACCTGCTCAGCTTTCTTGATGGCATTAAAGCCTGGATGGGTGCCAGCTGTCTCATCTTCAGTTTGGAAGTTCGTTTCCTGAGCCCAAAGACCACTAGCCTGCAAACTCCCTCAGCTGAATCTCGCAGATTTACATTTCAACCTTGCATCATCTGCTAGGAACCATGGAGTTCTCTTGGACCTAGAACTTTCTTACCAGTCCCACATTAACTCTATTATGAAGGCTTGCTTCCTGCTGCTGAGGAATATTTTCTAATTTAAATGTTACCTCTCTGGACCCGACTCTGCGAAGCTGGTGCACTGTAACTCTTTTTTGTCTTGTCTCCCTATATAATCTCTCCCCTCCAGCTCCCAACCACAAGTTGTTGTCTTTTGCTCTCCTTCTTTCCGAGGTAGCGTGACATCTTGGTACAGTAGCCCTTGGTACCACCCCCCTATAGAAGTCTGCCATAACTTCAGTAGGACCCACTGGTTCCTGGGGCCTAGAGCTTGAGACCGTGTACTGACTCCAGACAGAAGAGCAGCTGTAGGTTTGGATAAAGATGGAATCTCCCTCAGTCATCATCTATATGGCAGACAAAACTGGACCTGTTCATATCTACTACTACTATTGCTAATGAATGCCCAGGAGGGTGGGCAGCCACTAGTTTTTGGACCCCCAGAGATTTTCCTGTTTGGGAGATTTTTCCTTCTCCTCAGTTGGCTGCTGGTTTAGTTAGTTCTCTGTATGCCTTATAAGCAGGTTATCTGTGTCATGTATTTTCCTACCTGTTACAACCTTAACTTTTGTTTAGCACACTGTGCAAAATATTGAGCAGTGCACTATATAAAAAATAAATTGAACTGAAATGAACATTTCAACTGCAATGTAAGACTCCAAACTTACCTTACCTTGTCAATGAGCATGTGATACACGTGGCAGAATTTACTATATTGATGATCCTATAATAAAAATGCCTCTCTGGACAATTCATTGGAGTTCATTTCATCCATCCATTATCCTTAACTGCTTCATCTGGATTGAGGACTGGATCCCAACCTGGAATCAAGGGCACTGGGCCATGAAACCATACCCTGGATGGACACCAGTCAAGCATGGGGTGGCCTCACATTCACACGCAATGGGTGCTTTAGAGCTACCAATTAAAATGAAACACATCTCTTAGGACCGTGGGAGGAAACCCATGCAAACGTGAGGAGGATATGCAAACTCCACACAGGCTGATAGAGATTTGAAGCCAACCCCAACAGCCCATCGATCTTTAGTTTAGATATAGTCTGGTCTGCATAGCCAGATAACAGAGCATCACAGTAGTTGAGTGGTTAATGATAAAGGATGGATAGATGGAATATTTACATGTCCCCAAAACCATTACAATGACGAACAAATTACATAAATTCTTGCATTTTGAAATAATTATCTGAAACGTGCAAAATGTTCAGTGCCAGAAAATAGGAGTGCTCTTTTATCTGTGGTTAAATCTCTGAGGTCCACTATAGGCTAATTGTAAGAATATTGCAAAAGTGTCTTTAATACCCTGCTTCTTCTAGCTCTAATCATTGATTTTTGAGTGAGATTATTGCTCCAGTTTTTACTTGTCATAGTCATGGCGCTAACCATCGCACCCAGGGCTGTTTTAAGTGACGTTGTCTCGTTTTGAAACAACTGCAGTGGAAATTCAGGTTGTGCCTGGAACCTCAGTTTGTAGGACTTGCTACCTACTGGTGCTAACACGATGCTCTGCTTTCTTGGTGTGAAGCCGTGTCAAACTAATACTGAGGTATGAGCACGATTTAGGTTTTTGCCTGATCTCTACATGTGGACCTCAAAGTTTGGCATTAAGGCTTGTGGGACTGCGTGTTACCCAATCTGTCACGTCATGTGAACAAGGTATTTTGTCCCAGTGATTTTCAGTCATTCTCTGAGGGTTAATTCTGTCTGTCTGCTCTTCTTCTATAGTTAGAAATACAACCGACAACTCAAGGTCTACCTGCAGACCACATTCTCTGCTTCAGCCTATGAACAAATGGTCTGGTTTTCACAGGTTTAACTCTGTAGTTACTAGTGATTTTTGTAAGGTGGTCAGCTACAATTATGCTTGTGAATGTTTCCTAACATAGATTTTAAGCTAATTTTTGAACACAAACGGCCAAAATAAAGAGATTGAGTCACAGCAAAATCTGTTACAATGTTTTCTTAAGGTCTCCACTGGGGCACAGCTTCAAATTATGCCTGAAAAACGTTGATAATATTGAGCTTTGATGTTGAGTACAAGAGCACTGGGGTGTAGAGATCTATGTCGGCCTCTTCCTTTTGAATGAGTATTTTCTCACTTTTCTTAAATTCTGTTTTCAGCACAGTCGAGTGAAACATTTGTCCTCTTGGCCTTATTTGGGAGAGAAGTGGTCTGAAAAAGTGTGCCTCGTTTTTGTACTAAAACAGGAAACAGGTCTAGATATGTTTTAACTTATGTATTAAGAAAACAAGAAAATGGCTGCAGACAGGCACAGGCACATTCCCTGCACATGCCTGATGATGGACTGGCTGAAATAATGGTAGTTAAGGTAACTACTGATTTATATCGCCTTAAACACGGCCATTACTGCTAATAAACTAAAATAAACATAGCACTGGTCCAGACTGCTGTGACCCTGATCAGGAAAAGTGGTCAGATTGTAGGAGTGAATGAATCAATGAAAGCAGCAGCAACATCTTCTCAAAGCACGTAAAAACGGTCCCCCCACAGCTGAACCTGAAACACCTGTCTTTGGACTGTTGGAGGAAACCTGTGGAAACCCGAAACCAGGTAAAACTTCAGACACACTGCCCCGTAAACACCAGCACAGTGTGTATTTCACCTATTCCCCTGCACACCTGCTGCAAGCCGAGGACAATCAGTTTATAAGGTACAGACACAAAATATTGATGGCAGGTGCAAAGACGTGAGATTATCCGCGTTTCATTTTATTCGTCAGGCATCCTCTCCTGCTACCTGCATTCTAATTGAAACACCAGTAGGATTTAAACACCTGCTATAAAACTTTCATATTCACAGAAATGGGTTTAAGAACAGAAACCTGCCTTTTTTGCACTTGACAATGACGTGGCAGTACAGCGGCGCAGTCTTCACTTATAGTAAATGTTCCCCAATAATTAATATTAGTTATTTTAGTTGGTTTGGCAAGTTAACAATGTTAGGTTAAAGATTAATAGAGTATGTAACATAGCTTGTATAAACATTCACACAAAACAAGCCTGATGTCTCATTTTACTGTTAAAGCATTAGCACTATTAATATGAATATCGAGATGAATGATTTAATTGTATTAACTGTGGGTGGAAGAGCCACTTCTGCTGATACCCATCATATTCGAAACCAATCTCACTGTCCACAGTCAACCCCATCTTGGACATAGGACCATTGTCTTGCTCATTTCTGCAAGGATTCCTCATTTTAGTGAATTGTTGTTTTCAAAGCAATAAAATAAATAGTTTTGGATGTTGCTACATGAAGATAGCTAACTGGAAATGAGATGAGAAGCGATAAAATAAAGATGAGTGCAAAAACGACGCTTTCAAATGTGCACAGACATAGAGGTGGGATGCTCCGCATCCTTACATTTCTGGAAAACCAGTATGAACCCCTCCCGCAATGAAATGCAAAGTCGGGGTCATCAATACCAGTGTCTCAGTGGAGCTCAATGACATGGTTTATATGGTTTATATGGTTTATTAAGAGAATAACAGCTGTACCCCTGCTGTCATTGGGGTTTAGCACCTGAATTACAACTATTGTTTTTCAGTTTTCTTTTTTTGCTGCATCTTTGAATGCAGGTGACCTGTCAGTACAGAATCATACTGCACATCACATTTTGCATGAAGAAGAGATTAGTCCTAGAAACCAGCTCTCAAGATATACAATGCAAACAAACAGTTTAGTTCCTAGTGTTTCCAGCTTTGCACAACATTTCATCTGGGATATGCTCTGCTCACAGCTATGGCATTTGCAGTGCTTTATCTTGGTATATCTATTTATTAATTAAAACATATGGCCTTGACTATTTTCATCCTTGGCTCCTCATGGTGGAATGAGCTCAGACACATTAAAAACAGCATATTTCCTCACAAGATTTCATCATAGCCTGAAGCACCATCTGTTCCATGTTGGTTGGTTGAGTCTATTGATATCTGCCTATGCATGTAGTATTTCTTGTATACGATTCAAGGGCAACATTTTGCAGTTGTAACAAAATAGTTCCAGTTACCAAATACATCCATTTGAAATTATTTTTACAGTCTCAGGACCTCCTGCAGTTCTGTGTGTTTAGCTGACACATTTGCCCATAGTCTACAGATTTATGAATTTATTGACTGAACTAGTACTTGAACTTTAATAAAATCCTGATCTTTGGTGAAAACACTGCCTATTTAACTGGGTAAGGAAACGGATTAGGAATCGGCACAATAGTAACACTGCTGCAACAACTGAAGCTAAAACAGGTTTGTGAGCAAAAGGTCAGATTATAGTTGGCTATTAATGTTGTCTGAAGAAGAGATTGGGTGGCCTATCTGGCACCCACAGGGACAGTTTGACACTCTTGTGTCCTCTTGGTTCAAGTTGTTGCCGCACATTTTTGGAACCTGAACTGAAGACTTGTGAACAGTGGATGTAACAGATCCAAGCACAACACCTCTCTCTGAGGCATCATAGCCTGCAGCAAATATCTTAAACAACATCTTTCCAGGATATGACTCAGTCGGCCCCCGTGACTGCGTGGCATATCAAATAAATAAATAAACAAATGTCCTGCTGTTCACCGAAGTGTGTCTGTAAAAAGTAGTGTTTGACGTACAGGGGTCAGGACTGAGTGCCATTCATTGTCTTTTTTTTAAAAATGATGACTCAGAACCTCAGTATTTTTGTCCACCATTTAGTAATTAACAGGAAATTTTAACAGTAACTTTGACTATATATTGAATCAACTTTAAGTTGAATTAAAATACGTACACACACACACACACACACACACACACACACACACAAATCAGGACCTTAATGCCGTTGCACGTCCAAAAGATGCTATTTCAAATAATCGTTTGTTTTATTTTGGTCGAAAATGTCATGAAACAAACAGGATAAATCAAAACCCAGCATCAGCGTACTGGCAGATATCGGAATACGATGGGAAAACAAATGTTTTTTCAGGGCATTTTTTTCCAACTGTAATAATCCAGCTTGAAACTAAAAAAAATCTTTCTAAATCATTGTACAGTAGTTAGAGGTGATCATGTAGTCACATGATTGCTTTAGGAAAAGATAAATACTGTGAGTGTTGCTGGGAGGGAGAGAAGGACTGTGGTTTAACAGGTGAGGAACTGATTCCATCATGAACAACTAAGACAACTTTATTTTCATTGTCGGCACTCTGTTTTCTTATTGTGATTTATACTTACAATAACTGACAATTGATACAAAACAAATTTTGGCCTAAACCCCTGGCCACCCCCCCGTCAATCACACGCATGTGCATATATGCCTGCTCTGCTACTTCTGCGCCATCCGCACTGTTTTTCCTAAACCTGCCACCACCCCACCACCACCTCTGTCTTGTTCATGGAGTCCCAACAGGGGGGCTCAACAACCTTGCTTGATGACAGGTGTGAGCCGTCGAGTGGACTTCAAGCCCCAATGGAGAGCTTTTAATTCACAACCAGCCTAATACTTCCAACTCATGAAATTTGTAACCTTTTGAAGAAAATAGCAATTATAATTCTGTCTGGATAAAACGACAATATAGATAGATTAGAAATGATAAATAAAAGATTAACTAAAGTGTATATACTGTATAAAAGACAAAATAAATACAAATTTATAAATAAATAATACATACAAAAGGATACACATACATGCGCACATATAGTGGATGTCAGTGGTCATGTACAGTGGTGTTGGAGGTGATGTGCCTGAGCTGTCGGTGTTTTGGAAGCTGTTTCTGAGCCTGGTGGTTTTGACCCTCAGGCTGCGATAGCAGTGAAAACAGATGGTGTAGGAGGTGGGAGGTGACTGTGGTGATGCTGTGAGCTCTCCTGATGCACTGCTTGTGGAAGATGGTCTGAATGGTGGATAGTGGGGTCCTGGTGATGGACTGGATAGTCTTCACTACCTGCTGCTGAGCTACCCGGTCAGAGGCAGTGCAGTTCCTATTCCAGACTGAGATGCAGGAAATCAGGATGCTCTCTATGGCACATCTGTAGAAGCTGGTGAGGATAGAAGGTGGAAGTCCAGCTCTTTTCAGTCTCCTCAGGAAGTAGAGATGCTGTTCTGCCTTTTTCTCCAGGCGGCTTGTGGGTCCAGGAGAGGTCCTTGGTGATGTGATCTCCCAGGAACTTGAAACTGTGCGCCTGCTCCACTGCTTAACCAGCAATACACAGAGAAGTGTGAGCAGCTCAAGTCCTTCTTGGTCCTATTGACAGCTTTGTGTGCCCCAGTATCACTGCCTTAATATACTTTCTTTGAATAGTGTAGGGCTTTTGAGAAGAAGAGGTGCTTCCAGTCACAAAACTCTGCATAAAAGGAGTTAAAAAGACATCAAAGAAATGAGAGACCCTCCACAACAAACCAGCAGTGAGAAGTTTAGATATGACATTCATATTAGGTGGCTAACAAGTTTGATGCAGAGACAAGAACCAACAATAACAGAATACGCAGTGGTGAAAGGAATGAACCCATTATCTCGGCACACATTGATAGACAGCGAACCAACCACTTTGCCACAGTGCAGTTAGCAGACAAGTACAACATTTCCTGTGTGTGTTTCCTCTCTGGAGGCCCTGGAAAAAATAAATTACCCAGCCAAGTTAAAGGTAAAAAAGGGTAACAAAAATATCTGAGCCATGTTTGCTATAAAGCAAAGCATATTTTTGAAAGTCCAAAGTTTGAGCTAGGAGAATTTCTTTTTCACTCGATTTTGTGTTAATGGATGTAGAACGGACTCATTCTAACAGAAAAATTAAACCAATGTAAACTCTATTGTCCATCAAGGTCTTTAGCCTTGAAGAGATAAGGCATGAATGGTAAAATATGACTATATGTGGTAAACTACTCGTGTGCACCATGAGGTGACCAGAGGTATCTTAACAGAGGTTTGCTCCACCTGCAAGTGTAATGCTGTGTGGGCGAGGATTAGACTGTAAATTGTACGGTGTTATAAAAGGCTTGATTCAGCCTTGTATCAATTTGTGCTTCGGAAAGTGTGTTTTACAGGAGCAAAAGTTGATTTTTAGGTCACTGTAATTCCTGAGATGGTAATTTATGGACTAATTCTGTGTAAAACTTGTGGTCTGGTCATATGAGAGCCCATCGACTTGGTGCATCACTCTTCATCACAGAGAGCTATAACACTGGATTGATTATATGACAAATGTTGAATTAAGCTGATTTTCTTCCATGCAGACTTCTTCTGTCTTCATCTGCCTCTTGTCAGAAAGCAGAAATCCAGTTTCCTCTTAATTCCCCCTTGGAAGCAGATCCTAAACATTTTACTGCCCAGCCTTGCACACACAGATACACATTCAAAGACACTGCACCCATCCCAGACAGTTGTAACTCCATTGCCATGGAATGTCTCAAGTTATCTGTGAATTTAAGAGTATCTGTGTGTATAAGGGGGTCATCAGTGGGACTGGAAGATATGCAGGGGGAAAGGAAGACTTGGAAAAATTCTAATACCTGCCAGAGTTCTGCCTGCATATTGTGGAGCAAATATCTAAATGTGTTGATAAAAAATCAGATGTTTTTGGAAGGTGTTGTTGCTCTGGACTTGTCCTATGGCTGGATAAGATCAAGAGCTGAAGCAAAGTAGAAAAGCAGAAATGAGTTTCCGTCTCATTGCAGGATCAGGGAAAAACTGGTTTTTCTCCAAAGCTAACAGATAACATTCAATCTTGTCAAATTCTCAAATCTTCAATTACCTCAGTCTTCAAATGTGTACATAGCATAACTAATGCCTCGCTGTCATCTGGGGTGGTTCTAGATTCATTTAAAATTACAGTTATGAACTCATCTCTCAACAAATCAATATCCTGTTGTTCTCAGCAACTTTAGACTGACTTCTAATCTCACCTTCATTTCCAAAGTCCTGGAAAAGAATCTTCTGCAATCTCACTGCAGTCTTCCATAATACTGACCACAGCATCTTGATGCACAATTTGGAGATATGCCTAGAGCTTTGTGGTGAAGTGTTCAGTGATGAATAGACTTCAGTACAGCTATGTATAAAATGAATGTGTGCCCGCTTCATCCTCACTGTCACTAGTCAAATGTGGATTACCTCAGGGTGCTTTGCTGGGTCTATTGTTCTCTTCATTGTAAATGCTGCCTTTGGCTAATATTATGAAAAAAACAACACTATCTTCCATTCTTACACTGAATATACTCAGCTGTACCTGTCCATTAACCCTTAAGACATGCACAACCCAAGCAGCTGTCCTCCTGTCTTTTTTGTTTTTCTCTCCACAGTTGCCAGCTAACTTATCTTATACTTAACAACATCTGTTGCCTTAACAGTGTATAATCTGTTTCATTCGCATCTCTCTTGTCATCCCTTGCCTCTTTGTTCAGTGCTTTGTGTCACCCTGGTGAGACAAAGCTGCCTGTCACCATTTTTAAATAGTCTCTGTGCGTTCTGCAGATGGGCCACTGAAATCTCAATTGATGTGTGACACAATAGTATTCTTCACAGCTTCTGGAAGTTTTATTAAGATGCTATTAAGATGTGTGTTAATATATCTGAAAAAAGGAATAAAAAAGTTAACTTCTCAAAAAAGAATGCATGAATCATATCCCACTAAAAAGATTTAGCTCACGCAACTGACATTTTAGAAACGCTTGATGTGCCATGTTGGGTTTGTGAGGGGATGGTGTGTATCCCCATTGGTGAACCAATTCGCCGCCATGGTCTCACTTTCCACTCTTATGCAGATGGCAAAATGAGCCACCGTTCTGCCACCTTACTAACATTATCAGCTCTAAATACCAACGAAACATACATCTTCATAACTAAACAGAAAGTCAATTTTGTCTCAGATGGAGACCTTCAAACTTCAGAAATTCACTAATTATTCATAATCTTGACATCATCTCATTCAGTCTTGTGGGACAATTCATTTTACTAAGGAACTGATTTATACCTGTTTTAATTGAATGGTTCTTTTACTTTGTTACATGGTGGTTTCTCAGTTGTTGCGGTTCATCTGAAGGGCACCCAATGTTCATTGGCCTGGTTTGCTACTGGGTGTTACTGGTTTAGCACCATGTAAGATCTGTTGCCCAAATTATAAATTAGAATAGTTTGGCTTCTTGTCTGACAAAATTCTTTCACAGTCTCAATCCCAAAAAACAAAAGTATTGCAAAAATGAACGTATACACTTGTAACTTTGCATGACTTCGCTTATCTGTGGAACTTATGGAAATGGTTCACAAATTCATGTCTTACCGCCTCATCCTTTACATTGTCGGTGGTCTCTGGAACCTCCTTACGTTCTCTGAAATATATTCTAAATATGCTCTGCAGGTTCACTAAAACACTCCCTATTAAATTACCTTCTCCTACCACCGACGTCAGCTACATCAGTGTTATCACAAGTCCAATGAGTGTTCCTCCTCGACAATGTGTTCAATAAAGACATGAAAAGTATCAAACAACTGTTTGCTTGTTATTAGTTTATTCATCTTGTGTTTGTCTATTACTGTCTGACTTACTGAGATGAAGATCAGACCACATTTAGAAGTAATTAATGCAGAAAACCAGGTAGTTGCAAAGGGTTCACAAACTTTTCCTTGCAACTGCAGATAAGAAAATCTGTCTAAAAACTTGGTAAGAAACTTAGAAGACTTGGTGTAGGTTCTGAAAAGGCTGCACTATAAAAAAAAAAACAGTTTTCACAGTGAAATCCTTGTCATCAGAATAAACAGCAGCAACTTGGGGAAGTAATACTTTGAACCATTTATTCATCTACAGTGTGGTTCCTTCATAAATACAGCTCAATAATACACTGAGGAGAACAGAAAAGGAATATAACTTTAAAAACCATTTTAGACATTCATTGCAAAAATAATAATACAAATTAAATATAAATATACTGAAAACAAATAGGCGCATGAAGAAGATCCCCCTTCTGCCTGAAATGTAAAAGAAAGCAACAAGCACTTGTCAGCTTCCTCCAGCTGAGACGGATGCTATGCCACAGTAACTGAAAATCCACTGCATTCCAAGGTACATGTCTAACTGTAAACTTTAATCCTCTTAATATACTAACCTTTATCCAGCAGTCAATCCTTACAGATGAATGAGCTTGTTGTCACCTGACCCTCTGACCTCTTACTACCTATAAGAAGCACCACAGTTTACAGTGTCCAGTTACGCAAAAAATTAAAATTAAAAAAAAAGAAAAAAAAAACAAATAAAATCCAGGAGCTCTACACACACACCTCATTTCCATTCAACCAGGTGTATGGTGCTGTGAAAAGGCACTTGCCTCCTCCCCGATTTCCTGTTACTGCATATTTGTCGCACTGATTTGTACATCATTAGATAAAGAGAACCTGAGTAAACACTTAGCACAGGTTTTCAAACAACATAATACAGGCTGTCAGGCTGTTGAACCCANGTTTTGTACTGTAATGATTTGTACATCATTAGATAAAGAGAACCTGAGTAAACACTTAGCACAGGTTTTCAAACAACATAATACAGGCTGTCAGGCTGTTGAACCCATCATCTCAGGCCCCATCACCTCCACCACCAGTGACCACCACCTCTGCCCATAGCTACTGCAACCTCTAGTATGTGACACTATGTTTGTCATGCTTATTGTTTATTTATACTACTGCACTTTTACCCTTTTAACTTTATTTATCTATATTGTATTATCTTTTCATTATCATTCAATGATTCTCCTGACTTCTTCCCCTCTTTTGTACACTGTGGACCCGAGGATCTTCATTTTATGCTTCCTTGTATACCTGTTGCATAGGGACACCGAATAGCAAACTATTCTTGATTCTTGATTCAATTATTACTTATTAGTAAGTTATCCAACACCCATATTACCCACTCACAGATTTAACTGGTTGCACCACCTTTAGCAGCGATAATTTCAATGAGAGGCTTCTTTTAATTTGATATCAGTCTTTCACATCACTTCTGAGGGACTTTGTCCCACTCTTCTTTGCAGAACTGCTTTTATGCAAACACAGGGTTTTGAGCATGAACTGCTCATTTCATTTCCTACCAGAGCACCTCAGTTGGCTTCGACTACCTCACTCCAAAACTTTAATTTTGTTTCTTCTCAGTCATTCCGATGTAGACTCACTTTTGTGTTTAGGATCAGTCTTGCTGCATAACCCAGTAACGCTTCAGCTCACAGACACGACTGAACGTTCTAAACATTTTTTGATACAAAACAGCATTCGTGGTTCCTTCAATTATGTAAAATTATCCAGGCTCTGGGGCAGCAAAGCATCCACAAACCTCACATTACCATGACTACCTTTGACTGTTGGTATCGTGTTCTCACTGTGCAATGGCTGTGTTTGCTGTAAGCCAGACATTATGGGACCTGTGTCATCCAAAGAGCTCCACTTTTGACTCGTCTGGCCATAGAACATTATCTCAAAATGTTTGGGATCGTTCAGGTATTTTTTTGCAAATGTGAGATTATTCATGTTTTTTCTTGGATAACAGTGGTTTCCGCCTTGCTGCATTCCCATTTATCCCATTTTTGCCCAGTTATTTTCTTATTGTTGAGTCATGAACACTGACCTTAGCTAAGGCCAGCAAGGCCTACAGGATTTTTGTGACTTCCTAGATGAGCTGTGCCCTTGGAGTAATTTTGGCCGGCTGGCTGCACCTGGGAACATTCACCACTGTTCCAAGTCTTCTCATTTCTCCAAGTCTTCTTCACTGCTCATTGCTTTATATGCATTACCATTAGGTGACATTCTGAGGAAAAACAATAGTACTATTCATTCATATGCCAATGACACTTAGCTTTACTTTCCTGTCAAACCTTCAGATGTGCATACCACCAAGCACCTGTCCTGCTGTCTAGATCGAATTAAATCCTGGATGAGTTCCAACTATCCTGCCTTGAATCCAGATAAAACTGAGATTTTCCTCTGCCCAAAGATTCATAACAGCAAACTCCAACAGCTGAATCCTGCAAATTTGCATTTAAATGTCACATCATCTGGAAGGAATCTTGGAGTTCTCTTCAACCCAGAACTTTCCTACCAGCCCCGTGGTAAATCAGTTATGGCGACTTGGTTCCTGCAACTGAGGAATATTTTCAGCTTGAAATGGTATCTTTCTGAGCCAGACACTGACTAGCTGCTTCATGCCTTTTGTTTCTAGCACACCTGATTGCTGCAATTCCTAGTTGTTTGGCTGCATCTCTCCCCACCAGCTCACCAGCTCCATTTCTTTAATCGCTTCACTGGTTACCTGTTGCATACAGATGTGACTTCAGACTGTGTGTCTATCTGACAGCTGTGTGTGGCAGACCATTTACTCCCTGGGTTCCCAAATTGTGGAAAAAGGTGTGGTACCAATGTACATCTCATTTCCTCTCTAGCTATCACGCAAGTTGTTTTTACATTCTGAGCATGACCACTTACACGTAGTTCCAGAGATCTATTTGAAAGCAGTGAGTGGCAGAGCATTTAGCCAGTGGCCCTTCAAATTGTGAAATGCTCTTCCTCTTCTGCTGCAGCCTTTAAAACTAGATTTAAAACCTACTTGTTCAATTTTTATTTCAGTACTAAACAATGACACTTAATAATGTAACCACAAGTTGTTGTCTTTTATTCTCCTTCTTTCCGAGGTTGGTACAGTAGCCCTCAGTACCACCCCCCTATACAAGCCTGTCATAAACTTCAGTAGGACCCACTGGTTCCTGGGGCCTGGAGCTTGAGACTGTCTCTTGACTCCAGACAGATAAGCAGCTGTAGGTTTGGATAAAGATGGAATCTCCCTCAGTCATCAGCTATATGACAGATAAAACTGGACCTGTTCATATCTACTATTGCTACTGAATGCCCAGGAGGGTGGGCAGCCACTAGTTTTTGGACCCCCAGAGATTTACCTCTCTCTCCTTTCTTGCTGTTGGGAGATTTTTCCCTCTCCTCAGTTGGCTGCTGGTTTAGTTAATTCTGTATGCCTTATAAGCAGGTTATATATGTTTTGTAATTCCGTTTATTAAAATCTTGACCTTTGTTCAGCACCATGTCACCTGTTGAGAAGAGCACTACATAAAAATAAATTCACTTGAATGGAATCTTCCATTTTGAGTTAATGGCTCTCACTGTGGTTTGGTGGCATCCCAGAGCCTTAGACATAGGGTTGAGTTTGGCTTTTACTTCTACTTTTTCCATGTCTTTTGGAATTTTCTTTGATTGCAGTACTGTGTTCTTGTAGAAACTTTCTGAGGACTACTTCACTCATAGTTTGTAAAATGAGGTTTAGATCCAACAGGGATCAGCAGTCAAGCCTGGCTGTGTTCAATCAGCTGAACGTAGTTAATCTATTAAATTTGGCTAAAAGGTTCAGTAACTAAGGGGGGCAATTACTTTTTACAGGGGTGATATGGGTGTTGGATATCTTTATTCCTTAAATCAATTAAGTAATACTTTAAAAACTGTGTTAAGTGTTTACTCAGGTTCGCTTTGTCCAACAACATTACCTGTTGTCTAAAGATATAAAACTATTCAGTATGACAAATCTAGAAGGAGACAAATACTTTTTTCACAGCACTGTATTTGCATTGAAGGGGAAAGTATCACCCATCCAATCCTTACCAGTAACCACTTTGTCCTAGTGAAAAGTTGTAACAGTGCAGAACCCATCCCAGAACCACTGGGCACTGGGCGCTAGGTTATGAAAGAACCCCTGGATGGGACACCAGTCCATTGCAGAGGAGAAAGTATGTTGAACTGAATCCATAACTGCATAAGAAGTAGCTAATGTAACCTATTTCCACAGAGAGAGTCCAATATCATGAGATTTCTCATGCAAAGGGCTGAAGTTGATGGAGGCAAACACAGCATTGTGTAGGAGTAGGACAGCATCACAGTGGTCAGTCAGCCATTCTGTGAGTCCAAGCCACCTTCTGTGCCGCTCTGTACCATGCAGTTGGCTGTTGCTTGCCAAGAGCGACAGGTCTGAATAACCAAAGATGCCATCTGTGAGGTTTGCTGGTTCGTGGCTCGTCGTCCCTATGGTTACACCTGCCCCTTGTATCTCGCAGCAGCCTTGCAGCCTAGTACGCCCCGCTGAGGATGAGTCTGAGCTTACAGAGCCCTTTACCTTTCAACCAAAAAAGCATTAAATAGAAGTTAAATACTTCTACTGAGGCTGCTGCATGCAGGCACTGTCAAGCATGGCGAGGCTTTGCATTAGGCAGGAGTGGCCCATTCTTCTGAAAAAGAGACGTCTTCAGCATAATGGTCTAGCTAATGGATCTAGGTTTGTACAAACAGGGTGGCATGTGTTTAATTTTGAATTTGATCAAGATCCCAGAACAAAAAAAAAAACCTTGGTGATCTGCTCATCTCTTAGATAATTGGTGTTTTTTTCTGGAAAAGTACTGCATATATTCTGAATGCTAAAGTCTATATATCTACAATCAACAGTTGCCTAGAAAAAGCCCAAAGAATGCAGGAACACCTGAGGCTGTTTCCAAGTTCACGCTTTCCTTTGGACATTTGATCCAAAAATCACTGAGGATTTGTTTATCAGTGGGATCAGCTGAATATTGCATCGATGCTGATCTCAACTGCTTTGTAAGTTTTACTTTTCATATATTTTATGTTGTATTAGGAAAAAGAGCAAAGGCAAATATTTGAAAGACAAATATGGGAAACATGAGATAAAATAATCGGACTCATTAGCCAATCAATTGAGATCTGTTTCGCTGGATTTGTATGCTTTTCAAAAAGTTTGTATATTTTTTGTTCTCATTTCAAGCCTTTTGTCAAACTGGCTGGTAGGGTCACATGTACAGAGCAACAAAAATCAGTTATTGAAAGGTACACAAAAATACTGGAAAGATTTTAAAAAGAACAACCAGAAAATATTACCATCGATGCCCTTTAAAAATATTGAGTGCTTTCTTTGCTTCGTGACAGGAGTGGGAAAAGACACAGATGTAATTTTAACAAGAAGGCAATTTGACAGACCTAATGTCATCTTTCTCTTTAATTTTCATTTCTTCAAAGTGACAGTCAAGCATTATAATGCAACACCCAGCTGAGTCTCTTCCAAAGAGCAAGTTGAGTTCACCGACATCCATGATTACCTGCAGCCCCTTCACCTTCTGGCTGGGCTGACCTGTGGCCTTGTGTCTACAGGATCTCTTAACAGACACTTGTTCATCTGTCAAATGAACAATGCTGAGCTCTGCATACAGATTCTCTTGCTTTTTGCAACTAACCAAGCAAAAATAAAAAGGATACCACCTGTAATTAAGGCTGTTAAAAATATTGCAGAGAAATTTTGGCCCCTGTTTCCAAGGTGACTGCCACAGCAGTCAAAGTCCCTGACTCCCAAGCACTACAGAGGGTTAAGTCTTGAGGGAAGATTAAAAAGATAATAAGAAAATTAAAATTACTTTAAAAGCCATCCTTTTTAGAGCAAGAGGGAGAGAGAGAGAGAAAGAAAAAAAATTATTTTGTTTTGATGTCCTCCTCTGAATTTAAAGGGATTTTAGAAAACAACTATCAGTATAAATAAATTATTTTGAAAACTTGGTTAAATTTTGCTTGCAATTTTTTATTGTCTACTTTGCCTGGGCCTTCCTGGGTGTGCAGGATGGGAGTATGGCGTAAATATAAACTTGATGGTGGCATTTACCCAAAAGAAAGGCCTGTCCTGTTTTTAAGCATCAGATGCATTGTGGGGAACATCAGAAATGAAAAACCTCCTTACTGCACAAATGCACAGAGCAGATGTATTAAGGGGTTGGTAACACCTGTCACCTCATATGAGTTGGGGTTGGTCGGCAAAAGCCTGCTGCCCCTCCTCAAAAATGGGGATGGAGTCTCTGCCCCCAGTTGACATAGACAAGCCACCCAGTCCAGGATAGAGGCTGCATTATCACACCCACTCCTGCATGGAGCGCTTGCAGTACAGTATGTGGCGGGGAGTACCCTTCCGCTTGAACTGGAAGACGGTGTAGACCAGCACTAGCAGGCAAAGGGCCAAAATGCAGGGGATGGCGATGGCCACTGCCCTCACTGTGCCTGCTGTGTTGTCCAGCTTGATGACCACGTCCACATTCTCATCATGTGGTGGGCGCCGCTCACGGTTCTGTTCCCGGTCAGAGTCTGTGGAGACCTCGCAGCCCATGAAGTCCTTCAGGATAGATCTGGGGTACCCTGGCTCCACACGCAACTTGTGGTTGTTAAACTTCCAGTACTCCTTGCCTTTGTAAAAGTAGGTGAACCCTGTGAAAAACAAAACAGCGCAACACTCAGAGACTCAGAGACGTTCATCTTCTCATGGCTAATGCATCTTTCTCTAGAGTCTGTTAATGGGCTTTAAGATTAGCACGAATTCATCAAAACTGAACCTTGCTTACATGCAAATCCATTTAGCGAAGCACAGAGGTGTCAGGATGAATTGTAAAATACAAAATGTCCGTCTTATTTCCTGTTCTTGTGGTGTTTTTGTGATTTTGTTCATACTGCATCATGTTTCTTTCTATATGCATGTTGCTGGACTGCAGAGCCGCATTCATGACAGAAGCTCTGTGTAGTAAATGCCCCTAAATCATGACAAGCCTGTTCACGGCAAGGGATCTGCTCTGGGTGGGACTGAATGAGTGAGGGAGTGGATTTACCCAGGCAGAATTATAGTGTTTACAGTTTCTTGCTTCAGATTCTTTAAACTGCTCAGACAGCTGGGATTATCCAGCCAGTTGAGGGATGCAAAGTAAATGGCTTAGAGGTACTGCACTACAGCTTTGTCCCTAACTACTGCAACACCAAGGAGCTCAAGGATGACCCTGGAGTAGTTATTGCTCATTGCTCACAGTTGGTTTGTGGGACAGCAATGGCAGCAGCACCTGACAAAACTGCAACAACAGCTGCCAAGTCTTTAACAATGAACAAGCCTGTATGCTGCAGTGTGCAGCAAGGCAGGTGGGATATAGGAATGGACGCCTGTTTGCCTGCTCACCTCATAGTTGGTTGAAGGTGGTCTGCCCTACTTTTACTGCAGCAACAGTTGCAAATGATGTCAAAATAATTCCTGAGGAGACTCAAAAGAGCTGGATATCCACCTCCCATCCTCATCAGCTACTACATATGTGCCACAGAGAGCATCCTGACCTCCTGAATCTCAGTCTGGTCTGGTATGGGAACTGCACTGCCTCTGACCGGGAAGCTCTGCAGTGGGTAGTGAAGACTTACAGTTTTACACTTTTACAAAGTCGCACAATCATAAAGTAAATATATAATGATTACTTGATTACAATATATAAATATATATAGTAATGATATACATATATAATGATTACTTAGTTCTTGAATGGATATGGTTTGCAATATATGGCATAGACTTAATAAATTATCTTACTGGCGCACTTGTGTTTGACATATTTCTATTTTTCATTTTTTATTGTTTAAATGTAAAATTTCATATATTGCTACTAGACTAAGAATCTCTTGCAATAACAAATTTAGAATCAAATGTGAAATTATTTTTGGCGAAATAAAGCTGAAAACACAAACAGTCAATAAATAAATCTGACGGGAAATTTGTTAATTATAAAAATGCTAGTATATAGGCAATTTTGTATATGTCTAAGATACATTTGTATGCATGGGCTGAAATAAATCATGAAGGGTTATTACTATTAACAGGTTATTTTTATTTTTCAATGCATTTTTCCATTATAAATGAGTGCCTGTCACTGTGGTCCAATCCCATGTTACCCTCCATCACAGTATTATTAATGTATTCAGCTTATTTCAGGGGAACGTGAAGATAAGAAACCCTGCCTGGCAGAGTAATATTGCTATGACCACAGAGACACTATATACAGAGCGACATTTAGTTTATATTCCTATGTCAGTGTGTGATGGAGCAGCACTGTGACGCAGTGGTGGAGGCTGTTAGATTTAGGACATTCATCAAAAAAAATCATCATCTGTTAACATTGTGCCATATACAGAGAAACTGGCATGATGAAAGAAATATCACAGATTATAGCCTTTGCTAGCTGCTACTATTGGCACTATTTTCTATGTATAGAAGCTCAGGAGGGGGGCAGCTGCTAGCACTCGGACCCCCAGAGGTTTATTTTTTCATTTGCAACTGTTTTTTATTTTACTGTATTGCACTGATAACCTGTATAGTTACTTTCATTAACATTTAACCTCTATCTATAGCCTCACTATACACCTATTATCTGTTCAGTTATCCTAATCTGCTGTTCAGTTCACTGTGTGAGAAGAAGCCTCTATAAAATAAATTGAATTGAACTGAACTGAATGATCTGGACCAGATCCTGTAGTCCTGGTAAAAAGTTTATTCACAAGTACTCTGGGGCATAAAGATTTTGATTCTCAGTTCCTTACAAAGGCAATTACTTGGATATTAATTTTTAGACCTAGTATTAATATTTTTATTTAATAATTTATTGTTATTTATTTTACAGTACTTCCTTACACACGTTGCAATGCAAAGTTTCTACACGAAGCTACTTGTAGTTACCTATGGTCTTTGCTGTGCTCAGGAGTTACCATGAGATGCTGACCATGCTTTAACTTTCAGATGCAGATGAGTAAAGCGTGTCCGCTGGGTCACTTTTTTAACTAGAGCAACTCAGTACTTTGTGTACTTGCTCAGAGGTATGGCAACACGATCTGAGATGCAAAATTTTTTTAATCAACTTTTTTTTTTTAAACATTTTGAGTGTAAGGTGACAGCTCTAACTTGTAAACTACCAGCTCTTCTAGTGTATATGAGGTGTTAGTTAAAATGTACGAGTTCAAACAATGTGTTGTTTTTCCTCCCTTGCGTTTTCAAGTGAGCAAGACCATGCAAGGAACGGTACCATTGGCTTTGTCCACGAAAGCCCCCTGTGGGGAGGCTGGGATTCCCTTCCACACTGTGATGGGTTTGGGGTACCCTGGGTCCATGGTTCTCATCTCCTCATTAAACCGCCAGTACCTGCATCAGTGACACAGAGAGACAAGGATAATAAATGCCTTCATGCTGAGTAGAAATCAGTGACATCATTATTCACAGCCACATGCAACAGTAAGCTCAACAAATGCACGCAAGAAGTGAGCTCATCGCTCATACATCCACGTGGAACACTGACACCGTATTGCAGAAGTCAAGGATAGATACTGACGTAAGGAGCAACTGAGCTGAAGCCCGTGGTTTACCTGTCTCCCTTGAAGAAGTAGGTCTTGGCCACATCTTCCCACCAGACAGCTGTCTCTATGTTCTGTACAGGCATCCCATTTCCAAACATGGATATGTCCTGTGGGTAGGTTGGTTGGAGAGTTGTGTCCTTGAAGACCCAGAAGCGATTTCCTGGGAAAGGGACACAAGCATAGGTCCATTAGGCAGCTTCAAAGACATGACCACTGCACCATCTCCTTAGAGCTTGTCTGATGGTTCTAGTCTCCTGCTTTGCAAGTAACTGTATTTAATTATTGCTTTCACAAATCTCAAGCAGCGGCAAAGGCCCAGCTGCAACATCCCAGCCACTTTTTTGCTTGCAAAAATAAACCAGTGCCCACTCACTGTCCACAAGTGTGGTCGCTGATATCATTTTCTTCCAGGGCCAAGATATTTACATTAATTTGCAAGGACTTGCTGTCCCAGGCAGAATAAACATCCAATTTCACACTCTGCTTTGCTGCTTGCATTTCATCCTCTAAATAAATCTTTGCTATCTGGGCTGATGGAGCACAGAGGCTTGTGCCATTCAAACTCAAATTCTGAAATGTCAAAATATCACAGCTGTCTGACAGCTACTGTAGCATGAGGGGAATGGAGGGAATGTCTAATAAAGGTGGATGTTTTTGGAGCCTAAAAAGTAATCCCTCCTGGGTGCAGATCTATCTCTTACTATCAGACCATACTGTACAATCCATGACTGACACTGGTACCTGAGCTGAGGTCCATCTCTGACATGAGAGGATCCAGCTCCTACACATTATAACTGGTTGCACCATACAACAGAATTTTGCTGTGACCTAAAAATACGTAATGGAATATGATGCTGTTCACTTTCTAGTGGTAAACAATTTCGTGAAGTTGTTCCCCTTGTTGTAGCGTCTTTCATATCAGTCCCCGTGACCCTAAATGTACTGACATTGGAGGAAGAAACACAAAAAAAATCTCCTGAAGATGAAAATTATGCTTTCATCAAGTGGATCCCCACCTTCAGCTGCCACCATCAAGACCACATTTCATCTATGAAGGTGAAGTAAATGATCTTGTGAAATACCTTAATCTTTCAAAAAAACTAAACAGAATTAATGGGCTTTTGACTCCAAGGAAGGAATCTCTTAGCAGCCACTAAGAAAACACAATGAAAATGTCAAAAAGTGTTTCGATTTTCTTTTCCATCAATGTTAAACAAGTTTTTCACAACAATACTGGTGGACTAATGAGGAGTTGAGGGAAACGACAATCCTCATGAATGGCAGCTCTACATCAGCTCATGCAAATCCATAACCGAAACATTAGAACTTCGATGTCAGACACCTATGCTGTTTGCCTGAAGGAAACACACATATAAATATTAGTTTTGTTCCCAATAGTATTAATGGTACAAAACATCATTGGAAAATCTGTGGTGATCTTATAGTTGTAAGGTCTTTGTCTAGGAATTAGTTTCACAAATAGTTTGTTTTTATACAAATAGGGCAGTAAAGCTAAGAAGTAGGTTTGCGAATTCAAAGAGACAAAGTTTGGTGACGGATGTAAAAAATGTCTTTCACAAACTGCTTGGGACAGTATCTTTTTATCGCCGATACATACAGCATGTCATGTTAAGTCTGATTTATAAAAAAATGTGCAGGCAATTCACAAAGAAGGAAAAGGTTTTCAATACCTGAAGAGTAAATTTGCTAGCCTCAGTGAAGAAAAAGTTAAATAAGGTTAAAGAAGGTGTTTTCACTGGTCAAAGTGTTTCTGAGGAGATGGTAAAGGTGAAAAGGCAGCTTGGTTTCTTCTCAAAGCACTTTGTGTTAATTTTCTCAGAAATTCTAGTGCTGAAAATTACTGTAAATTTACATATGCTTAAAGCCTATAATGCTACGGGGTTCAATGTCATATTTCCATTTGGATTTCTTTCCCCATAACTTGGGCGCCATGAGTGACAAAGGTTGAGGAAGATTCTATCAGGATATTTCTGCATCCAACACATAATAGCGGACAGCTACAGTTGGTTTGCTGCATTTGGGTAAATAATTCATGACAATCAAGCATGAACGACGTGATGATGGAACCCCATGCAGACTGAGATGAGTTAAGACTGTAGTGCCTTCTTGTTATCCCTCTTTACCATCTTCCTCCAAAAAATCATTTTCAACTTACAGCAAAGTATTTCTTTGCTCTCTTGCTCTATGTCAGTTACATCAGTTCTGTAAATCATGCACATTAGAGTCCCATTAATTTTTTAGCAGAAGTCTAAGTTCCTGGTCCTGGTTTGCTAATGATTTGTTTTAGTTAAAAATGGGATCTCCCTTTCAAGCTTCAGCTCATAAATTACATTTTTGGCAGTAAACACTATGATGGCCTCTTCAGTCTCATTACTATATTGTCCTGGCTATAAGTAGCAGTTTTTTCCTCACCATTGCAAAGTGTATAATAACTAATCTGCATACAGTCTACTGTATGGTATAACATGTTTCCTGGTTTTGTTAGTTGATTACAAAACAATTACAGAAACATTTGAAAACAATATGGAGGGTGATGCTGAGGAGGAAGAGGCACCGATGCGCCTCCCCTTGGAAATCACTGAACTGTGTAACAGTGATACTGAAGACAAAGGTTTTACTGGCAAGAACTTGGAACACCTTGTTTGTAATGTGTGACAGGAATTTGTTAATATACACTTTATATAGATATTTAAATGTTTATGTTTGGGCTGTTCCTTATGCGCAGATTTATCTACTGATAATGTCAAGGTCTCTATGATACTGTTATTTCAACCACTTTTATGCCAGCAAAGTTTTATTTTTCATAAAAACATGATAAACTATTCCTGAATGAAGTTTCGTATCCATCTGAGTGTTTACTGCATAATCTGCACAAGTTTTTAATCAGTCTACAGGAAGTGGTTACCAGTACGAATGCAGGAATGACCTGGCAAACCCATTCAGTGCACTGTGGCCCTGCTGGTAAAATACCTGGTACATGTGGTTTTTACTCTGTATTCATCAAATACATGTATTTTCAAGGTATGCGACTTACACTCTGAAGCAACCTTTAGCTCAGAAAATACAGCTTGTCAATGGGCCAATCCTTCTTATCTTTTACCAGCAGCAAGGCTGGGACATAGAATGAAACCACAGGCGTTGGCTCTGTTTGGAAAACTGTGCAGGACACCATCTAATAATCAGATACAGTGTGACAAAATTAATGTTGGAAAGTAAGAAAGCACTCTAGTATATTAGCATTGTCCCATCTGCCAAAAAATAAAACACACAAGTGCTTTTGCCTTTTAATGTTTACTGGCATTAAAACTGTTATTCATATTGCTGCTAGCACCACAAACCCTTGTAGGTGTGAATCTTGGCTCTTGTAAGGCTGGGCATCATGTTACCTTTGGTGAAGACAGACTAACCTTTGAAAAAGACAAACTTTCCCTCGCTGTTCTCGTATACAGCATCAATTTTGGGAGGCAGACCCCGCCAGAAGTAGGAGATCTGCATTGGATATCCAGGCATCACAGCATTGTCTCTGACCCGCCAGAACCACTGATCCTGAGCAGAGAAGGAGAGTGCCAATATACGAAATCAGTATTCACCAGCAGACACGCTTTGCTCATCTGCATCTGAAAGTGAAAACATGGTCAGCATCTCACGGTAACTCCTAAGCACAGCAAAGGCTAGAACCTGATGCTTGCCACTATGAACACTTTAAACACTAAGTATTCCAGCACAAAGAATGACTCTGAAAGAACTCTCCAGGGTCTCCTAATGGAATATGGCTTTAGGAACTGCAACTGGGGGGAGAGATCCAGTGGAAAGGTTTTCATCACTGCAGAGTGGTGTAAGGACAGCTGTTTCAACAAAGTGTAAAGCAGAGGTTTTAGACTGGAACCAAATCAATCCGAGGAGACTAATTCCTCAGTGAGTTCCATGCGTGTGCACCAAATGAGAGCGAGTGCTTTTCTTTCTCCAAAAGTCAGCGCCACATTATAATTGCAGCTATAATTTCCTCATTTGCATTGGGGATGAGCTCCAGTTAAAGGTTTGTGGCCAACAAATCTGTGTTACCTCTGAGTGCGGCACTTTAAGGACTGCAGTGCATGAGAATCAAAACCGTGCCACACTAAATCTGAGGGCTTAGGGCTCTATTCTTCAGTCGGAGTCGGAACTTAATAGAACCAATTCCCCCAGCCCATCCAACACATACACACACTAAGAATGCACTGCCTACCGACATGCAACAAACATACACACATACACATTAGTACAGAAGCAGAGGTTTTAAAAACATGGTTTACTGAATTAACTTTAAGCTTAATTAAAATACACACACACACACACACACACACACACACACACGATGTAACCTACAGACACATCAGTTTCAATTTGGAGGCGAAGGCACAGTGGGAGACCTTGGGTTTGTCACAATGGGGTTGTGGGTGGAGAAGCAGGAGTGAGGCATGATGAATGACAGACACAACTGTCTAATGACACAAGACTCCTGAGATGTGGCACACAACTGCAGTGTTCTCAGGGGGACTGTGTTCCAGTGCCCTCTGGTTTCATTCATTTTTCACCTCATTAGACAATAAGGTCTGCTCATTACAGGGAAGTGTTCTTCCTGTGCTTCTGGATGTATTGCAATAATACACAGTTCACCCTGCTCAACATGGGGGTGAAAAATAAAGCATGTTCTCACTCGAATGAATGTCCTGAAAACACTTCAACTAAGACAGTAAAAAGACTCTGAGGGTGGGTCCCAGGAAGGCCAAAACAAAAACTTTACCTACACGAAAAAACACCCCCAACTTGCTAAGAATCTTCAGTAGGTCCATCATGACCTCTTCCACTGCTTTGGTTCCATCCTTGCACCAGGGGCTGCATTTCATAACACCATCTCCTCAAGTTTGCAAGTCCTACAAATTAAGCTAAGGGCCTGTTAATGCTCATCTGGCTATTTGATAATGGGCTTGTTGCCATAAATTCATACAGCCACAACTATAACAAGGGTATGTCTTTTAACGTTTTCCTTTGTTGTCCCTGAGGGTAAACCTTAAGGTAAAAAACACAAGTCACATGTGAAAGGAAGTTCAGCCAGAGAGGCCAGAGCAGATATTCCAGCAAAACTTCATTTGAGTGTGGGGTTATATACCAGCTTTCCCAATGATAAAGAACATATGCGTGGTTCTCATTTGCTGCAGATGAACAGTGTGCAAAAGGAGCAGAAACCCAGGGGTATTTTTCTTAGAGGTAGGATGGGACATAACTTGGACTCCTGCGTCTCCTCATCAGCCAGTTGAGGTTTGATGTTTTCTTCACTTGACCTCTCAAAGAAAAAACTGTTGCTGTTATGAATCTGGCAGATAATTGAAAACAGTCCATAAAATGGAATCTGAAACAACATGCGCTCCTCTACAAAAGCAATATGTATTCTTCAATGCCCAAAATAGAAAGAATGGCTTAAATGTGCACATTAACCACTTTGGGTTATTTTCTATAATCATTGTGTGCGAAAATGAAACAAAATTGCCAGCAGAACATTAGCAAAGTGGATGTTCTTTACAAAGCTAATACACCTATGTCCTGTTATATGTCCTCCTTATTTGTGTCCTTGTGATAGATCATGTTTTTCTATATAAAAATGTACTTTCAATTCAGAGCTCCCCATATAACATTTAAAAAATAAGGTTTTTACATGCAAAATATCTAGAAGCATCTTCTTTAGGTGAATATTCTTGGTTTAAATCAATATACAGTATATTTTGTGTTTAATGCAAGAAAATAAAAAAGCAAAGTTGCGTTTTTCATCATCATGTAGTGTAAAAGTGCAACCACAGTATTTCCTGGAACAGGATCGTTAAACAAAAATGACACAAGCATTCTAGTTCTCATTTGTATTCCAAAGGCTTGTTTCAAAGTTTTCCAGCTGAACTGTGTAATGAAGAACTCTCCATCTACATTGCAGAAGCCCATCATAACATCCAAACCACAAATGGGGAAATTTCAAATTGCCTGCTGCATCAGTGGGGGGATCTGCTGTGGCTTTGTGTCCTGTCAGCTGTGCCAGGGGGGTGTTTTATTGTAATAACTTCAAAAAGTGTGTGTCCCCAGCAAGCTCTTCATGCTAACTCCTCCCAGTCCAGCGAGTATCATCCCCACACAAAAGACATGCATGACTCACACACCTCAGAGCGCTCATCTGTGGAATATGTTACTGTCTCCTTCGGCCTCCTCTCCTCTCTATACTACTGCACGCATAAAGTTTTCTCTTCATTTGGTGACTAAAAACAGTATGCAACAGTTCATTAGAGTGAATTGCATTGTCTGTTTTAAATTTTGCCTGCTTTTTAATTTTTCAAATGTTGCTGTTAAATGTCCATTGCTGTACAAGGAGAAGAAAGAGAGTGAGAAGTGTTTGTTAGTTATACAGGCATTTTATGACATTTTTTGTGATTTTTGGGAAAATGGTTGAGGTTTTTGGGGTGGTTATAATTTTTCCCTTTTTAAAATAATGATAAATAGACTACCTATTTATGTTTTTCCCCAGGCTCCACAATAAGAATAATAAGAGAATGAAAGATACATATGCCCAGATAGCCTCTGTCTCTGTGTAAACAGCTGTACTGAAAAGTATGAAAGGGGGGAGTGAAGATATTCAACTCCACAGACCTTCACAGTCTGACACCAGCAGCCTGATGAGTGCTGTAGGAGGCCTCTGGAACAAATATGCTTACTATCAGGTTGTTTCAGGTGTTGTCAGGTTCATTTATTAACAGAAGATTTAAACGAATATGTTAGTTTAACACCAATACCAGGACTAACTATCAAAGGATAGTTCAGTGTTTTACCACGCTGAGATAGCTGGCTTGAATCCCTATCTAAGACAATCTGGACACGAATGGTTCTGTCACTCACCTGTGCAATTGCTCATATTAAAACATCTGTCAAAGCCTATGCCTCACTGCTTTTCTGTGTTTCCACGACATTACTCTCTCCCTCAGGACTTCAGGATGCCAGCTGGAGTAAGTAGGGTGTAAGGAGTTGGAGATGCTGACCACTGTTGATGCTCTGAGTCACTGTTGTGGCAAACACTGTTTTACAGGAAGTCTTCTGGTCTCCTTTTGCAGCTCGGAATTTTTCCTGATATGTAAACTTAACAGAGATTTCTTTTTTGGGAAAAAATGTTAAAGTGATCTCAAAGTGGTCTTATTCACCCAGGAAAGAACTTGAATTCCATTCACACCATGGCCACTGTATGTCACATGAACATTTTATAATCCTTTCACACACTTGGGTTCTGTAAAAGGGTTTTTGCCAAACAGCCACAGTCCCCACTTGTTTCTGAATACAAAAGTCACATCCGACATGTTATTCAAAACCGCAGCACTCTGAAAAATCTAGAAGTTTTAGGCTTATCCACACTGTTGCGCACTGAGTGGGGTGGGCCAAATACTCGGCAAACAGGACATTTCCCTTGCCACTTCTCCAAATACAGAGAAGAAAACATAGGGGTCAGCTATGCAGACATGTAGGAAAATATGTAAGTACCACCCACAGCATAGCCATGGTTGCCTCAATATCTACTGGGTGCTGTTCTAAGTGTCCCATGGGCCTGGTTTGGGTCTCCACATTCACTATTACTGAATGACACCCAAATACAATTCCAGATGTGAATTGACAGACCATGGCAGTACCTGCCTTTAACGTTAATCCACTAGTGCCATCTGACAGCTTAATCCTGTTACAAAGGACTGAGCAGAGAGGAAGATGATAAAGAAAAACATTTTAAATTAAACTCCCAACTTCACGTTTGACTGTTTTCTCCCTAATCCTTAATATAAGAAATCATTTAAATATTGGAGCCTGAGGTACAAAACAATAAAACTGAAAAAAAAATGTGGCAGAATGGAATAAAAAAGGTGCTAAAAACTGAGCATACCTCAAATTCTTGTTAATTTCTTTTCTTTCTAGCTGTTAACTGATGTTAACTTGAACTCGCTCCCTGAAAATACATTTTTCATAAACCCTAGAGTCTTTTGGGTAGAAAACTTACTAAATGAGTTTTTAATACTTCCAGAGGTATTAATCCTGCCATTTTACACCAGATCACAGATATTTTTACAGTGGCTTGTTAAAAAGGCATACACAGAAGAATGGACAATGCCACTGATCACACAGAATTGTGAGAACATGAACAAATTTTGAAATTTTAATTAACTGACTAACATTAACTAAAAAAACTGGCATAATGACAAGTCATATCAACTTGTAATCAGAAAATAATATATACAGAGTAATATTCATATTTCACCTTACTCAATTCACAGGTTTCCTTTCAAGAATTGTACTAAATTAGGAGTTTGTCAAGGCAATTCCTGAAGGAATGAAATCAAATGGTAAAATTCTCAAATCAGCTGAAGACATGCAATGCACTCTATCCCAGCAGACCTCTGTACAGTGACAGTTTTTATGGAGCTGTTGGATAGGTTTTATAGAAGTTTCTGGTTTATCAGGGATATTGAAAAGAAGCATCTTCGTTCATCTTGAAGAAATCAGTACATACTTGAGGAAAACAGGAAAATAGTGGCGATTGAAAAGAAAAGCCTCAACTGCAGCAATTTGTGTGATATTAAGGCAAAGTTCCACATTTCTCTTCCACAAGTTCAACATATCACATTAACCACAATTCTTTATAACTAGTGTAAAATATACCTGAGTCCACTACTCTGTTGTTCCTCTAACAGCACTTTTCCTGGAGTTCTAGTGTCAGTGATGGGAATGTGTCCCTGCTGAATGCACAGTTTGAGGCCCTCAGCATCACCCCAGCCATAAGACTGTGTCCCTAGCTGACGTGAGGAGGCCTATGGCGAGAGTCAACACACATGAAAGCTTTAGGTCCTCCATCTCTAGTTGTGTGTTGAAGGAGTGCATCAATGAACAGGTGGACATCATCACTGACATCTTTAACACCTCCCTGGCTCAGGCTGTTGACTCCAAGTGTTTCAAATTCATCATTACCACCCCTTTCCTCAAGAAATCACCTGTATCCTGCCTAAATAACTACAATCCTGTTGTAATTACCTCAGTCATCATTAACTGTATAGAGAGAATAGTCAGGTCAGACATCAAGGACTGTATCCTACTTTCCACACTAGATCTACACTGGTATGCCTACTGCCACAAATGATCCACTGATGTCACAGCCTAGTGAAAAGAAAACCATCTGTCTCAATGCCAACAAGACAAAGAAGATGACTGTTGACCTCAGAAGGACCTGAGTTGCTTACACTCCTCAGTGTTTTAGTGGTTCAGTAGAGCTGGTGCACAGTTTCACGTTCCTGGAAATATACATCACCAAGGACCTTTCCTGGATCAAAACACTTCCCACCTGGTGCAAAAGGCACAACAGAATCTCCACTTCTTGAGGAGATTGAAAAGAGCTCTACATCTACCCACCATCTGCACCAACTTAGAAGATAGATGTACCATAGAAAGCATCCTGTCCTTCTGCATCTTGCTCTGTTATGGGAACTGAACTATTTCTGACTGGTGAGCTCTGCAGCGGGTAGTGAAGAATGCCTAGTTCATCATCAGAGCCTCAACTACCTTCATCCAGTCTACCTATAATAAGTGGGAAAGGTAGCATCAACACCACAGACCCTTCTCAACTTCTCCACCATTTGTTTTCACTGCTACCATCTGGGAGACACTTTTGCACCCTAACAGCCAAAATCACCAGGCTCAGGAACAGCTTTCTACCACAGGCCCTTGGGCAGCTGAACACCAACAGCTCTGATCCAACCACAACCACCACCACTGCCCATATTCACCACCTGTTTGCACATTTATATTATGCTTACTTTATGAGGCTGGCAATAATGCTCATACATCTATGTGCTGTATTACCTTTTTTACATGTATATATCTTTTTATTGGTTTATATTATCTATTATCTTTTGTGGATATATTTATATTTTTTTGTCTGTCTTCTATATTTATTTTTTTCCCCCTGTTGTGTACTATGCGCTTTGGACCATAGTACACCTGTCGTATAAGGTAGTACAACAATTAATGATTATTAATTCTTAAAGTGCTTGAATAATATATGGGGGTGGCATTAATGTTGACACAGAGAGAAAACTATTCTTGGCTTTGAGTGTGAAAACTGTGAAATGCATTTGAGTAGCAAAACCCACTGTTAACAGTGAGTGTACGATTAGAGCCTTAGTTGGTCTCTGATGTCCTGTCAAATCTGGTGTTTCTACAACCACCTCACTTCACCTTGCTATAAATATGAGCTTTACCATGAGTACCACCATCAGCCCTAATACATTTACGTTTATTAATCTAGTTTCCACTTTCCGTTAAAGTGACTTAAAGATAAACTATTTACAATAATTTACCTATCTATACAGCCGGATAATTTTTACTGGAACAGTGCAGGCCAAATGTCTTGATCAAGTGTACTACAGCAAGAATTCAATAGTGAGGCCAAAGGTAGTGGTTTGAACACTGTGCCAATTGCTCGTCTATTTATCTTTATTCTTTTTCAATTCTATGCCCCAGTCAGCAACTAGTGTATCAGTCTAATACAATTTAATGTCTTTCAACTGACCTTCTAGCAGAAGCTGACTTCAATCCCCCTGCTGTGTGGGTGTCATGTACAATTTTTAATTAATTTTTACATTTTCATTTGCACACATATAACAGCTAGTAGCTCCTGTGGTTGAATATGCAAATGGAATTGACAGTAACACGCACACTGGCCGTAGTGCAGGCAGTGTAATGCATGTGTGTGTGGAGTAAGAAAATCTGTCAGCGTGACTACATACACTGTGAGTGAGGTCATTGCTCCCTCCTCTCTAAGCCTTCTCAGAGAGTAAATTTTCAATCTGAAAGAAACCTTTTTGAAATTTAATGAACTCGACTACACAAAAACTTCACTTAAGGTGAGAAATATCTGTGCTGCCTGTGGCTTGAAAAACAAAGCTGTACATTACAAAGCTTAGCATTACAGATACAGAGATATACATCGTGCCATTTTGTTCTTTAAAATATGTGCATTCTTATATGTGTGGTCTTTCTGCTCCTTAGCCTATCGGTATAGTTGCATCTGTTTCAATCGTCAGCCAGAGCTTTACAGTTGCATTGGCCCACACCATCCGTACTGAGGCCCTTACCTTGAACACAAACATTTCTCTGCGCAGAATGGCCAGCGTATTGAAGCCACCATCACAGATGTCAGGTTTGACATTGGGGTAGGCAGGCTTGTCTCCTATAGGTGGCCGTGGGGGTCGAGTCTGTCGGTCGTTTTTGCGCGGATCTGAGGGGGGATGTGATCGTGAAGGCGGGGCAGTCGGCAGGGGCCGAGTTGGCTGGGGAATTTTGTCTGGTGGGCCTGGAGAATGTAATACAAACAAATGCTAATTTTTAAAAACAAATGCGACTTTACAGTGTGAGTGAAAATTTCATAGAAAACACCACACATAACACAAGACGTGTGACACAAAGAGAAATGGGAGAAAAGAGTTGTTTTTTTGTGATGAGTAACAACAATAAAATTATCTTTAAAAAGTAGTGTTTGCTAAATTTAACTCTTCTAGTCAAACACCATGACTCTGCTCCAAACACAGGGAAAAGCAACTCATTTTCATATTTATTCCTAACTCATATGCTTATTTCTCTCTGAAAACAAAACAAGGATCCAAAAAATAACAATTATAAAAATCATTAACACAGCACAGTAAACTGTTAATTAAAAGTGCAAAACTTCTACTTTCTGATTAAGGACGAGAAACTTTTCCATATATCTCTGCTGATAAAAAAGACACAGTACCGCTATTTCTAAATGTCAATACCAAAAAAAAAAATCCTAGTAGCATTAGCTGTATCTCTGAAATAATTAAAATTATTGAGAAGCTGTCATGAGAAGCAATCATTCCTACTGGAGAAAAAAAAATTAACTAGTAAGTACTCTGGTGTACAAATCATCCATTACTTTTTCCATTTAAGGATTTAGTCACCCTTTGCAGGCCTACTGTGTTGGAATTCATGACAGAGCAACCCCCCAGTGAAAAAGGGCAGCTCTATAAACTGAACATGCTTTTACATTACTAATTATTCCCTTACCTTTGCAGATTAGCCATAAAAAAAGGGATTTTGCTCATGTGCTAAATTTTATGTTATCAAAGGAAACGTGAAGTTTGTCCTGAAAAAACATCTTTTTTGCCTAACAAAACGGAAAGGGAACATGACAGGTCCAGGAGCTGCACAGGGCAAAGCAGGTACAGGAAACTGTACTGACTACAGAGCATTACACTGTTTCTGGTGAACGAAGAAGCCTGTGTGACATATACAAAAACAACTGAAAATGAGTGCTGGCTGTGAAATCTACTGAATCACCTTAGTGTGCAATGCTGCAGATGGGCTGTTTAGATCCTCACAGGTCAGCCACTGGATTTTCTCATGCATATACAATGTGCCTCACTCCTGTGACCCTCCCTATGACCCTCTCCTCCTCCATATCTGTCCCTTTTCCTGCTCTCTCCTAACCAGGATATTGGCTCAAACAAAGGTAGCCTCAGATCTTCTGCACTGTGCCAGTGCATCCTCAGCCAACTGTGTGGCCATGTGTGCTCTGCTGCTATCTCTCACATGGAGGGGGCGAGTGGGAGTAAGAAAGTAGCTCCATGCTGTAGCAGCACTAGAGAACAGAGTGGTTATATAAGATGAGAGGAAACAAGGACAGCCGCTGAATAAGAGTTGCTGCTCTGCTGCTCTGCTGCCTCTGATATGGGGTGTCCTCCACTCAGAACAAAATACTCCTGCTTCTCTGAAAGCATTTTGAACACTCTTGCAGCGCTCACTTTCAGGAGCCTGCAAGAAGGTTTAGCATTATGGGAAATCTGAAAGTAACACAACACAGGCAATCTCTTTACCATCTTGCTGACTGGAAGTTAGAATATACACTCTCAGCTATGAAGCCTCATCCTAGGGGCGAATGTTTGGTCCGAAATACATACACACATTCGTCAGTATTTTTATTGTCTTGGATGAGAAACACACAGCTACCTACTCCTGCATGAGCAGCCAGTCAGCATCCATTCTCTAACACAACCTATGCAGCATCTTTCCCAAAGATCCACCTAAAGAGAGCCATACCATATATTTTCTGAATCCCCTGCAGATCATCATAAGGCAGCTTGAAATTCTCCGTGTCCATGTACTGGTAGAAGGGTGCCATAATGGCTGTAGGGTCGTTGGAGTGCTCCAGGCCCAAGGCATGGCCTAGCTCATGCACTGCCACCAGGAAAAGGTCATTTCCTGCGGAGACAGTAGCAACAGGGTCAGTTGTTTGAATCTTTGTTGAGTCTGGAAGATACGTTAGGTATGAAGGGGAGGGAGAAGGACCCAAAAAATGCACTAAGAGCATACAAATCCAGAGACGCACAAATCAACCAATTGCTGTGGTAACCATGTGGTCCATGTTACCACTACAACACTTTACAGTGGTTATCCCAGGAAGGTGGCAAAGTCTGGAAAAATTACTCAACCAGAGAACCAGTAGAGGTCATGAGAGATGAGTTGGTGAGCAATTTCAGTGCACATGTAAAACTCAATGGTCCTTCTGCTCAGCTGCATTACCCATTAGTGACCCAGGTAACAGGACAAAAAGTGCTGCCCATAATAGTTGATAATTACTTCTGGGTCTTTTCTTGCCCCAGAGCAATGAGTCCAACTCAACTACAAAAACTGTACAAAAGTTCTGCAATAACACCATCCCCAGAACCCTCTCTTGCACTAGGACTAACCCAGAGGGTCACTTCTTTAAATACGTTACACTATGAATTACGGGTCCCAAAAAAAATTCTGAACCAGGATATAAAACACTATACTGAGAAAGTTCTCGGCATTTATTTAATCCTCAGAAATTTTAAAACAGCATTTGAGTGTCAGTAATTTCAGAAAAGAAAGTCTTGCATGTTTAAATCTCAGTAGGTGTCCTGGCACTGTACCCTTGAGCAAAATACTTAACCTGCTTCAGCAAAATGTAAAACAGTGAAATATCTCTGCTGCCCTGGATGAGGACGTCTGTGAGGGAGATGATAAACACTAATGTGTTCCCCTGGTGGAGCCTGAAAGGATGAATGAGCTGAGCAGACTGTATCCCATCATCCCCACACTGGAGCGGGCAGGTGAAACGCAGTGGGAAATCGACTCAGCCGACCTTCATATCAGAGAGATCTGCACAGCACCCGCTGTGCATCCTTTCCACTAGTGCAGCATTTTTACTCAGCTAGTGACCCTCAGTGATGCCACAACCTCAATCTATCATGTTGGTGCTGACTACTGCATAAGAGCACAACCTGAACACATTACAAATACATCTGGAAAATGTTGCTTGCAATCACTGTAAATTCTGGACAGAGTATGGCCTAAAATGTATTATTATTTCCAAGCTCATGTTTTTCAGTAAAGGACCACTTCTGTCATGCACCTGTATTCCATATCCTTCCTAAGCAGTGCATATTGTCTACTATTTAATACTCCCCCACCCCCACATGTCTCAGTGTCCCCAGGCTGTCCATTGCTTACTGCATGTACTCCTTGTAAGGTACAGTAAGTCAAGTTGTTATTAATGAGGTTATGAAGCAGCTGTTACAGTGTCCTCTGCACCATGAGCAAAATTCAGCATTATTCTTCAGGGACCATCTTCTAATTATATGTACATCTCACTGCAATGTTCTGTGCAGGCAAACCCAGGCCACAGTAACGTATATGCACAAAAGACTGGTTTGATCCCTCTAGATATCTAATTATGCATGTATTACTGTCTTTATTTTTGTCCTTAAAGGCATTTAGACTCAAGCACTGCTTTCAAGCACTTGCTTGAACCCATTGAAATTGTGCCCCTTGTTTACAGTGTGAGTTTAGGCCTAACTAAAGGCAGCCTTTCAGTTGCCAATGTGCCTCTTAATGGCATTTCTACTGGAAAATGCATATACACTTACGTACACATACCTGGTAGGACAGATATTTGTTAGGAAAGCAATAGAAAAGGCAAAATACTACAAACATTTTGTGCATGGTACAAATATAGGCAGATGCAGTGTTTTCTTTTATCTAATTTGTGTTACGTGTTAAATTATACTCATAGACAAGATGTTATGGCTGGTGCCAAGTGATGAAGCTTGTATGTATGAGGGGTGATCAAAAATACTGAGAATTTTTTCAGTTCTAAGAAGCAAGCAAAATTCATAGTATTTTTTGGTCAAACCTAGTATTTCTTTGTATTTTTTCTGCAAGGGAATGAGAACATTCTTCCTAAATCCTCCACTATATTGGCACTAGGTCACCCATCTGGCAAATCTGCCACATGAGACCCTTGCTCTCAAATCTCAGTCAGATCCTTCCTGACCTCCCACTGAATTTCTAGAAGGTTGTTTGACTTTCCAGTAAGTATCTTGACATGTGTTTTGAGGTTAGCAGAAAACTGGATATGCTACAACAGCTGCTTATTTCTTTGCATAGTGGCTGTCAGCCAACACAAAAACAATATGTATGAATTTAGCACTGTCAAAACAAAACCCCACTAAGGTAGCAAATATCATTATCCTTAACTCCTTCAATTTCCAAAAAGTCAGGGAAACACTGTTAACTTAAGACACACAAAGCCAAGTGTATTCTGAGACAGATTTGTTAGGTCCAGAAAAGCTTATCAGAGATATTCCTTTTGAAATAAATGCAACTGTAATTTTCACCAGTACAGCTTTTGACTTTGGTTATGGAATAAAAGTAGGTTTAGGGGACAAAAAGGAACTGAGTGTTATGATTCCAGTAAGTCCCTCAGTACCTACACTAACAGTAGTGAAACAGAAGTGAAGAAGCCTTGAAACAAAAAGTTGTCCCTGTTGTTGCTGTTGATGCCTACTCTACTAACCCACCCATTTTGGTTTTTCTTGTTTTCATGTCCTGGTCAAAGTTTATCGTTTCATTAAGCATGCAGTCCTCTATCATACTGGCTGGATCAATGGACTGATTACAGGAACTGGTTTAAATTCAAAACCTGGTAACAATACTGTGTTATTAGTAGAACACCAGTGCACAACTGAGCTGTCTCCCTTGGAAAGGTGAAAGGCCACCAGTAAAAGTTACTGTTTCGAGTTTTTCATGTCTACTCTCTCTGCCATGAACATTTAAGCAGCAAGAAGGCTCTTGGGATTTGCACAAAAGAAGGAAATGTAATAATATAAATGTGATTATATTTACAGAGATGATTCTGATCTAAACTGTATTAGAGATTGTTAAATTTTAACAATGGATGTATGAGGTGTTTTAAAGGATTATGTTTCCTGTATATAGAACATTATACTGACGAGATATGTGGTGAACCTGGTAAAATGAAATGATAAATGAACCTACCATATGAAGTCTAGTGATTATGAGTTATAGACTATGGCTCCTTGTTACGAGTCTAATAGCTTTTAAAGACACGTCCTACTCAATGTGCTACTGTTACAAATTACACAGGTGGTGTTAAGGAAAGACTTGATTTACAGGCATAGGCAAAGAAAAACATGCAGGTATGCATAAAAACATTAAAACAAAGGAAACTGATAGCCTTATCCATTAACAAATGCATGGATTTCCAAATTAAGTCTGCATTATGCTGTAGTGAAAATCCAGGTAGAGCTCATCTACCTGTGTTCTAGTGTAGTGAGTTAGTGATCATAGTGATCTTAGTGACTTAAGATCATTTTAAAAGCTACATTTTAAAAAAGCATTCACAGTAAATATGCAGGAAAAGCTAAGAACCACGGCAATAAGTAGGTAAACGGCTTACCGAAGAGACCTGCTGTGACAGGGAAATGTGTAAGCATCAAAGTGGAACTCCACTGAGGACTGTATCTCTGCCAGTTATTATATTCCCAGGCTATTACTTTTGGTGCTTCACCAGTCCAGATTTATGACTGGAAACCATACATGGTTTACGGTATTAAGCGTGAAGGCCAGTATGTAATGCAATTACATTCCACAGCCTCTTAGGATGACAGAGCTGGTTGTACCAGGGTGGGAACCATGGGGTGTTAAATGTGCTTCAAATGCACTAGAGAACAGACAGATTGTGAGTAAAGGGTTTCAAAGCCTTTTGGGTGTGGTGAACATTAATAGAGAATTTCTAACTTGTAGGGATATAAACAGGGGACCCTGATAATCAATCCTAAAATCCCTTTACATACGTGTGTTTTAAAGCACTTTTGATAGCAATTAGGTACAAGCTATATCTTGTCAAATAGCAGTGGACCACAATCTGATCTTTGCCAGAACTTATGATATTGGGCCACAGCAGGAAACAGAATGAATTCTGTAAATTTGCATGTATATCTCTAGAACTAGAGATGGGTTTGTCTTGTCTTAATAGTATGGCATGTTTTTTGTGCTTATGTATCATTTGTTTTCATTGACTGTCTGAAACGTTCAGAGGCTTTGTAATCTCTGTTTGTACCCTTCAATAGACAGGGTTGTACCCCATTCTTGCCTGGTGCCAAATACTTCCTAGGAGAGAGTCCAAACCTTTGCAACTCAGACAAATGTAGCGATGACCCTTTGAAACTGAGCTGAGTCAGACCACAACTGTCAATCTAGAGAGACCCCAAACAACACAATATTATAAACCAATATTAATTATTCTGCTAATATTATGTTCAAATATATATGGCTGAAAAAATTTTAGGTTCAGGAACATTTTTATTTTTCATGAAACTTTTGGTGGAAATTGTTTGTAGTATTAAAAATGAATAAAAATAAAACGGAATTATGAAAATCAGCTTCAAAAACAGACATCGGCTCTATTTGTACGTGACTTGTCTTATCCCACTGCAGACAATAGTGACAGAACATTGATATGTTATAAACAGAACTGAAGAATGTGACATGACGACACATTTGACAATGCTGAATACCATTGGATACCAACCACAAGGTTGCCATGACTCCCCTTATATCTGCATCAAGAGGCCTTCCCCTATAGTAAAAAAGCAAGGATATTTCTAACAAATGATTTATTTTTCTTTGATGCATACTGCATATTTTGGAATGTTATGGCATGCTAGAAATTTGCAATTTACAGTTTGTAACAGAGACTCAAATAAACCGCTCCTTTAGTATCCTAAAGGAAACATTCTAGCACATAAACTGGGTCCTTGGAAACAGAAATTTCTGATTTTTAACTCCAAACCCAGAATAGCTACCTCTTCAGGAGTCTATTCACAATACTATAAATAGTATATATCATAGTTTATTTTGTATCATATTCATAACTGTTTACGTTACGTTTACAGACTGTCAACGTAATTTCTGAGGACGCGATCCAATAAAAACTAAAATCCAGTATGTTGCGTTAAGCCACCTGGTGAAGAAGACACAATAGAATTAGGACACCGAAAAGAGCTGGACTTGCACCAGCCATCCTGACCAGCTTCTTTAGATGTACCATAGAGAGCATCATGACCTTCTGCATTTGTCTGTTATGGGAACTGCACTGCTTCTGACCATGGAGCTCTGCAGTGGGTAGTGAAGTCTGCCCAGCATATCATTAGGACCTCACTACCCACCATCCAGACCACCTATAACAAGTGGTGTATCAGGAAAGCTCATATCATTCTTAATGGCTCCTCTCACATGGGGACATGAAAAACACTATATATTACAAACTTCAAGGAAAAACAAAGTACGTGGTTCCAATTTTGTTGAATATTTGGCTTTGGTTAGGTTCAATTGACCCATATTGGTATCTTATAGAACAACATTAAAAAAATCCAAAATTCCAATCATTATATGTATAATTGGAGATATGTTCCCGTTTTCCACAGTCACGCAATCTCTTGCTCGAAAAGGAACAGAAAGCTGTTTTGTCTGAGTACTGAACAGAAGAGAGGGATCTGTGTGTATCTGTGTACAGCAGTAACCCTTCAAAAACACAGTAAGAAATTACATAATTGTTTAGTGAGTGCTTGAGTCAGACTGTCAGCTGGAACATGACATTTATATATATATTTAAATTATATTTTGTGTGTGTGTGTGTGTGTGTATATTTATATAAATGTATACATTTATAATGTATAAATAAAACTGAATATAATGCTGTACAAATTGGGCATTATCTGGCTTGCAACATACTGACATACCCCCATTAAGTTGCCAACTTAAGCTCTAGCCAAAAATGTATGCTAGATGGATGTGGGTGACATAACAAGGTAAGACTGTACATGCACTATGAAAATAGCTGAGCATACTCTAATGGTTTTTTGAGTGTACAGTAATTTGTTTTTTATGTCTTCATACTTCATTATGAGCCTAGCCAGGAGAAATAGAGGGAAGATGACATGAGGCAATCTTTGCAATTCCCAGGTGGCATAAGAACACTTAGTAGCGATAAACAAATCAAACTGAACAAAGTGCTTTAAAAAGAAGGCATCCGTCTCAGCAAAGCTTTTAGTATTCACTTAATTTTGCTTGAATCGTATATACCAAAATAAAATGTAAATAGTACATTTTTCAGCTGGTTACTTTTGAATTATAAACCTATAACCTGTCTTAGATTTTCAGGTATGTGATTTCGTTGTAAGTGTGTGTGCGCGCGTGTATTTTCTACCTCCACTACAGAATCCAGCTGTTTTAATTCAGTGTATTACTCTGTTAGATATGACAGGGTTTGAAATCCATGGTAAAAATCAAGACAAATAATTCACAGAAGGCTATAACATTAAGTTACTCAAGAGAAAATACAGAAAAATAAACATCTGCAATTGTTTAAAAAATGTCATCCTTTTACATTCAGTTTTTAAACAGTGAGTTATGTCTGTCTTTAGAGGTGGGCAGAAGAAATGGGCAGAGTACGCATGCCTTTTTGCTCAATAACAATGATTGAAATATATGCTCACATTTATTTCTTTAGCTTACACTTTTCCCAAAAGTGAACTTGTGTAATAAGCTACTTATATATTTATCCACTTATACTGCTGGGTATTGTTTATTTTACCATATCAGCTTGCCAGAAATTCACCAGGGTCTTACCATCATGGTTGCTGTTTCCCAGTGTCCATGGCTCATCCGAATCAAAGTGCGTGTCGCCCCCAATCCCAGGTCCTGGAAAGTAGGCATGTGCCAAAAAGCCACCCTCGCCATCGAAGGGTGAGCTGTCACCATGGAACCCTGAGGCAAATATTATTGTAATGTCCACATCCCGCTTGCCATTCTCCAGGGCACTGTAGGGGACAGCCTCGAAGCGCAGCGGCGTGACGTTCTGCCACACATCGAATGCACGCCGGATGGCATTGTGAGTCTCTGCCACTCCCACCTTGGGCGTCACATTCTTTATGCTGGAGGAACAAACAGTTTACATGATCTATAGCTGTATAGTACGGCACAAAGTCTATCATAACTCATAGGAACATATACATTTAATGTGTAGTTAGCATTTGTTTAAAAATAATAATAAATGTTTAAAAAGCTTCAAAAACTGACTATTCTGCACAATTTCATTGAAACACCGATATTTTTCATTTAGTTAAACACCTTTTCTCCTAGTCCATCAAACACAGTGCCAACTGTCGCCATGTCCATCAGCACTACAGCACAACTCTGACCTAACAGCTTCATACCTTTGGGTTTTTGTTCACATCTAGTTCAATCCACTTGGAGGTTACACAGACTGCAGTGTTTTTATGGGTTCCCACCCCCACCCCAAAGGCATCTTCAGATGGCATTCTGCCCATGGATCACATCAGATTCATTTAGATTTTTTAATATATTTTTTATGCCATATTTTTTCTATTGGAGATCGCAGTGTGTGAAGAAGCAGTGTTACAGTGCAGCAACCACAGAAAATTTGGTCACAGCTCATGGTGGCAAAAGCAACATTATTATGACACCCCACACACTTCCTTTACCTGACAATGCCTGATTTATTATTTTTCTTGTCAAAACAAAAAAACGTTGGGTTGTTGGGTTTTATTGTTAGTTGACCACACGCAGGGGTGACCTTGTGAGCCAAGAGCACTTTAAAAATGTTCCCATTAACTAATGGAGTCAGACTTAAAAGATTGCACCTTACAAGCCAATTTACAGGAATGCATTAGGCCCGTAATAAGGTTTAATGTTGAGAAAAGAAAGAGCCTTGAAAAGTTTGTACTAAAAAAATCTTGAAACTTGGAACTCTACCACGTGGCCATTATCTTGCACACACAAAAAGGATAATCTTTTTCAGAGGGACCCTTTAGTCACCAATCCACCACACAAAGCCAGGTCAAATCCTGGCCTGATTTGCATTTCATTGGAAAAGGCTATTGGGAGTCACATCAAATTAAAAGAAGGCAAAATTTGAACAACCTTTTAAACCCCTATCATCCATTTTCTGCTTCTGTGATCAATGAAACACACAGACACACACACATATGCACACACTGACCTGGATTCATCAAATCTCATCCTCTCCGGTGATTCTTGGCATGTATAACCAGTCATGCTTGTTGTTAATGGTGCCGTCATTCAAACTCTGCAGACTCTGGTTGCACAGCAGTTTAAAGTCCAATATAATTTCAAAATTATATTAAACTCCAGAGAAAATGCAACAGAGTAGTGTGGACCCAGTCAAACTGGTTATGAAAGTATAGCAAGTTATTAGGTTTCCAGAACAAGAAATGAAAAGACAAGGATGTTTTCCTGATGTGCAGATGAAGGAAAAGGCTGAGCACCAACTGTCAGACTGTGTGATGAACATCAAAATGACTGGGTCTCCCCCAGCCCTGGAGGCCCTCCAGAATAAGGGGAGGGGGGCCTTGTGGGCCTTGTGAAAGAAAAATACAAAGAGGTAATAGGAGAAATGTTTGATAAAATTATTATTATTATCATTATTGCTGCTTTATTTTATGTTCCTGAGTAGCCAGCTGTATGAATGGATAAAACTATAATTTTTCCTGAATGTATAGGCAAGTAGTTTTCATTCATTCACCCTCATTAACTGTTTCTCCAAAACCAGGTCACAGTGGTCCAAAGCCTATTCTAGAAATGTACGACAGGAGACGAGACAAATCCTGGGTAGGGTACCAGTCAATTATAATCATACGCACACCCAGTTACATACACACATCATTGCAACTCAGCTACCAATTCACCTAAATCACATGTCTTTGGACTGTGGAAGGAAACCCACGTGAACACAGAGAGAATATGCAAATGCTGCACACACTGGGCCAGGGTCAAGTCCACAGGTCAGGAGATGTAAAGCTCCAGTGCTACCCATGGTACTACCATTTTGTGAAGTCAGATACCAAACAGAGAATTTAGTGCATTTTAGTTCATTAACTATAGTAGAGCCTATATTATGCATTTCAAAAGGTAATCCAAACGTTAGGATATTATATTCAAGTCAGTATGTATTTATTACTACCTGTCTATGATGAACAGACACACACACACACACACACACACACACACACACACACACACACACACACACACAAGAGTCAAGGGTTGGGAATAAAATAGATTTTCATATGATGAAATCCTGATGAGTTTACTGACAGGTAGAATATACAAACAGATTATACATTTCTCTCATTCCAGTGTGAAAGAAGGCTACAAAAGACTATAAGACATGAACAATATTTACACCAATACCGGTCTTTGTTCTTTTTTGCATCGCACATCCAGTTCCTGTGTTATTCAAATTTTATCTGCACTTGTGGTGACTCTTTTCAATTTCACCAAAGGAACGGATTTTTTTACAGCTACTGATAAATTTGAACTTTTCAAGAAACCATAAATTAAAATTTCAAATGAAGCCAAAGAATAAAAAGGTGGAAAATATGTCATGCAGCAGGCAATACTGTCATTAAGAACAGTTTTGCTATCTAAAAGTTCACTGTTTAAATCACAATAGTGCTTGAAGAACCCTAGAACCCTTTAACCAGGGAGTTAACTGGCACAGATCCAGTAAAATATGCAGACCCCGAAAGGCAAATGTGTTTTTTTAAAGGGCTGTATATATGCACAGCCAACAGCACATGCAATCACTACAGCCAATAATAAACACTACCATTAACGCAAATGCCCACCATCACTTAAAAAGCAAACACACACACATGCACACGCACACGCACACACACACACACACACACATAAACAGAGAGTCACTTGCATGAGGTGCCACTTAAACCACTAAACTGTAATTAAATATGTGTGCAGTGAGTATATTGCACTGCCCTATGAACCGGTTCAGGAGAATGAAGACCCTCCACGAGTTGTTGGACTGAAACTGAGGAGTCTCATCCATACCTGGAACTTCTGAAATGAGTATGTTAATCATTTAGAATTTTACTCTTAATAAATTTCTTCCTCCCCATTATGAAGCCTCCTGTACCACAATATCCTTGCAGACTCAGTTGAATGAAAACACACATGTTCATGGCCACTGGGTCCAAGGAGAAATGAACCAGACATTTCATCCAAGAGTGCTAAGAAATATAGGAATAATATACTCCCATCAAAACCTATGTAGTATTAGGTCTCTGTTATCCAACACCAGTCACCTCTACAAATAAATCCTAACTATGCTGTAGTTAAAAGCCAGTTAGAGCTCATTTCCCTGTGTTCTAGTGTAGTGAGTTAGTGATCTTAGTGACATAAGAAATTTAAACAGCTACACTTAAAAAATGCATTCACAGTAAATATCCAGGAAAAGGTAAGAACCGTGCCAGTAAGTAGGTAAATGGCTTAGTGAGGAACCTGCTGCAGCAGGCAAATGGGTAAGCTGTAAAGCGGAACTCCACTGAGTTCCAGGAGAATATGTGGTTATGTGGCTTAAACCAGGAATTTCATCCAAAAGTGCCAAGAAATATAAGAATAAAATAGCCCCCGCATCAAAACATATGTTGTATGGGGTCTCTGTTACGCAACACCAGTCACCTCCACAATTAACAACAGCCTTGTGAAAGTGGGTTATGTGTTTTTTTTGTCTACAGGTGCACTATATCCATGTTTGGGGTGGAGACTGGGAAGACCTTGCGCATCTCAAAGCCGAGGTAGCAAGGTGAAGGGGGCCTGAAACTCTATGGCAATGTCTGCCTTTTAGAAAGAGTGTAAGCAATTGAGTACCCTAGCAGTGCACTGTGGACACTGCACCAGTGGCTACGCACTCTTACACGGCTTTTATGACACTGATTCAGTCACACAGATGAAACACAGACTCTTATGTAAGCTTTACAGCATAAATAATGAAAAATTCTTAAAAAATAAGATAAATCTAATTTTCCACAATGTTTTTGTTTTCCAACCATTTCCTATTACTTTTCCAACGGGTAATACATTTTTATTATTCATTTAGCATGTAATTTTCTTTAAAGCAAGAAAAAACTCAGAGTAAACAAAGGTGCATTTTCTTCTAACAGATGGACAGATACAGACACAGAGAATGCAGTTCACAATGTATAGTAACTTAGTCCAAAACCATGTGGAATTTAGCAAAACTGTTAATCCCCATTAAAATATAAGAAACATGAGAAAGTTAAAAAAAAGATAAGTTTTCTGGAAAAAAATGTATTTTAAGAGGGATTAACCCATAACTTCTGTCGACTGGACTACAGATGAAAATCAAATTTCGAGCTTGTTTCTTACATTCATCCAGTTATCACCACTCTCTGCTTACACTGAAAAAGCTTTTTTGGGAGACACAATGAACAGCGCTAATAGACACAGACCATGAATAAACTACATTTTTTTTTGTACTGTTATTTGAACAGCCTTCACTGAGGACAGTCCCTGGGAGACAAAAAACATCAGTATGGATTTTAATTGGACAGCCAGTGAACAACTGCCCATCAGTGTTGTCTATTAGTGATATAAAACAGAAAGCAGCCCTTCTCCAAATCTCAGTACCTCATTTGCCTATAACTTGTCTCAGTTATTTAGCCTAACATACACTGGTAGACAAATGCTTCTCTGGACAGACAGAAAACATTTAGCAGATTTACTTGTGAAGCCTGTCAACAGCAGGACATGAGGTTTCAACCTGAGGCTTGAACCCATATCCCGCGCAGTGCAAACATACTTTTACATGGTGATGACATAAAGTTGCTGAGTAAATCATGCTGAGGACATGAAGGCTGGGATGAGGCAACATTGCTACGGAAACCCTCACTCGCCTGTATGTGATGTGCTTGTGCTGCCACTTCTGCCCTGTGAGGGCATAGCGCCGCCGACGGATATTGAGCTTGGAGGCACCGCTCACTTGGTCTGGAACTCCACACCGGGGCTTTCTCATCCAGCTGCAGAAGTGGAGAATAGGGCATCAGTTGAGACATCTTCATGATCACCTGACATCAGCACACACTCCTAAGGAACACCAGTGACAGAAGCTACATTCCCAGATATATCGAAGCACTAAAATGGCCCCACAGAGAGACAGAAGTAGTAATCCAAACTTAGGTGATATTCTATATGGTACAGGGAAGTATTGCTTAAAAAATTCTTCTGAGAATTGAATTCAACAGCAAAAAAAAATTATGTAAGTAACATCACAAATACAAAGCACAACCAGGAATCAGTACTGTTGTGTCCATTTTGCGTGTATGATGCACCGAACACAGATAATGTACGAATACATCTAAACCAAAGCACCGGGTTCTGTCCACAGCACATCACCCATCACCTTCCATCACCTCCTCACCCAGCAGGTTTTTACAGCAACAATCCAACACACGGTATAAAACAGGCTCTCACCTCAATGTGACATCACTACCTCATTACACAGAAGCAAAGAAGGGGAAAAAATAACAAAGATTAACATCTCATTAGGGAAATGTGTTGACACAAATGAATATAACACAGAAAAAGGCAGGTACACTGCATTTTACTATGTTCACAAACTGCACATTCAGCGTGCCAGTCAGCACCTGTCACCAAATACCAGTAGGTGTTGGCAGGTATATGTTGAAAGCCTTCACACCTTGTCATATTGCCATGATTTATATTAAAGGATGACAGCTGAAGAAGACAGAACCCCAGGTTTAAATGCAACATGATATGATTCTTCCTCAATGGCTCAGGTCATATAAAGACTGTAACTATGCCAATTTCAGCTCCACTTGAAAAAACAACTGAGTTCATCACTAGTTGACCAAAACAACACAAAGAAATGCATCACTCAATGAGCTTATGAAACCTGCAGAAAGGACCCAAAGATCAGTGTCATGGCAGTGGGTAGGGCTTCAGAATGGATCTACTCACTCAATGGTGCTTTTGTCCAGCATCCCAGTAACTTTGAGCCCATAGAGGCGCTGCATGGCAGCGATAGCTGAGTGCATGGTCTGGGCTGAGCGCAGAACAGACATTCGTGGGTCAGTAGGAGGGAGGTAGCCATACCGCTGTAGCCAGGCCTGCAGGAAAACAAGCACATATCCAGCATGAAACAACATTCCTAAACTCACCACCACTCAACACCAAGCAATACCAAAAAATTACTTCAAACAAATGACAGCAACCAAAAAATGTAGCAATAATGAATCTGTGGTAGACGATATCAACCTTTATCTTTTAGCAATTGTGTTTTTTAGCATCTGACAGTTAAATCCTGTCAAAACAATTAAATTCTATCTAGTTTGTAGCTTAGTTTGTAGACAGTTAGCAGACAATTTTCAGCTTGACATACATCTAGGTGGAGGAAAAGTGACAGCTGAGATCCTCAGACATAGCTGCTGCCTTCCACCAGGTAAAACAGCTCTGCATCCCAAGTGAATCCCTTCAAGAGCAACATGATGACCTGACAAAAACACCCAATGTTTCTGTGCACAGCTTTGAAACAGATGCACTGTCAAATGGGGTCTTACAGGGTTTCTTCCCTCCACTCTGCCCTGTCTTCAAAGCCTTCAAAAGACAATCTGCCCCAGTCAGGTAGAGCCTCTTACCAACATATCTGCTTGGAATAGCTTTGTGCTGAATGACAACGTCAAGGGCAAGAACAAACCCTCTAATCTGTCTGTGTTACAAATAGCATGGAGGCATGAGGTACCAGAAAGGCAGTAAGAGATCAGGGAAAAGGCCTGTTCTTTTAACTTGGCCCTGCTCTGCATTCACACAGACTGTCAGTGCAATTCTGCTAAATCCTGGTGTCTGCATGTCCATGTTCTGACATCATCCTTCAACTTTGTACTACCAGCTCTGACCTGTGTCTTAGGAATCACGACAAGAATTCAGGGCTTGACATTGAGAGGAGGTGTAACAGCTGAGAAATCCTGCAGTTATTACACTCAAGTATAACACAATGATAAAAATGAATATCCTTTAGAATGAACTCAAAATGCATTCAGTTCAGTTAGAGTATCACTAAACTTTTGTGCATCCTACAGCAGACATCTGGGTTCCAGTTCCTGCCACGATAACTTCATTATCAATGGGAAGGTCTTCCCTGTTTTCCCTAATTCTAAAGCCTATTACATAGTCAAAGGATCTGCACACTGATACCTGGAGAAAAAACCACTTCCCACATCCCAGCAATAAAATTGAGTTCCTCCACCTTTGGTTGCCCGCCGGCCCAAATCAAAAGGGGTCTAAAAACTGAAAGTCTGCAGGTTCTCAATTTTGGCTATAATAAGGTAGAATGGCCTCCATTTCCCTCAGAAGTGCTGAATCTCTCTCAGCATTCAAGAACCGTCTTAGAACACACTTTCAGATCCACTTCTATCCTTATGACTAAGATAAACTTGCATCACACAATCTGTCACAATCACCTTTGTATTTTTTATCAATCCTATAGGCAGCTCCTCATGTTAAATGTCTGACACAGTGCTGTTCCTAGCAATATTACCTGTCTTAGCTGCTACTACAGGGACTATTTTCTATGTGTAGAAGCCCAGGAGGGGGAGCAGCCACTGGCACTCAGAAGCCCAGAGGTTTATTTTTCTCCCTCACCTCTTGGTTGGGAGTTTTTTGTTTTCCTCTCCTCAGTTGCTGGCAGATTTATTGTATTGCACATATACCCTGTATAATTTCTCTCATTGACATTTTACCTCTATCTATAGTCTCACTATATATCTGTTATCTGTTATCCTAATCTGCTGCTCAGTGCTCTGAGTCACTGTGTAAGAAGCGCTCTGTGAAAATAAACTGAATTGAATTAAATAGAATATAACCTGTATAAAAACAACGGTGCCAGAAAACTGCTTTGACAGTTGTATGTCTGCATCTCTAACTGTCTGTTGGTGAAATGCATTTTTCTTTACCCTCAGTTATATGTTGCTTTGGAGAAAAGCATTAGCTAAATTAAAAAATGTATCATAAATGTATTATGTTTAAAATTTAGGAAAACATTAGAAAACATAAAAACATCACAAAAATGTTTGATTTCCCTTTTACTTTACAGCAGTTTTTTTTTCTTTACATTGTTTGTGTTGTACACTTTACCTGAGAATCTTATGTTTTCTTTGGAGCAGCAGCAGATAACATGGATATAGTGTATATATGAATGAATAAACACATAACACACTATCACAAGACTGCTGTGAGGGGATAAATGTAGGGATGAGTGTTGTGGTGTAAGAGAACTCTCATGACACATACTGGGACACAGTTGTCCAGAGCCTATTCCGAAAGCATATGGCAAGAACGAACAGCAAGTACCAGTCAGTCATAACCACACACACGTGCTTCTCAGACAGTTTGAATATTAAACTCTCACAGAGGCTTATTGTTCATCTCTTTAGAATGGCTGCTATAATGACTTGAGGAGTTTTGAGCCAAGCTGGTATAGGGGAGAGCATATTATATTTGCCTGGCACTACTGGACAAAATGCTTTCTTCATTTCTCCTTAGACGCACTGGCCATGAACATGAATATTTTCACCTGAACTTGACCTTGGAGAAGTGGTGTTGGAGGCTGCCTGATGGGGTTGGGGGAGTAAGAGATTTACTATTTATAGTGACCATTCTAACCCCTCCCCCCACACACACAAAATACAGTGTTAAATCCAGAAACTACAGCTTTTGATGAAACTCCTCATTTGGTCCAACAGCATGTGGAGGGTTGTCATTCCCCTGAACTAGTTAATAGGGCAGTGCAACAGTAAATGTAAGTGCACTGGATATTACGCTGAGTGAAAAGATGCAGGCAGATCATGGCGCTTACATCACCACAGTTTTATTCTTGTGTTCTTGCCTCCTAAACTGGTGCCAGTGTCCAAGGATAAGAACTGAGTAACTTGGCCGTGACTAGATTATGAAGGGGAAAAAATGAGCTAAAAAATATTTTAAACATTTGACTTGCCTAAAATAGTCCAAAACATGATGCATTCTAGCTTGGCAAATTATTCTGCATTTAATACCACACAGCTGACGGACTTTGCTTTCTGAGCAACAGCTGACAATGAGAAGACTCAACAGGTCTGCAGAAATACAGACACCACCATCCTACAGACAGTGAATATTTGAAGTGAGCTGGTATTGCTGAACGGCTAAGATGTATCTGCAATGTTACACTGAAGACACATACTAATTATATACAACTATGTCTTTTATAATTTATGGAGAGGTGCATGTATATTGCAGCAGGTAACAATGTCACAACCATTTCTGGTTCCTGGTAGTGGCCTTGCTATAGCTTGCTTGAAGATGGTTCTTCATCTGAATTCTTCTAGTAAAATATGTAACTGCATGAGTGTGTGCAATTCTGCATCAGTTTGAACAAAGGAATCATCTGAGTGACAACAAACAAGTAGCAAAACTATAGGACATGTCCTTCTTGTGCTGATTTCTATTTAAAGGGTACTATGAGTAAAGTCTGTGTATGGATCTGGTGTAAAGAATCAACTATTGTCCTGTCCAAGAGCATGAACGACATTTTGCATGGTTCTGTGCAACACAAAACTGCAAAAAAAGTTTTAAAAAAATCTTTAAAAAGCAGAGCTGAAAACCCTTCAGCCTCCACTCTGTGACCATGAACAAAGTGACAGATGTAATCCGAACCAGACACATACAAAACAAGTGAGAATCAAGAAAATCTCATCAAAATAAACTTTCTGATTTGGTGCCTCTCAGCACCTTTTATTGCCCCACTGGAGAATAAGTTTTGGCTTCTGATAGCTCTTGTGTTAACACCCTGCCAAAAAAATAGTAGTTATACCCACATGGGAATAACAGGCAGACAGGCGTCCCCGCACAACCACCACGATAGGACAGAACACAGCAATGCAAATCCATTTTCTAAGTGCGCAGTCATTTCATTTCCTCTTTTGAAGTCAAGGAAAAGCAGCCCTACTTTCAAAGAGGAGCTCAGATTGTCAACTGTAACTGGATTTCCACTGTATCATTGGACCCGCATCCTCACCACCATTCGGACACCCATCGATCTCTCAGTGAAAGAAAAATTCTGTTACACCACACGTGCAAATTCATCCCTTGCTATTACTTAAATTTCTTGGTATAAAAGGCTGCTCCATAACCTGACGCTGTTCTACATGCTCATCACCTTGTGTGCACAATGCCACACTTCCATCAGTGTCACACTTCAGCACCTGAACTGCTGATAGTTTATTAGAGCAGCCATGCTGTGAATTGGGTCTTTTCATAATGTGCGGCTTCAAGCTTGTCAAATGTTCCTAAGATCTCCAAGGCATGCAAAGTGCATCACTGTACACCTACACATATGCATGCATACAGAGTCCTAAATGAGGATGCAACTCATTTGAGTGTTGCATGTTTTCTATCAAGAGGACCCAGCATTTAACTAATATGCAGGTCTCAACCCTGAAAACATATGGGGCATAAGATAAAGAGTGCAACCAAATAATTATCCCTGAGGAAATATTACGGCAGAGTCCCAGTGAGACTACTTCATTACTAGCCAGCACCTACTCATCGGTACTCATGGCCGTGTCCATAGCAACACACAGAGACACTTGTTACTAGTTGTGAGAGCACAAAGAGCCTGGTTTACACATGGTCACCACGAGCACAATGGATTCAGCACTTAACACTGGCAAGGGAGATAGCAGAAGACTGTGAGAAAAACAAAACAGGTAATTCTTTCACCTGCCAGGTATTATAGTAAACTGATCAGTGAACCCTAAAGAAGACAATAGTGTAGAAGTTATTGAATTTAGGTAATTCGGTCACATGGGCATTAATTTTATATTCTGCAGAAATTAACTGGTTTTCAGTTTACTTTGTTTTACTAGTGTGTGAATGTGGATGTACAGATGAACTCTTCTCTACTGAGATCGAACATGCCCACACAACTCAGTGCAAAGTGACGCCCATTAGTCGATGAGCACACCTGATCTTTTGCCTGTATGAGCCCTGCTTGCCTTCCCACCCCTGGAGGCTCACTTACTCTCTGGGAGATCACTGTTATTTGAATAATTCAACAGAAGGCTTCACTGTGCTCTACCTAACTGCTGTGTGTGTGTGTGTGTGCTTGCGCTTGCTGGACAGCCAGAGGAGGGCAGTCTGTGTTGCCATGGTAACACTATACCTCATCTCTAACCAGAACTTAGGGTACACACAGCCTAAATCTCAATCTGAATGATAAGGACTAAAAAGTAGAAGTTGGACAAAGAAGTTAACAACATCTGCTCTTTTTAAGCTTCCTGGTGTCACATTAGAGACTGAAGAACACAAAACACTTCCCCATCAAGCCTGGACCAGGCTTTTCCAAACCAAGGAAACAGCCACCAAATTTTCACCATGTAGGCCCTGAGCTGACAAAACAAACTCTGGATCCATTAAGCAAAGACCTTCATGAACATCCTTCTTCAAATCCTGAAAAGTAGTTTTTGAGTGTAACAACCCAGCTCCCAACTGTGGAGAAGATCAGTGTGAAAAATGAAACCACTACCACAGGTCAGCAGACAGTAACACAAAAGGACCAGGTGAACCAAAACCCTGTTGCCTCCTCAAAAGGCCATCACAGACACACTTGAAGATGAGAGAAAATATGCTTTCAATCCTACTGCATCCACCACTGGAGTTTGGGAAAATCAGCCAAAATAATCTTGGTTTTCACTTGTCTATGTGCTTTTTGTCTATGTAGAATTTTCACATATCCAAAGGGGATCTTCCAATAGCAGGAGAAGGTATTACTTCAAATTATACAAAATAACATTTGGAAAACACACCTTAATAAGAGCTTCATTGCCTGAATTCTACATACTGAGTCAATTTCAAATTCATTTTAACACCATTTATTTGGAATTTAAACTCTGATTCTGAGCTATGTCTCCACTTTCTGAACCCGAGCAGTTCTGGCCATCACCTCATGTTCTTACAACTCTGCCAAGATGTTTCAAGTTGTTGATGGGTTCCTCATCAAACTAAGTAAATAAACAGAGGATAAGTTCATTTAAAAGTAATTATGTGCGGTTGTGGGTGGCTTTGCTCCCAACCGAGTGGACACTGTTGTGCCAGGTTCTCGTTTCAATTATTAAGACCTGGGTTAGCAGGCGGCAGTGGCAACAGAAACATGAGATCAGATAAAACTGGCACTTATTTACCTGCCGTAGTAACCAGGATGTTCTTGGAGTTCAATGCTCACGTGTAAAAACAGCCTCCATTTAGTCTCTCATCAGGATTTAATTGTGTATTTTTTGGAAGATCTGTAGTTTTAAGACTAAAGTCTCACAGAGGATTGTTATTCATCTCTGTAGAACAGCTACCATAATGACTCGAAGACAACGACGAACTCACCAAGTGCCAAAGCAGAGTATCCCTTTCCACTCAATGTGCTTAAGGAGCCTCATTTCATATAAGGAAGACTCATGGACAGGAATTATGACAATAAGCTCCAATTTGTTTTTCCTTACTGAATTGAGGTGACTTATGAAGTGCTCAACAGGCATTTGAAGAAAAAGGAGACTTTGCATTCTCTGTACCACATGTACAAACAAAAATAAAACCAGTGTCATGTAATTACAGGCTGCAATTTACAGGTGATGTCATAATTACATTCAAAAACCTTAAATCATACGTTTTGCCAATATGCGTACATCTCTATATGTCACACATAATGCTGACATGTTGTTAGTTATATACGAGAGTGCAGCTGAAAGGAAATTGAACTGTTACTTGCCCTTGTGTACCGATACGAAAATCCAATCAATGTGACATTACAAAGCAATGACTTTAAATCAATGTAGCAAAAAGTAGAAAACTGGCTTCAGTCAAACTGGTAGATTTCGACAAGACTGATGGGCTGCAGTGCTTTGCACCGAGGCCATCTGCTGAGGCGGCTTGTCTCTCCTCCGGATGAGAGCAGTGATTGTACTGTAAATAACCGTTCCAAGGGAGTGTACTGTACAAGGTCCATATGGCACTGAGTGGCAGAAGGCTCACTTCCAGGTGGTCACAACCCCCGATGCTACATGAATTCCAGAGCCAACTTCCTTCTCCCTTCCTTTTCGCTGTCTCTCATCTTCCCAGATGGAAAAAAAGATATCCCACAATCTTCTGGGTTCCATTTGGTGAGCTGCACATCCAGGATGCTGGGGGCAACATCAGGGCATGCTTTCACCGCCGGCTGTTCTTGAACTCGGTGCCAGTCTCTGCAAGTAGAAGGAAGGGGCAGCCACCTGCCCGGATGCTGTCAGACCCATCTTTGTCACCACGTGCAGGATGGAGCTCAATAAACTGAAAAGGCTGATATTCTTTTTCTATTGCATAGTCTGTACATTCTGATACTATAGTCACAATACTCTGCAAGACACAATGCGGTCTGTTCCACCATGATCACCATAAAGGAGAACTTTTCAAAATTCAGCTTTATTGTTATTCTAGTTATACAGATTCACATGAAAGAAAATGTAGTTCCACCTGGACCACGGTGCACAGTAAACAAAATAGACAACATTACAGCAAAGGACAAGACAGACAAAATGTGAGCATTTGTTGGATGGGTAAATAAAGAGATGAGAAAATGAAGGTGAATAGGTAAGTAGATAAATAAGTGGTGTTTACACTAAATAGATGCAGCAGTGCAAACATTATAGTGCAAAGAGACAGCAGTCGCAGTGGTAATGACACAGTGGGTGGTGGTCATCAGTCCTGTACTGTCTAGAATTCAGTGGCCTGACAGCATGCAAGAAAAAGCTGTTCCATAGGCTGGTGGTGTAGGCTTGCAGGCTGCGGTAGCGCCTTCCAGATGGCAATGGTGAAAACAGATCATGGAAAGGGTTGGAGGGGTTCGTGATGTTGCGAGCTCTCCTGATGCACCGCTTGTGGTCGGTGGTCTGGATGGTAGGTAGTGGGGTCCTGATGATGAACTGGATAGTCTTCACTACCTGCTGCAGAGCAGTTCCCATACCAGACCGAGATGCAGGAGCTCAGGATGCTCTCTATGGTACAACTGTAGAAGCTGGTGAGGATGGGAGGTAGAAGTCCAGATCTTTTCAGTCTCCTTGGGAAGCAGAGATGCTGTCGTGCCTTTTTCTCCAGGTGGCTTGCGTTGTTGATTCAGGAGAAGTCTGTGGTTATCACTCCAAGGAACTTGAAACTGTGCACCAGCTCCACTGCTAAACCACCATTACACAGAGGAGTGTGAGCAGCTTGAGTCCTTCTGAAGTCAACAATCATCTCCTTGCTGACATCGAGGGACAGATTGTTGTCCTTCCACCAGAATACACGCTGCTCCACTTCCCCTCTGTAGACCCACTCATCATTGCTGGACATAAGGCCCATAACTACGATGTCATCAGCATATTTGATTATGTGGTTGCTACTGTAGTTGGCAACACAGTTAGGGGTTAGAAGGGTAAACAGCAGTGAGCTCAGCACACAGCATTGTGTTGCACCAGTGTTCAAGACAGTGGTGTAGGAAGTATTGCCATCGATCCTCACAGCCTGGGGACTCTTGGTCAGGAAGTCCAGGATCCAGTTGGACAAGGTGATATTTAGACTTTTATTGAAAGCCAAGACTGTACTACGGGTGAGAAATGCAGTAAACACAGTACCAGGATAAAATGAGGACACCTTGGATTTTGCCATCTTTCTAACTCTTTTTGCCTCTTTCCATCTCATTCTTTTCTAACCCCCCCCCCCATTGGAACTGTTGTTCATAGGCAGGTCCTGCATTTTGGGTTTGAGATCATTCCCTTCTCCTCTCACTCTTTCTCTCCATGTTCTACTCCACTGGGTAAGGCATTTCAGTTTTATGTTTGGCAAAATATGAAAAACTGCAAAAAGGGTTAATGTATTTTGTTGGTTTATTGTTATATTGTTTTAAAGTACAAATATTTAGCTTTCCATTTATTATTACCTGGGTTGTCAATATATTTAAAGACAGATGTGTTTAAATATTCTAACAATGAAGGATCACTCTGCTCTATAACACATTTAAAATGTATAAGGACCTATATTATGTTCATTTCTTTTACCTTCATTAATTAAAAAAAGAACAACTTGAAGATGTCCTGCATCCTTGGAAATTCATGCAGAAAAAGAGGACAGCATGTCATTTCCTAATAATACTTTGTTACCAAAAGTCTCATTAAAATGGTTTCCAAGTGTACTCAAACTTTTGAATGGTACTGTAGACCTAAACACACAACCAGTGCAGTTTCAATAATAAATGATGAACACAGGAACCTCCAAACATGAAGAGAGGGTTACCTGTCCACACTCAAATTATTATATCAGCACTATGTTATCATCCTACCACTGCTGAATCTTTCATTTCTATTTTAGTCAAAGCTTTTCATAAATTCATGCCATGGCCATGCTGGCTGTAGAATTCAAAGCAATGAAATTAAGAAGCGTGATTAAACTCTACAAATACAAATGTTAATCAAACATGTGCCAGGGCGTATTTTTACAGCTGGGCTTTCAATGAAGAAATGGGGGGGAAACGCATTTCCTCAGTGACCATCAGAAGTGCCACTTCCAGGATTTCCAGCACCCTGCTACCAGGCTGCAGAGCAGAGTAATGGCTTGCTCATAATGCGCAATAAGACCCAACAACAGAAACACATGAATACCATATGCGCTCATGTTACTGACTGAGGAGGTAAAGGAAATAGTGTTGTATTTTGTACTGAGTGCAGAAAGGCAAAAGACAGACACGGAATCAGCAGTTCACAGTCACCCCAGTGAATGCACACTCTGGCAGACAGCTGTGTGAACTGCGCGGTTATGTTCCTAAGTGTTGGCTTCTGGTCAATAATGAATGAACCTCCTGCATGTATGAATAAGGCAGGCAGCCAAGCCCATCCTGGTCTACAAGGCACCTGCTTGCCAACATTGACCTGCCAAGTTTCAGCCAGTGCGCCACACATTTCTAAATAACTTCCTCAAACTTATGTTATTTCAATGCTAACTTTTAAGTTTCACACAGCTGGAGTGTGATGTGCCGTGTGGTACGTTTACTTCAACATGAGAGCATCCTACATACAGACCCTCTGGTTTGCTTTGTGAAAGTCGCACGTGTTTCAGAATTATATCTGGGTGTTTGTCTAGCTGATGCTTTTCTCCAAAGAAATATTTAATTGTTAACTGGTGCAATTCTGAATAAATGTTCAGAGGTATGGCTGCAGGGGTGGCATTTAAACCTGGATACCTGCTGTCTCCATGAAGGGAGGACACTGTCGTCAGTCACAATTAATGAGACAGTTACATAATAACTGACAGTACAAGGGGGGCAATGTGCAGACCCCCCCCTCAAAAAAATTGGTGTACAACTCTTCTGATCAGAGGAATATTGTGATGCTGTTGCTTCCCCAACTCTGAACAGTTATTTACAACAACATGAAGTTCGACATGAGCCGAGGTTCTGAGGGCACTCGCTTCCTGGGGAGTCCAAAGACGTGGGCACGAGCCGAACCGCAGAGCCAGTGTGGTATCAGGAACAGCATCATAGTAAAACTGCGTCCACCGGGGCTCGAATAGTTCCGGAAACATGCATCACTTTACATTCATAACTCCGACCATAATATGTATAATCATGTATGGGTGAATTTGATCTTTGGGTTAGGGTTAGTGGTTGAATTGACCTGTGGCCGTGACGGAAATAATCTGACCTGAAAGTACGGCTAAATATGTCGCGACAGCGTTGGGACCGGTGCCGCCATCGTGAGCTCGAGCTCACCGTTCAGCTCACAGTGTCGCCTGCGAGACTCACGTTCGGCGGGTCCCAGTCCCTAGACCGGCGAGCGCCACTGGGAAAGGGACAGCGTGCGCGCCCCGCGCCCCCTTACCTCCACGCTGAAGGGCCGCTCCTGTGCGCGCGCGGCGCACGCGATCCACAGAGCGAGCTGCGCGCACCACACTCCCGAACTAACGCAACTCTGCCGTCTTCTGTGGCGCGATCTCGACAGAACCATAGCGACACGCTGTGCGTTTGTTTATGAGTCACGTTTTGTCGTTAAAAAGTCGATGAAACGGCAGTATTCCTTTGATTCCGGCGGTGCGGGAAGATCGCCTCAGCCGTCCGGACGAGAAAGAAGGGTCCGGGGAAGATGAGCGATAGTCCAACCCACCCCTTGTTCTCTTTACCCTTTGCTGTTTGCTTACTTTCATTCAAACGTCGCTCTGCTAAATCGATCAGTCGTATTTCGGACCCTCCGTTCTGCTTGCCCAGCTGCGTAGCCGCTCGTCTCCACTGAGAGCCTCTCGTTACGCGCCTGCGCCCTTTCTGCGCCCGGCAGCAGCGCGTGCAATAACACACCCCTTGTAGAGCGCACGTGGCCCCACGTCATCGAGCCCTGGCCCCGAGAGAGTGGGGTAGCGAAGCAGGGTTAGCAGCTGAAGGGGGTTGGGGGGTTTATTACTTTGCTTTCTAACGAAGATACTTTCTTCGCAAAGCCATCATGTCCAAAAAACTGCAATATAAGTGATCTATGAGTATGTTGCTGTTATTATTATTATTATTGTTGTTGTTGTTGTTGCTCTTGTTGTTGTGTAAAAGTAGTTATACTGCAGTTTCAATCAAAAGTCTGGAACCAGGCAAAAAATGTAAGATGCCCAGTGCTGGATTGATGTAACACCAATGGGTCTATCTGTCAGGTGGCCATCTTAAATTCACCTCAGTACAGTAATTCCAGATGGAAATGTGGTCATGTAATCACTCTAACGTTTAAAATTTCAAAAGACACTTAATGGTGATGTCTGTTTCTTGATGTCTTTGTAGGTTAAGAAATTTGACCCATCAAAGCGCAGACATTAAGCAACCACGCTGAAAGCGATACAGGCATAAACTGAGACCATTTTGTAGAATGTGCTTAATGTGCTGTCTGGGTTTTTACGCATAGCTGCAGACATTAAAGAACTTCTGGACCGTTTGAAGATACAGATCATTGAGGCTTGCGTTAGCATCCAGCCAGAAGTTCTTCAGCATGTTCAAACTAACTGGGAACAATGTCTACAACGTGCCTTGCTCAAAATGGACAGCACTTTGAACACATTCTGTGAAATGCTCTCAGCTTGTCATTTTTAAGCTAGCAGAGGAGTGTTCACACATTCCTCACCAACACACCCATTACTCTAACACTAAATGGTAATAGCTAAATCAATCCAACAACAGACATCTTAAAAATATTTGTCTGGTTCCAGACTTTTGACTCACCCTGTATGTGTCCTGAATGTCCATTAGTCTAATTATAGTGGGATGGTTGACACAGATGTGGGAGAAATGAGTTGCTCTTGTTTGTTTCTTTTTAAGAGTTGCACAGATTTTACATTAACCAGAAAACTAAACCATCCTTTAGCACAGTAAGGCAATTTGAGATGCAGAAGAGCATAGCACCTAAGACCCTACACGTCCTGCAGATCCCACTTTAAAATACATATTAAACAGGTCTTACACATGCCCCACACTAGTGGGAGGTAGTAGTAAACATAGCCTTGGGTGATAGGGATTGGATCTGTGTTCAGTTTTATTGTTCTTTTCTGGAGATAAAAACAGCATCAAGATGCATATTATAGACCAAATGCTTTACTGGCTTTAGATAAAAAAAGTCCACATTTCTCCTGACATGTTAGGGAGGTTCTCTAAGTATCACATTTTTACAAATATGAATTTTACCCCAGTTTAAAATTATGCCAGCTCAAATTGACTGAAACATTTCAATATGCTATTTCATCAGCAGTGAAAATTCATTTGTGCTTAAACTGACTTTTGCATTTCTGCCAGACTCAAAAACTCGAACATTACTGTAAGACAAAAGAACCCAAATGTCAGCATGTCAAGAAGTAGCACAGTATACATCCTTAAGCTGTAGCTGTGTATTTTAGAATTTCCCTTTACACACAGACCTGCGGCTCAGATCTGTTTTCTTCTAGCAATAAAGGTTTAATGTAAATCTTCATCTAAAAACTTATTATCTTATTGTATGCTGGTCTTTATCCAGGTTTCTTTACTTGCTGGGAGCCCTGTTACTCTGCAGGAGGCTCTATGAAAAATTTGGAGGGCTCCATTCTTGGTTCCATTTCATTCAGTGGGTGCAGCTATTATTTAAAAGAAAAAATGCTGTTTAAATTGTATATGTCCTTCAAAAATGCAACATGCAAGGAGCTATTTAGCCGCAGCATTATTAAACATAAATGCAAAAGTAAATATGGTTAAGCCTAAAACGAATCATTCAAAAACAAACAAACAAACAAACAAAAATATTTGTTACTTGTAATAAAATCTTGGGATAAAGAAGATATCCCCAGTGAGAGGCATCTCCGTTTATTCATACTTAGTGTGTAGGCAGATTTAAATTAAACTTTTGCCTACTGTTTTAATCATTAAATATTTTTATTGCTAAAGAACAAAATACTAGACAAAACTAAAGAAATGATTTTGACTGTTTTATTATGAAAAAATAAATAAAAAAGAAACAAAGTAATTTATGAGATTTACTCACCCAGAGATGTAGCTGTGAAGTTTCTACTGCTGCACGGCACCATCACTAGCCGTCTCGAAAAGACTGTCCTCCTGCATGAATTATAACTGTCTTGGTGAATGAGATATTTGGGAGACCGACCTAATATTGTAATATCAGTGCAGGCACTTTTCCTGGCAATGTAGATAATTATTAAAGCTTAAGTTTGTTAAGCTGGGCACTAGCACTAGCTGCTGCCCTATGTGAACAATTTATTTTGTCTGCCATTAATCATTTGATTTTTCTGCTTTGAATTGCTTTGAATCTGAGTGCACTTGTGCTCTTGACTAAAAACCTGGAGTGACTGGAAAACATTTCAGATTTCACAGTATATTAACACATTTAACCATTGAAGTCTGTTTTTTGTTTCCAAACATTACTGGCAGCCCCAGAATATTTTACTGTAAATCTGCTTATTTGAGTAGATTACAAAACACAATATTTCTTCAGTGCTTCAGCAGCTTTGACACCATATGTACGATTAAGGAAAATGACTGCACAGCATAAAAGACACTAAAGGCAAAACGTCTTGCAGTTCAGAGTAGTTGAACACCTATATATTTGATCACCGTACAGAAGTTAGGACAGGTGCATTGCCCCAGATGTCATCTTAAACTGGAATTCCTAAATATTATTATGTTCCAACATTTTTTCCTCCATCAAACCATTTGAGGAGTCAGGGGCATTTAGTGCTTTATAGTCCCTCTTTCCTCTCCAATCTGAATCATTTCCTGTTTTGCCATGAAGTCTAGAGCAGAGGAAGGAGACTAGAGCTCTCACCACCCACCCGCTGTCTCCCTATGCCAGAGGGGCACTGGAGCCTCCTGTGAGAACATCGCTTCTTCCTAGGGGAATGGAGGCATCTGTTCTCAATTTAGAGTTTTTTCTTGGCACGCTGGTGCCTGTCATTTGGAGAGCCAGCAGGTGGCATCATGGTTAGAGTTGCAGCCTTACGCTGATAGTATTCAGGATTGAATCCTACCTCCTGTTCCAGTAACCTTGATCAAGGTTCTTACCCTAAAATTGCTGCAGTATAAATTGCCTGACTGTATAAATGTGTTAATTATTGTAAGCAGATTAACATTCTGGGACAAAGTGTCAGCTAAATAAATTAATGTAAATATAATCTAAATGTCATCCTGCTTCTCATGCCCAAAAAGCAGGAAGATTCACCTACTGTTTGATGGTTAGCTGAAATCTGAACATTTCCCAAGTGTGTTTCTATTAGACAAAAGAATATTCATGAAGAAAATACTACTAACAATGAAAATGTCGATACTCAGAACATCTGAAATGCTCTCTGCACTGATGAAAGCTGTTCTAAAACAGATGTAAATCAGGTTGCATTTATTTCTTTTTCCCTCATAAGTAAATGCTGGAGCATTAGAATACGAGTGAATGAGAAAGCAAGTACAATTCATAAGAATGTTTAATTTTTCTCAAAGTGGATCACAGCAAGGTGCATGGTTACATAACCAGCATCCTTTGGCTGGCCTTCACATGCCTTTCAGTGCTGACCTTCTCTAAATAGCAGATTAAGGGTCAGCATGCTGTCAGCTACTGCCAAAAGTGGCCCCTCCACCAAAACCCAACCCAGGTCAATAAATGGTTCTCTTTTAAAGGTTATCCTGTTATTGTAGAACAGTATCTGTAGCATACATGTCAAAATAGGCTCAGGCTCCTGCTGCCTCAGTCCATCTGTGAAACAAGTAGGCATCAACCTTCCCCCTGGTGGCAGTGCATGCAAGCCACTTGGCGTGCTGGGATGTAGATGCTCTTCTGTGTTTACTCTGGGCAGCAGGCTGGAACATATAGAGAAATGTATAGCAGGTAACAGGTTGGGTTTTAGAACAACTTAAGAATACAGTAGATTCCAATATCAAGAGTATTATTTGACCTGAACTGCTTCAGTAAATATTCAACTGCACAATTCACAGAAATGGAAAACATTGTGAGGAATGTAAGGATGGTTCCAGAAGGGCAACAGAAGGAAAAAGATGACGAGGACATTGCTGTTTTTTTTTCCTCTTTTGTCTTTCGAACAGACTGACACTGGTTTGTAAACTGTGTCAAGGGGGTGGGGGTATGAGAGAAATTTTTATCTTATTGTTTTATTCTGTTTTATTAGAAGCAGAACTGCCTACTCATCAATTGCCTACAAAGTATTTCAGACAAAAAATGTGTCTTCTACCTAGAGACTCAAGACATTAATCTTAGTAGATGACATTTACGTGCAACTAATAGAACGGGGTGATACCCTAGATGACGCCTACTGCCTGCATGCAAGAAACAAGACATAAAAGCTGGTGTAACTCTGCTTTCGGGAGCTTGTGCAGTACAACTCTCACAAGGCTGCTCAGTGCTGGGAACAGGTAATAAAGCTTTATGTTTAAAGATTTCTGTCGTGACTGTGACTCTGTGTCGTGGAATCAGAAATCCTTCCACAGAAGCTTAGATGGTCCAGAAATGAACACTAGAATGTCCCTTTCACCCATTCATTCTTAAATTCACAGAACAACACAACGGACCAACTTGACTGTGTTCCAGGAGACTACTATGTTGTCATGTGTTGACACCTTTTCCCCTTAGCAAAAGGCAAGATAGTAGAAATGTGCAGGCATCAGTGTATGATAGTCCTAACTGTCCAGTGGTCTGGATACCAAAACCTATGCCATATTTGGGGGGAGCCTAACAATGCCTATTGGGTTTGCCCTGTTCCCCAGTCCTTCATACTCTAGTTTATGGCCATGATGCTTGAAGGCTGTCACTGATGTTCAACAGAAGCGGTAAGGGCATCTGCAGAGGATGTTGGTTACCTGCAGGTTGGGATTTCATGTTCTATCTCTAAGCTTCTGCACAAAGAATCAAATCACATCAGTAATATCACAAAGCAAACTAAAATGCGGCAGCTAATTGTGGAAAGGAAATTATATTCCCTCTGAGACGACAAGTCAGACACGGGCAAACTGAGAAAGTGACTAAAGGGGACTGAATGTAAGTACCACCCATGGAGTTGTGAAGATTACAGTATGACCACCTGTCAGCTGTGAACACTGCTGCAAGAAACAGTGCTGAATCTCGTGTTACATCATTTACCGAAAAGGAGGAACAGTCTGAGGTGTTCCATCAGGGGTCAAATTAAAATCTTTTATGTGCTCCACAGCTATCTTTAGAAATGCCACTCAAGATGTGAGCTGCATATATTACATTTACATCCTAAAATGTAACAGTAACAAAGTGACAGTTTCCTAGAGTGAGAAGATCTTGTTTTGTCATAGATGTTCGACCAATTGAAGAACCAGAATCATCTTCAGGTGCCTAATGAAGATTGAAAATAGACATAAATATATTGTATGAAAAATAATCTCTTTTTCACCAGCCATCATATTCTGCTCAGAGACAAACGTTTAGATTATAAGCTTATAGCTGATCCATTCCGTGGCACATGCAAATCTTTCCAGGAACACAATGAGAATCCGTAGAATTTGTGACATCTGTGGCACATACCTAAGAATGATTTGGGGGAGGAGGATTTTTCTGCTTGCTGTGGGTTGATAATTTATTTCTGAAAAGAGAACTGCTGAGTGTTGCTACTGAACCTCAGTGAGAATAGCTTACTCCTTGAAGAAGGTCTGAAACTGACAGACAGTGTTCAAAAATCAACACTTAATCTTATGGCTTTCAGAGTTCGTGACTGAAATTTTTGAAAAAAGTCTATGTATTTTACTTCTGTCCATCAATGAACTTTTTTCCCGTACTTAACGTATGGAACTTCAATGGTGTGAAGTAAAGGCAGCGTGTCTTCACATTTACTGCTGCAGCTATTGTAATAGGTTGTATATGTGACACATAGCATGTAGAGAAAAATCAACTGCAGAAACAGAAAGTGGTTGAATTGGCGAACTAAGGTGCACATAAGGGGCATGCCAGGGCTGTAAATAAATAATTGTATGTAAGCAATTTAAAAATGTCCAAAGGAGATAGGACTCTAGGAACATGACCTTTATTTCTCTTTGACACATTTGAGAGCACAACAAAACAGCGAGGAAAGCTTTCAAACTCATTAAAACATCCAAAGGATCCACATTCCTCCATAACTTCCCGCTACAGTTAGTAAACATAACTATTTACACATGCAGCAGCAGTGCATTATGGAAGAGCCACAGCTTATCCCACCACTGCTACACAACAATATAAAAAATATAATAAAAGAAAATCTGACATCATTTGATAATTAACTGCATTTCCTTTTGTCCATTATTACCATTCACTACATTAGATGGTACATATAGCTATTACTATAAAATAATTTTGCTGCACAGTGTTCTGGGAAGTAGGAGTATCAAAGAAAGGACCTGCCCTGGGTGGCTAATACCTTAGGGATGCCACTAAAGATTTTTAGCCAAATGTCATGCAAATGAAAAACTAATTCCCAGTAAGTGTTTTCACACTTTTTTACAGTGACTGTATGAATGGCAATATATTGATCAATATATTGCAAATAAAGAATAAAGGAAGATTTTTTTTAATTGAACATAGAAAAGTGAAACTGTATTGACTCTGTTGACTGTATTTATTTTTATTTTCTCTCCTCCTCAAGCATAACTGTTAAATTTGAACCTCTGAGAGACTTTCCACTGTTTTTTTATGGAGCAAAATACTTTCCACTTGTCAGCTGTTGTTTGGTCACATGGTTTTTCAAATGTCACCATACAAAGATAAGCACAGATAGCTTATTTGGATATGGAACCTTTCTATCACACTGCCTTTGCATGGTGTTAACAGATTTGTCATCTGGCGTCCATGTTACTCATTGTGAAATTTTAAAGTTTCCTCCCACACCAATCTGCTCTGTAGAAAAGGTTTCTGTCACTTCCTTTTGGCCAAAAAGCACATCCTTCATTAAATCCACCCATGGGCAGGATTGCAAGAAGGGTGTGAGAGTCACTGGTCCCAACAAAGTCATTGTCAAAACTCAGTAAAACTCTGCAATTTGACAAAAAACAAAGAATTTCGCATCAAACATTAGATAAAACATCATCACCTATCAACATACCATTGTTTCACTTTTATTTCTACATTACGTATTTGTCGATTATACTTATTTAATAGCATTTTCCCCTAAATGTAATAAATGTTTACATATATTAAAAATCAGGAGTATTTAAGAAAATGCCATTATTATGTTACAGTCCTCCTCTAGTGCTGGAACAGGATATCTTTACCCAGCACAACCTCGAGAGAAAATGGGGGAAAGAAATGGACAGGTGATAACTACTAAGATTTTGCCTCGATTTTTATTGGTCCAATAGGACGGAAATTTGTTTTTTTTACAGCCAGTGGTATTTTTGTAAAGAAAAAAAATCATGCACAGAAAACATAATGCAACAGACACATTTATAAAAATAGCACAAGTAATGAGTCTGCCAAAATAGCAAAGAATGTTCATGTACAAAGCAAGCAGACCAACAAGGACAAAGGAACTGTAGTAACGTACATATAAATAAATGAACTACATTTTGTTATTGACCAAGTTATCTATTCAGTTCAATTCAATTCTGTTTATTTTTACTGAGGCAACTTCTCACACAGTGACTCAGAGCTGAGCAGTAGATTAGGACATCAGAACATATGACAGGTATATAGTGAAACTATAGATAGAGGTTACATGTTAATGAGAGCAGCTATGCAGGGTATAAAGGCAATACGGTAAATCTGCCAGCAACTGAGGAGAGAAAAACAAAAAACTCCCAACCAGCAAGCAAAGGAGAAAAATAAACCTCTGGGGGTCTGAGTGCCAGTGGCTGCCCCCCTCCTAGGCTTCTACACATAGAAAATAGTGTCGGTAGTAGTAGCCAAGACAGGCTATACTACTAAGGACAACACTGAGTCGGACAGTGAAGTTGAATCAGGTGATGTTGAGGTCCAGGTGAGCTGGTCACATCATCATGACAGGGGATCCTCAGCTCCCTGCAGCATGGATTGCTGGTCTCACCGCTGGTCTTGTCTGGCCTCATCGAGGGTGAGGGTGGGGGGTGAACAATCTGCACTTGTGATGCAAAGAAACTCAAACAAAACAAGAGGGGCTTAGTATCTAATGACATTAAAGGCAACATAATTAAACAGTTTAGACAACATGCAGCAATGAAACAGAAGTCAACTTACTTATGATGGAAAGGCCAAGGTTATCTTAGTGTTTATATTTTATCTTAGCGTTTAGATGTTAAATAAACACTGTTGCTTTGGTTTTCTGCAACCTCACTGATTTCCTCCCACACTCCAAACAAATGCATTTTAGCTTAACTGCAAAATGTGCTTAGCTTGTACCTCTGTGTGAGAATGTGTGCATGTGTGGCTAGACTGAGATAGACCGCTCCTTGCCTAGTGCCCAGTGTTAATGCCACATGACTCTGACCAAGACAAGTGGTTAATGAGAAGAGAATGTTTAATCCCAGATCTCAAATCTATGCATAAAAACACCAAAGTACTTTGATTTCTTCAACCAGTACAAGATTATAGCAGTTTCCTAAATTGAATAATGGTCCCAAATATACGACGCCTTACTTTGCCTTGAAACATTCTATTATGTGCTCATAAAATCAATAAACCTCTTTTAGGTAAACGGAGAATACAAAAATCAAAAAGGAATAATATTTTTACAGCAGCACAGCACTACTTCCACAAATAACACTGACATCCTTCAATAGAACAAATACAAAGATGAGAAGGAATCTCTTTGAAGAGAATTGGTGACTTTGACATGCCCTTGGCGGGTGGATAATGGATTTAATTGTGAGTGTCCTGTGACTGACTGGTGTCCTATCATCTGCAGAGCTTCCAGAACAGGCTGTGGACCACAGCAGATTGATTACTTCTTCTGTAGAGAACTACAATTCCCATAATCTACCCTTTGCAAGTGTAATCATTATGGCAGTGATATTTGTTTATTTTTTACTGTGGTTGTGGTTCTGTTCATAAAATTTAATTTTAATTTTAACTTGCATGTATTTAATACTTTAAACATGGAGTTTTTATAACTATAAGAAAATTATAAATGCAAAAAAATCACTTTTCTGACAATATTTGTTACGGTGTCAAGGTTATAGGATGAATGACAAAGTTTTGAACCTGTGTAGCACAGTTAAGGCTGTCATTACCAAAAAAGCTCACAATAACAACAACCTGGAGTCCTACCATACTAAGCAACCGGACGTAACCAGTACAGATAACCCACTACTTATGAGCATAATGAATTCAGCTCTTATGGTGAAACATGACGAGTTGGAGATGTAATTATCATTCTGGTGCAAACTTTAAAAATTCCCCCATGCTCAGAAAAGTTAGTGCCACATTTGGTCATAACTCCATAAAGGGTATGAAATAGTTTCAAGTGCATAACCTAAAATTTATAAAGACTCATATTTAGATGGATACTTGTACTTGAAGTAGGCCTTGTGCTCAGAGATACATGGTACTTGCCCTTGTACATTCTGGTCTTTGGAGTACTATTCCTTTTTCCTCCCTAGTGCAAGGCCATCACTAAGGCCATCCTGCATGGTACCCTCTGGACACACAGTCCCTCTCAGACACTTGAAGCCAAAAATATCCCTTCTCCACCTTCTGAGGTTCACACTGGGCTTCCTCCTTCATGAGCCTCTGTTCATATGCCTGCTATTCAGGCAGTCCTTGTATGACCCATGGCAACAGCATCTCCCAACATTGCTGGGTGTTAAGCTGAATGTTTCCTACTTGCTGTGCCTACTGTTCCTCAAACTTTTAAACAAAGGATGTAAAAGGGTGGTCAGCCTACCACTTGGGGCACGCCTCCAGTAATGTTCTGTATCTCAGACAACAAGGGCCCAATGGTGCCCTCAACTGCAGAAACAGCACTTGTTCCTTTGACCATGTTTCAATTTGCCATCTGTCTTCTCAGTCCTCCACCAATTTTTGGACCGTGACATTCTGTAACCATAACAACTTATCTCCTGCTGCCAGGGGTCTTGAAACAATCAAGTCATAATCTTGCCTAGATCACAATGTCCTTCTAAAAAAGTGATTAAACAGTCTTTAAAAAACAGGACTAGTTAGTTACCAGTTGGACTAGTTAGTTAGGACCAGAGGACTAGCTAGAATATAACCAGAAACTGGATAGTACAATATTAAAATATATTTCCAATGGAATTCGGATTACCTTTCAAAAGAAGCTGAAGTTGAGGAAGATACTCACTTTTCTGTATTACAATGACACTTAACAGACTGAACAGTGGTACTGAAGAGGAATGTGTTGAACAATGCAACCCCTCACTGATCCGGGGAAAACTGGGAGTTGGTTGGTTATGTAGGTTTAGGCTTCCCCGGCCGAGGTATACTGCGTTCATTCCTCCTATAGGCCAGTTGTTACACTAAGTGCATAAAATAAGAAAGCGAAAAAAGTCTGACAATATAGTCATCCCTTGATTTATGCACCCAAATGGTTCCTCCAATGATTGCATTTTGTGAAAATTGACTCAGCTATTTCTATTATTTCTTATGGGGAAAATTCATATTATGATGAATTCCAGCCCAACCCAAAAACCCCAATTTCCCCAAATTTCCCTAGAACCAAAAAGCATATGTAAGTAGAAAAAGGACACCTTGTCTACGCTTTCATGGTAGCATTTAAAAACATTCTTCTTCTTCTTCTTCTCTGCTACTGCAATGTAACTGCAACAAATGAAGCACTGTTTTATGTACAACCAGGTGCACATACACCTTTCTTGCACAATCAAAACTCCTATAACTCTTTTCTTGTGCTCAGTGATACCTTACATCCTTACCATAGTCACCCATGTAGAATAGCAGTAAATATTACTGCATTCACTGATGTAGCATAGTACTGAACAGATACCACAAAATACATTTTTTTGCATCTTTTGGCCAATTTTTTGGCTGGAGTGTGTTGTATCAAGCAGATGATTAAATGAAAAAATGGTATTAAAAATCAAGTTGAATTGTAGAGAATATGTGTGGAATGAGTACCCCAATTGAAAGATGAAACTATCCTGATTTTTGACTGTTGGTAAAGTACGATACATTATTAAGGGTCTCCAGACTTTCTATAGTTTTTATATTTAAATGGTCCCGGGACTGTATTATGGCCCTGAACCATAACATTTTTGCTAATTAAGACACAGTGATATTTATGAAATGCAGCAATAACTGTATGATATTTTGTCCAATTATTTTGAGAGCTGTGAAAAGTATCTGTTAATTTTTTTTATTTAAAAAACATAACAGCCTCATTTAAATTATGCTGGAAGTTTAATAGCATTTTTTCAGGTCCTCATACTTTTTTATTTATCAAATTGAAAAAATTAAAAATAAATGCTTTAGTATGAAACATTTATATCAGGTTTTGCATTTTGATTTATTAGGGGATTAAGAATAGGATTTCTACAGCTGCTGGAAAAAGGCTGCTAGAATCAGAGTTCTTTCCATCCCCCTCGTCCAAAAGTACATGCATTAGTGTAATATGTGGTTAAGTATCACGATGCAGAATTTGAGACTTGTTTTTAATCCCAGTAACATTTTAATGCTGCAGAATGGTAGAACTGAAGAAAGGTGAGTTTTGCTCTTCATCCTGGGGCATGAAATTAGTCCATCTCGTACTGTTTGGTGAATGACTCCAGTTTAAAATAAATTATAGATTTTTATCTGAGTACACCACCAAAAGTAAGATCCATTTCCACTCAGATTCCTAACTGGACCTACAGTTCGAAATATTGTTTCATTCATGTTCACTTTGTATTGATATTTTGATTATCTAACCTTTAAGGGCATCTATATCGTGGCAGCATTACAACAGAATTTCAACCTTTCTGTTTTCTTTTGCTGGATGATTCCAAGCTGGGTTTCACACCAACTTTCGTTTCCAAAGTTAAACAAATAGTTTTCAATTTTCACCCCTGCCAAATATGTCATTTAAGTGGCTTCATAATTGCATTTCAAAAAATACACATGCATTCATTTCTTTGTTGTCCATTAATAATAAATAGACTTTTAAGGAAGACCTTCTTTATGTTTCAGAAACAACACCTCTAAGGACACATTGATTCAATGGATTTAGAAGCAGTCCTGTAAACAGCCAAATTTAGTGGAGTTTTTAAAGGAATATATATAAAAAGTGTTGTGCATATAAACAGGTTTCCGGTGTGGAACAAGAGTAATTTTTTTTGAAGATTTACTCTTATTTTGGATTACAGTATATGCCACTAACTTTGACAATAAGGTTCTGATTAGCCCACAGATGGATGGAACCTGCATTTCTCAAAAACTTCACTAAAGATGTAGTGCCCCACCACTGACCACCTACCATATGCTGAAGGATTTCCATCTGGTTTTCATGCTTTTCACATTACTGAAACCTCCAGAATCACCCTAGACATTCTCCTCTTATCTGATGCAGGCTTTCTAGCTGTGCTCATCCTCCTGGAGTACACTGCACCCTTCAAAACCATCTACTATAGCATCTGCTTGCACAGGTTGGAGTCATGCTTGGGCTTCTCTGCTACTGTGCTCAAGTAGTTTGACTCCTACAACAAAAACAGATTCCAATATGAATATTTTAATGGAAACTGCTCTCCTTCTGTCCTACCACCAGATCAGATATGGATTAACTTGGGGTTCTGTGTTAGGAAGGACCATTGTTTGTTTTCTGTATACTGTCTATGCGCCATTAGGCAATATCATATGGAAAAATAATATTAACTTTCACTCATATGTTGAAGACACTCAATTTTTACTGAGGGTTAGCAAAACCTTTGGACGTGCATACCACCAAACACCTGTCCTGCTGCCTCAATGAGATTAAAGCCAGCCTTGAACCTGGATGAAATGGAAATCCTTCTCCTGGGCCTTCTCCTCCTTGTCCCATTGCTGGCAGTAAACTCTCTCAGTTGAATCTTGTAGGTATAAATTTCAACATTGGCAAGACACTTTGGAGTTTGTTTGGCCCAAACCTTTCTTACCAGCCCCATTTAATTCAAAGACTTGCTTCCTGCAGCTGAGGAATATTTTCAAATTGAAACACTACCTTGTTGAGCCAGCTGGCTCATATCTTCATTTTAAGCAGCCTTGATTACTGTAACTGCTTGTGGTCGGGCTGACATGCCTACATCATCTTTCCTCTCTGGCTCATCTAGAACGCTGCAGCTAAGATTGTTTCTGGCTGCTGGAAATACTGCCACTTTACATTAATTCTTTAACCACTTCACTGGCTACTGGTTGCATACAGATTTAACATAAAGTTACTGCTTCTAACCTATGAGGCTGTGAAAGGTTTGCACACAATTTACTGATGTTAGACAATATCTGATGCCCTCACTAGTTATGAGCCAAGTTGTGCTCTACGCTCACAAGATGCTGACTTGCTTGTAGTCCCAGAGTTCTATTTGAAAGCAATGGGTGGCACAGTATTTAGCCCCCAAGGCCCCAGAATTGTGAAATGCTCTGCCTCTTGCAGTGAGGTACCCCCTTCAGTTGCAACAAACTTGACTTAAAACACACTTGTATATATGTATATTTCAACAGCTGACTGTAGCTGATGTACTCACCAGCTGTCCTCCTTTCTTGTTTCCTCTTTTTGCTGAGGTATCTTGGCAATCTGGTTCACCGACCCCCCACGATGCCCCCTGGACAGGCCTACCACAAATGCAAAACCATAGCTAGTAGTCAGTTTCAACTAGCAGCAAATAGCCCATATTGTGTCCTCTCCCCTCTGTTTTTTATCCCTTGGGCCTTGTTCAGTGCTTTAGGACACTTCTTGTGAAGAGTGTTATAAGAAAATAAACTAAACTGAATGCTATATCCAATGCTCTTCTAAATAGAATATTACAAAATTGTCCGTGAGAATTGTTTTCTTTCAAAATTCTCTTTTTCATGCACAGCACTTGCTTTAATGTACAATACATTGATTTTAATTTGATGATGTGGCTTTAAGTAAATGTACTTATTTAGAGAGTGTAAATTCTTTTGTTTTTATTCATTTATAAAGCTGGATGTTTTGCTAGAGCAATTATATTATTTCTCCAGTGGTCTTTTCTCATTCTGTTCAGGTTCATTGTCATCTGGCAAACAAATTGAAAAATTTGGTCTTCGCAGTTAGTGACTATCCACAAATAGCTGATTTGGTTGGAACATAAGAGCAATGTGAAATGATAAAGTCCTTGAACAATCCAAAATGATTTTCTCCTCCCTTAAAGGCTGGAAGTTAAAAGACAGCAGATGGCCCAGTGTTTTTCCACAATGGAATCATTCAGTTTTCTAGGGAAATGAATATATCCCATACTTTTCTCCTGTTAAACATATATACTTCAACTCCTCAGTAGCTTATTCTTAGTTTTCCTTTTCTGCAAGTCATTTAATATAAATAACACCTAGAATGATACTTTGCAAAGACAAAAATCATGTTGAGAAGATGGCGTTTTCTTCTCTGTGCTAATTCTGCGTTCCTTTTCTTGCTGATGAGGAAGTGCTTATAAATATCACTAAAGCACTAAAAAAGCCTTTGTAACTAACAAACCATCGTTTTTACTCCCGCTCCCTTCTCCTTATACCACAACAGACATTTAGCAATGACATTTGTAATCTAAGGTTAAATTGCAGAGAACAATCTAAGGTTGAAGATGATTCACATGACAAAACAATTTATGGGGTTTCAATATGTGTTCAGCAAATGAGAAGACAGTCTAGGAATGCATCGCGTGACAGAAAACTGACCCGCATGGTACAGCTGACTGGACAAAAAGCCGCCCCAGATCCCCCTCACTCACACTTGGGGGGGGGGGGTTATTCAAAATTTCTCTGCTTGCAGTTTGGATGTTATGACAGCTTTTCAGAATGTAGATGGGGAGTTTTTAACTACACAGCTCAGCTGTAACTCATTCAAATGTAACTGGCATTTTTTGCTCATGGTAAGGCTAAAAAGCATTTTATGGGGAGCTTGGAACTTAAATGAACCTTATTATAAAAGGAGCATGTAAATAGGGAAGAGGTTAACTGTGTTATGAGTCCATTTAAAAATGGTAAAAATGCAGTGTTTAAGGGACTTGCTTAAACTGCACTTTTATTCCCTTATTTCTGAGATTACCACAATAACAATAACTGAGATACTAGTATAAGTCTGCCTGAATCATCACTTCTTTTCCAAGATAGTTAAAGTGAGACCTATGAATAAAGCTGTGCATATAACTGAAGAAAAAATTAATACTCTATTTATCATCTGTATACCTTCTAACAATGCTGCACTGGAGCTGAATATCTGAAAATTCTTATCAACTGAAAGTATAGTAATGCAGGACACCTATAATTCTAGTTATAACCTAAAGCATACGTAATAAAGTTGGGAGTGACAATGAAGTAATAAATAATTTGAATAAATTAGGGCAATAAAGCTCTATCTCCAGGGCAAACTAGCCTGTGCTGGTGTTTGATATAAGGCTTGCAGCAGTTTTAAAATATATGCAACTGATGTTCAAAGGAACTACTCTGCTTTGCTGTGGATTTTTATGCACTGTTTAGTAACAGGATAATGAGCACATCTGTGTGAGGGTGCCTGTGAACCATGACATGCGTAAGAGTGTCCACGTGCATATATTAAGCGTTTGCATTTAAATGGACAAGTAAATGACATTTTTGTACTTTTTGTGTATTAACAAGTGTAGCTGTACCGTGTGTCCAAATTTTTCCTGTATGAATTTAGAAATATCGGGATATACATGAGTTCCAGCTTGCAGAACTGGGTACATGTGATTGACTGTAGATGGGTGTTTAAGGTAAGTAAGTAGTATGAATATTCCTGTGTTGCAGTCAGAGTGAATGTACTTGACCCCATGTGGTGAGAGGAAAGCAACATTTGCACCATGGAGACACAGGAGGATAGTGTTCACTGGCCAGATTCAGCTGAGGGTCCAATGGTCAAGTTTGGCTCTCCACTTCTGGTCATTATTACTATTGCCATATTATAAATCATGTTTAATTTCAGCCTGTAATACCTGTTTTGAGCATGAATTCAATGCAGTCTTTAACTTTTGGAAAATGCTAACTGTAAATTTCTTGACACTTTTCTTCAGTAGCTATTCGATCTTTCGGTTAGCCTTTTGGTTCGTGAAAGATGTATATTAGACAGTCATGGTAGATGAAATGGAAACGTTAACCTTGTCGATTTAATATTCATTTGAGTTTTAATGCTCAGTGAAGCTTATTTTTCTTTTCATGTCCTTTTGCTCAGGTTCTGAGCCTTGGCACAAGGCTTTGCCTGTTCAGCCTCCTCGATGAAAAGTGTATTATCCAAAGGAGATGCATTAAAGGCTGGTTGTTAAATCAGAGCCTCGTCGGCTATTTTGTGGTAAAAGTCAGCAATGCCAAAAAAGGCACCATTCTTGGGCTTTCGTTCTCCATTATTTTAATTGCTTTTAACCTATAATGAATATTTATCGTCCTCTCTGGGGGAAAGGGTGCAGCCCTAAGCATTCTCATCCCTGTCCTTTCGATTTGATTAAACTTGCAACACCCCCTGTGCCTCCTGCCCTGATGTTGTTTCTGGCTCTTTCTCACTCAGAGTACAGGAACTGGGTCTGCTGTTTCCACCCACAGAAGGAGTTGGGTATCGGAACTAAGTCCCAGAACTTAAAATCCACAACATCTGTCACATGTCCCAAATGATGGTTCATAGAAAAAAATCTGGACGCAGGAGTTTTAGTGAAGACTAGAGTCTAGAGAATAAACTGGATTTAAATCCTGCAGGATACAGAAGGTTTGAAGTTGAGACCAACTGAAGTTTCACAGGTTGAGGACAGAATTGAGGGAACTTCCCCCCTTGTTTCAAGTAATGTGGGCTTTGTGTACATCAGTAAAGTTTGTAAGCAGAAGTAATATGAAATAAAAAACAAAAATACTAAATAATGGCATGAATCAAGGCTAGCATATGGAAATAATGCCAAAATTAAATCTGACGTAAAGCTGGACATAATGTTAAAAGAGGTGCAGGGAGGGAACCCTGGACCATCGCACATGACTAAAACTGTTGTTGGGGGATTTTGTATAAAGTTCTACAGTGGTCTTTAGAAAAATAAAAGCCATCAAACAGAAGTCATAGGAGTTCAAGAAAGATAAATATTTTTCCTTTGCTTTTCAAATCATTGGAGATTTTTTGGCCCATTTAAGTATTTTCCAGGACTTGAGCTTGAGTTGAATGATTTTCCTTTGATCACTTTGTCTTGCAGCTATTTAACCCATCACTCCTGCACTCTGTGTTCAGTTCATTTCAGTCTTAAAACAGTCATTACAAGCTTTCTAGAGCCTTCCTCAATATTACTTTTTTATTCAGTAATGAACTGACAAGGGATGCTAAGTCATCACTGTTTAATGAATTGCTTCCTATCTCACTATATTCCTGTTGCAATAAAAGTGAAACCAACATTTTACATTAACCATATAGTACAGCAAATGTGATTCACCTCAGCAGGGCCTAACCATCAGTTAAATTAAGGCAGCACTGCAGATCTTTCAACATGCATTATTGTTTTTGTAATTTAGTCTTCTTCTTGCTACCAAATACTGACAGACTTAAATAGGCACTTTCTTCTGACAACTACAAGCCTCTTTGTTGATTGCATTTGGCATTTCAACATTTCAAGCCTGAATAAGTCAATTGCAGAAGATAATGTTTGGAATATTTCAAAGGGATTAATATTTGGTAATGTAAAATTGGATCAATAAGGGCTGGTGTCCATATTTACCCAAGGATGTTCTTTGCAATTACCATACTTAATTGCTAAATGTTGCCTGGGTATGTCCCAGTGCTCAATTTTCAAATACAAAAATATTCTGAGATACTTTTAACAACATATTTGACACTGTTAGTTGGGTTTTGGAGCTAATTTACAATATTATTCATAAATTATATTTTTTAAGTTTTATTCAAAGATTAGCAGCTTTTATTTCATTGCATTATGAAGTTTTAGAGTGCTGTAATGAGATGTCAGCATCAGTTTAAACTGTTTTAATTATTTCACTTCCAAAAAGAAAAAAAAAATGGAAATGTGAAGGAAAAGGAAAACTAACAAACAAGTTTGTACTAATTTAAACATATATGCTTCCTTTTCAATGGACAGAAAAAGTACATTTTATAGATTTCCCACATTAAAGATTATGAGCAAGGATGTCTTACAAGCTGTGCTTAAAAACAACCGTGATACCTTTTAAATTTTGTTTTTGTGCACAGGAGCAGATTGTGATAATGTCTGATGAAATTATCTCCCGGTATAATGTCTATGGCAAACCTCTTATAGATAGAACATAACAACACCCACTGAAGCTCCTCATGAAAACTCATCTCTTTATTTTTAAACCTTCATTATTCATTCTCATGCAAAAATCTACACAAACCCACTCTCATATTCCTATGTTTTACCACTACCACGAAGTACCTCTTGTGGCATAGTTTGTTGAGAACAGTCCATTATCTTATGAAAATTTATGCTAATGTATTACTCAGTTTCACAAGTACAAGGGAAGGCAAAGATTTATGACCATGTTTCTCGGAGCAGAGATAAAAACTGCCTGTTGGCACAGACAGAGTAAAGATGCCCTCCATCCCACTGTCTGTTCTGTCTGCCCACTTTTATATCGCTGTACTGTTTTGTTCCCGGTTTATATCTGCTGAAAACTGTTGCCCTTCGGAGATCGGTGTCAAAGGACAAATTATCACAAAAAATGTTGTATTAAAGAATGGCTGTTAAGAGTAAATAATATCCTCAGCATTACTATTTTTAGAGCTTGTATACTTTGTTTTGTTTTTTTTCTGAAATGATGCATAATCCCATCCTTCATCTATGTTAGTAAGAAGTGTCCCTGGCGGTGGCAGAGGTTGTGAAGACTGAACTGGTGAATTTTTGATGGAGGGTGCAGGTTGCACTGTGGTAGGTCTAGTGGCAGTTATTTGACAGTTCAGCTGGAATACTGAGTGATTCAGGAATTAAAATTAGGTTGCATTACTCCAATGTGCCATAAAGCAAAAACAGGAAAAAAAAATCATTATATTTTTCACCATGCACCATTTACTTGAGATGGTGGAATTAGAGCCAAATTTAGCATTTGTGTGGCTATGGTTTTTGTAAAAGCAACCATTAAACTTTTTAAATAAAGTACATAGATCTCAAAATATGTGAAACTGTGTGATGACGGTGCAGTGGCTAGTACTGCTGGTCTCAGAGCACCTGAGCAGAGCAGGTGGAATTGGGGTCGATCCCTGCTGGGCCTGTGTGGAGTGGCTGTGTTTGACTGGGTTTCTTCCAATATGGCATCAGATCAGAGTCAACAGAATTTGAATTTTAACAGCCATTGCAAATCCAGGTAAGAAAATATTAGGGTTTGAAATTCCAGTGTGAACAAAAAAAAAAATCAGTGTGAAAAAAAAAATTAGGGACTGAAATTTGGGGAATCAAAATCTAAGACTTGGACGGGGTGCTGAGGATGAGCAAAAAAGACATCTCCTGGCCATTTGCAAGACAGCTCAAAGGTCCACAAGCCTTAATCTTACTCGGGGCAGGGGGGGGGGGTAGATCTTTACTGCACTGGGACATAATTCTTGTGCACCAGTAAAGTCTTTCTGCCCTAACCAACTATCTTCTTTTGCTGAGCTGCTCTCCCAGCACAAGGCTGTTGCAGTACATAGCAATCCAGAGTAACCCTCAAAGCTGCAGTTCATTACCCAAAGTGCACTAAGCGATCAGTGTTAATGGGGATACAAGACAGCTCACTACCCTTCGCTCGAAATGTGCACCCTATTTATTAAAGAAATGTATATTGCGCCCGTTTGCAGAATTTTCTAGTATCTTCTATTCACTGTAGAAATTCAAAATTTAATACTTAATAGTTTTCCATTAATATCAGCCGACACGCACACCAACATGCTGATATATGTCACGGCCCTGGACTGGCTGTGTTTGCTTGTTTGTTTCTTTTCTCCTTCCCTCATTTCTTATTAGGGTTGTTGTGTGGATTGGAAGCACATGGATAAAATGAATAATGGGTTGCTGGCCCCATCTCCGGTGGTAATGAAAACCAACACACATGAGGAGGATGGAGGTGCTTTTCCATGGTATTCTGTGGGAGCCTGCAAACTTTTCTACAGCTTGTGTATAGTTTTATATATAGAAGGTTGGGGGTCTGTTTCTGTGTGTTTCCTTATTCTGAGTACATCAGTGCAGTCTGTTAGGAGTGGAACTTTTTTGCCCCACACAGCAGAGCACTGTATTTTTACATAGCGGCCACATTGTTTAGCAAATTTATGAAAAAAGACTAAGTGATGCGAATAATTTGAAACAAACAAGAAAACTTACTGTGTTGAGCTGGAAGATATTAGCTATAGATATGATACGGCTTGCTGTACAGTAATATGTGGCATTTATATGTGGGTATGCAAGGAACAGGTACAAGCAACTCATGTGATGTGCAAACTTGGAATTTATTGTTTTTTGCAGACAAAGTGCGTCTAAGATGTTAGTAGCCTGTGATGAATGTGTCAGCTGAATACTACAGAGTCCTCATTAAACACCATCTGTTAAATAAAAAAATGTATGTGCTGCCTACCTATTTTGCTTCTAGTTGTTTTATGGTGCTTTTGATGACATCACATGTGTCACAAATTTGATTTAATGATACACAAATATAAACACTAACCTATTGAGCATCAAGCTGTGAAATCTGTTAGAGAAACATTTCTATCACAGATTAATGTTTGACAGTTGACCTTTGCTGACATCTGAGTGAGTAGAACTGCTTTTCTGTTTAAAAAATATACTGTTTCAGAAGCCCAATGTGGTCTTCTGTTGATGTCTATGAACTTTAAGGGTAATAGAGGTTGGCAATGTATAATGTTTTCTTTCTGACCCTGGCAATGCCGGGTAACTCAGCTAGTATGTTAATATTCAGTTCAGTTTATTTTTGTGTAGCACTTCTTCTCACACAGTGACTCAGCTGAGCAGGAGATCAGGACAACAGAACAGATAACAGGTACAGCACCGTGCAAAAGTCTTCTAAATCAGTGCAGTAGACAAAAAAAGCCTCAATCAGATCAATATTTGGTGGGACCACCCTTTGCATTTAAAACACCATCAATTCTCTTATGCAAACTTGCATGCAGTTTAAGGTAGAGGTTGGTAGGTTCTTCTAAACATTTTGAGGAACTGGCCACAGTTCTTCTGCAGACTTTGACTGTCTCTGCATGTCCTCCCAGACTGACTTGATCATGTTGAGATCAGGGCTCTGTGGGGACCATACCATCTGTTGCAGGATTCCCTCTTTTTGCTCAAGATAGTTCTGTATGACTGAGATTGAGTGTTTGAGGTCATTCTCAGGCTGCAGAATGAATTTGGGACCAATCGGAAACCTCCCTGACAGTAGATAAGAATCTACCTGTACTTCTCAACAGACATTGAAGTTGCATGCCTAAGAGTTTTGCACAGTGCTGTATATACTGAGGCTATAGATAGAGGTTACATATTAATAAGAGCAGCTATACAGGTTATAAGTACAAAACAGTAAGCCTTCTAGCAACCGAAGAGAGGAAAACAAACTCCCAACCAGGAGGTGAGGGAGAAAAATAAACCTCTGGGGTTCCGAGTGCCAGCCCTCCCCGGGCTTCTGCACAACACTACGTAGGACAATAAAAGCTGAATAAAGTGATGTTGGGGTGCAGGTGAGCTGGTCACATCATCATGGTAGGGGACCCTCACCGCTGGTCTCATCTGGCCACATCGGGGGTGGAGGAGGGGGTCAATAATCTGCCCTTGTGGTTCAAAGAAACTCAAACAGAACAAGAGGGGGTTAGTATCTAATGACATTGGAGACTAAATAATTAAACAGTGTAGATGAGATGCAGAAGTGAAGCAGCAGGATTCAACATTACTTATTTCGGAAATGCCAAGGAAAAGAGATGAGTTTTAAGCAATTATTTAAAGGCTGACACAGAAGAGGCAGTTCTGACACCATCAGGCAGACTATTCCAAACCTTAGGTGCTCTACAGCTAAAGGCATATCCTTATACTGTAATCTTATTGATCAGAGGTACTTTAAGAGAAAATTTTACCTCTTAAAACTCTACCTAATAAAATTGTTCAATCATTGCTTTGGCAATACAAGTGTGCAAAATCAAGATCTGTGCAGTTCTTCAAGTGACAAGAGAAAGGGCCTGAGGGGCTCAGCAGTTACCATGAACGCTGGTGAGACAGCATCCAGCTCTTTGTGCTGCTCCAAATGATTTATTAAACTGGAGGCGCAAATCTAAGCTGCGGTGATGGTGTTTGATTCTCACCTTTAAGATGTGTTGGGGAAAATGCGCAGGTCATGTATAGATAAACATAATATATTCTGCAGGCAATACATAGATAAATAGCCAAGAGCACTGGACTTGTGAAACTAGATGAGTTATCTGGCATTACCTGGGGCAGAAAGTGGAAAGAAAAAAGTAATACATTATATATCACTAAACTGCTAAAAAAGCTAAAGTCATCATATTTAGTACAGAAGTATTGTGTTGTCAAACAGGCGAACGCCACAGGATGCAACATGCCAGTTATAGCCCAGATCAAGGATAAAATTTAGTGAAATACATATCACCAAATGGTATTACTTTTAATACAAGTATTGTATTTTAAAAAAAAAATTATTTAGCAAACATTAATGTGCAACAGCTTTGTATCTGCAGCCCTTTATTGATTAAATACGGAGGTACCACTCAGTGAAATTAGAAAGTTACGGAAGGAATGGCTTCTCTTTCTGACAGCGAATATGGACAACTTTAATCTGGTGGTGTTCAAGCAAACATGCAGTGATTTGAAATCGCTGAATTATGGCAAAAGAACCTGTACTGTGCTGAGATTGAAACATGGTGACTTTGCATTAAGAACTGTAAAAGTATTCTTCAGTAAGAGGTCATAAGAGCTGCTGCCTCAGAGGCTGAGCTACGAGGTGATGTCAGCCATCACTTTGACATCCTAAACTCTAAATGAATAGAGGGATGCCTGTATTATTAAGATCCTATAAACGTGATTTAATGGTTAACATGAGTTTGGATTTATATAGAAAAAAACAATTATTAACAATTTGGTATAGGGGGTTCACAAAAGGTTCACTTTTTTGAGAAATATTTAGCATTCCTTCGTAAACAGAGCTTGTATATCAGTTCAGATCTCCAAAGCAACATGAAACTCACAGAAAACTGATTTTTCAGTCCCTTAATAACAGCTTTTGTCTTATTCTTACCAAATCCGGTGTCTTGATAGAAGAAGCGCACATTTTATTCTTTGATCTGATCATACCTGACAAATCAGTCAACTAAAGCGGAATAATTTTGTCTGGTCTCTATAAGGATGCTACACTTGGTGTCTTACTTGGAGTGAAGGTTGCAATCCACTTCTCTGGAGGATGTCTAAGTTGAGTGTGGATGTTGCAGATGGAGGTTAGATCTTTCTGTCAGCCTGTCACATGAGTGTAAAAATAATACAAAAGAGATGGCAGCCCTGGCTGGCTAGAGGCTCACGTGCCATTTCCTTTGGAAGGCCTCAAGCACTATGAGTCCAGAGAGCAGGGGGGGAACCATCTGCTCCGCTCTGAGCAAATCTCCCCTGTCTGTATGCTCTACCCCTGCGATGCTGGTCATCATCTTCCCAGAAACACACCAGAAGTCACAGACTATCAAACACTCCAAATCTCTTTTAGTACTGACAGACACACACAGTACACATCATCAACACACAATGAATGAGTCCAAAAAGGAGTTATTGATTTAATATGCTAGTATCAACAAATGTAAAGATGATTGAAGAATTAATGTTATACTTCCTCCATCTGTTATAGCTGCAAAATCCATAAAGAAGCCAATACTGAAAAAGCCTGATTCATGACTCACCATCTGGGTCATATTGCTTGACCTATATTTTAATATACAATTTAGAAGGTATGCCAGGTATACTAGGAGGTATTAAAGTGGGTAAAAATCTCCCAGGTTCACAGACTAGTTGAACACCTTCTTGTATACTTTTTAGCACACTGTGAGATTAAAGACATGGATGCAGCATTTAGCTTAAACCCTCGTAAGTCACTCTGGATGAAGGCATCAGCTGAGCAACACAGTGAGGCAGCTGTATGAAATAAATCTGTGGTTTGTAACATTTAGCAATTTTCCTGAAATCTTAAGGGCCCCCAGCTGGTGGGTTTAATCACCAGCAGACTGCTTGCCACACTTGTCAGCTTCCCACCGCTCTATCCCATCCACCTTGAACGTTCCACTTATATGGCTTCCTGCATTTGCCCATTTGCAATGATGCGTGAGAATTTTACAGCCCCACATTTTGAACCCGCAGCGTGTTTTCAGCCTGTGTAAAGTTTGCCGATACCTGATAAACTTCCCCAACAATCCATTTTACCACAGTCTTTCCCTTTACCCTAACTTAACCGATACAGCAAAATACAGGTGACAACTCAACCCTCACAGCAAACTGCTTACTGAGATATGATTTAATGCAAAGTAACAATGAGCAGTTCCAGTCCATGAGGATCACAGTCTTGCTATCTTTTCAGCAAGTCTAGACCACATCATGATTTCAACCACATCACTGAGTTTAAAGTTTGAGATTAAAGGAAACACCTCACATAAAATGTGTCATATTTCTCAAAAGACTCCAGAATGGTTTTGACTTTGCACATGTGAGACATTCCAGAATGTTTTTTGCTGCTGTTGATGATCCATCACTTTGCTCCCTGTGCTGCATGTTGCCATCTGCACCCCAGGGGAGTTCACTTGTGGCTCTACTGCAGCGCTCTTCATCAAACTATGCTAACTGGACAAGGACCTCAGCACCCCTTGGTAACCAGCACAGTTCAGATTGTAATAGGGTGAGACTCAGAAGTAGGAGAGGCTTAGGGATCAGTGTTTTGGTCCCGTGGTCTGCTAACCCTCAGTTTTCTTTGGACATCTGATTTTTGTGCATCAATAACTGAACTGTACATTAAGGAGAGAAGCGATAACTGCTGATGGCAAAAAAGGGCACAAGTTCCTACACCAACAAATCACATCCCCCTTCACATCCACAGTAACGTACAAGAATTCATTCATAAATAATAACACGTCGAGACCGAGGTCCAAATCACCATTTCTGCTTTAACACCCTTCAGCATAACGCTTAATCTGGACAGTTTCAGTAGAAATGACTCCGCTGTGTAGATGGACAAATAACAGTCAATCTGCAAAGAAATTGTCAAAGTGGAAAACCAAGTGCTGAATAAAGGAAGATGTAAAGATGGCATTTTACCAAAAAAGAAAAAAAGTGCTTGTGACAAATATAATGTAGCAGCAGCTGGTGGGTGGTGGCAGTGGCTCCCCCATAATGCATTGCTGCCATATGAGCGTAAAAGGTTGCGTTTAGCTGTTGTTGCCATAATCTAATCTCCTGAATCTTCTTTTGATAATGTCACTAACAGCGCCATTCAAGCCTGTCATTACAGCAATAAGTACCGATAACGTTAATAGAAACTTCCATGCATTTTTTTACTAAAACACTGGGTCATAGCAAAACAGAAACAAAAAAAAGCATCACAGAGAGATAATGGGTGCATCAAATACAATCCTTTCAAAAGTGATCAAGTACCAATTTCCAAGTTCACTGAACTAAAATGTGCGCAGGTTTTTTTTAAAGTATTACCATAATTTAATAAGAATGGCCATGGTTACAACTGGGGGAAATGTAGACACCAGGAGGGAGGGAACTGATATCACAGCATTTATTAAACCACAAGGCAGCAGAAAGAGGTCGCAGACAAGAAGGAAACAAGTGCTGTTACACCTAAGGACCCATCGGTCCTGTCAGAGGACCAGTTACCTCCAAGCCCACCTTAAACACAGCCCACTGCAGCATCTGCTCAGTCCACTATACAGCTGAACACCTATTAACATTATCAAAGTGCACATATGCAAATCAAAAGTTCATAACTCATTTCTCACACCTACTGCTAGGGGTGGCCTTTGAGTAGCATGTGATGCTATAATGTCCTTTGGTTACTAAATAACTGAGCTAAATCAGTTCTACAGTATATTCTGGTATTTCAGCAACCATGTGAGCTTACAAATTTTGCTCAGTTTTCATATTTACTATAGAGAACAATTTTTTGTTGTTTAATTTTTTTTGTTTACATAACACCATATTAAGAAACACAATAACATTGACCTGAAGGAAGGCGCTGCCCCCTGCTGGATTTCATATGATATGACAATACATTTTTGTACAGGTCTTTGCAGGTCTTTGCGTTTGGTTGTGCTGCTATTGTCTAGATGTTTATTTGGTGTTTGTAATATTTTATTTGCGTTTAATAAAGAATTAAAGTAAAAAAACTGTTTCTCAGCCTTTGGCTTATCAAGTGTAGTCTGTCACAGCACTTGGTCTGAGTTTAACTCACCTGGTCTGACACGTTTCACCCTCTAGCAGTCCAGATGTAAAAAAACTGAATCCAGTTTTTACTCATTGATGCCAAACCTGATCCTTCTTGACAAAAAGACCTCTCTGTTTGCCCTCTACACTGTACAGATCCTTGAAGTTTTCCTAACAGTGGAATATTGTCTGAAGAACAGTCCTTCAGATTCTCAGCAGATGACTGTAGTTTCCACTTTTTCAACCTGTGACTGAACAGTTTCTTTGAAATGAGACTCACTGCTGCACAACTACCTCCATTTTAATTTTGATGCCATTGCTTCTTACCATTACAATATAAGATTTTCATACGCAGTGCCACCTTTCACAGAAAACAGTCTCAAGTCAAGAGGCCTTCCTTGCGGTCTTGGTATTGGGGGGGGAGCTGCTGTGTCCAGCTGAAGTTTTGTATCTCCTGTGACCATTTTCCTAATTTCCTGTCCAGCAGCAATGTGATGGGTTTCTCGATCAGGTGTGGTACTCTCGGTTGTCTGTCATTGTTCGTTGGAGCTTCTCCCATGGGTGGCTGTCCCTTTTTCTGCCCCCCCCCCCCACTTTGTTGATGGCTCAGCCATGAAATTCTTTGTATATACGTGCTGCTACTGCAAAAACTTCTACAAACATCCTTCGTATGTGATGAAACTTTCGGTAGCCTTGTTAAAACCTCACCCAGACGGCTAAACACTGCCATTTTACTGCCTACTTGTTCACCTGCTTTTTTCCCCCCACGCTTCCACAGACAAGTCAAACTCACTGCACACAACAGAGTCTTTATCTCATCCTCACTGCCAATCTTGTCATATCTGTGAGCTACAGTCATGGGAAGTTTGTAAAGAGCTGCATTCAGGAGTTGGCAGCAGAAGAATGCAGAACAAGTTGACTTTTATTGAACAGTGTGCGAAGTGCATAACTGTTTAGGAGAACCATGAAAGAACGTGCTCAGTGCAGGGCATCCGTGAGGGCCGGCTAGAACGTTTCTGGACCCTTGTGGCACAACACTGTTATATATGTAAAACATGATGTCTCTCCAGTGATTACTCCCAACATACATTTACATATTTTCATGTTCACCTGGTGAGTAGTGATTGTGAGTTCAACTGCAGGAGATGTATATAAAGTGAATAGGTGCTACAAAGAGTGGTGCCTTTGAGTGCCATCACAAACAGACTCAGGAACATGCAGAATTTGCAAACGGGCTGGGCTGGGCTGGGCTGGGCTGGGCTGGGCTGGGCTGGGCTGGGAAATTCCACAGACAGATTCCACATAGTTTGTGGTCACAGAGCTGCTATTTAAACAGTTTGAATGACCTGATTGAAAGCAGGTGTGCTTTCGCTGTCAAAAGTGCAAGACCCCCTGCTGACTTTACCCCTGTATTATAAAATACTGGAGATTTTGTTAAAGACACAACACCACACTTCCCGAAACTTTTGGAAAAAAAACAAACAAAATAATATCACCATCAGCATCATGCAGAATTCCTGGAGAAAGCAAAATTTAAAAAAATTAAAATGTTTGGTTCTCCGCAAACTGAGTTGACCATGAGGGACCATGACCTTGCTCTGAAATAAAGTCACCCCGTTACTTTCTGGACCAAACATGTTTAAGGCACGTTCCTTTCCCGCAGAAGATGGCCCTTCAAATTCTCACCATATTTACATCAGGATACAGTCAATGTACATGTTCAATTATAATAAGAAATACAAGATTTACTCAGAAAAAAGCTATAACTTTTCCCATTAATGCTGTAATGCTTTTTGTACATAGTTCCTGAGTTTTTGGAACTTAGTTTTGCACATAGTTCTATTCATAGTTCTATATTTAGTGGCTCATTTGACCTCCCAGTCTGCAGATGTTTGTTAAGTGGATGTTGTTAAGTTTGTTAAGTATATAGGGTGTAGGTCCATGTTGACTGCACCAAGTGGAGAATAGAAAATAACCTCTTCCCCAGTTGATCCTCATGCTGGAATCGGACCATAGAGCGTAACGTTGCCAATACTGTAGATGGTTTGGAAACAAGACCAGGGAGCTGCTGTGGGGACTGAGGTACAGGATGGTGTATTTGTGGCCAGTGTTGGCAGTTCCCACTTCTGTGATGCCTTTTCTTACAGGAAGAATACTAACTCACTCTGGTCCTGAGGACAGTGTGTTGAACTTTACCAGAGCGACTGGGAGGAAGAAGAGGTGTAGCAGGGAGGCCAGGCCAGTCACTGGTACTCCACTGGGGTGCCTGTTTTCACGGGCACTGCTCACAAAGGCTGAGAAGATCACAACCTCCTCCGGGTTGGACCAGATCATTCCGGTGTACTGCAGGGGTGTGAACCTCAGGCTTTACCATGATTTGATACAATTTCAATTTTTAAGACAACATTTTGATATTTGATATTACAAAATCTGCTACGATATGAAGTACTATGATTCCATACAGTATCCTATGACTGATATGTGATCCAGCAAGCGTAATACTGTTAAACATTTCTATCATGCCTCAGACACATAAAACTGACTGAAATTTTATTTTTTATGTTTGGTGGAATAAAAACGAAAGTATTCTGTGGATTAATAACCACAAAATGGTAGCGTTGTTTGGTCCTAGCTGATGGATCGCCTGTTTTAGTGTCCTCCTTAATGTGTTAGGTGTTTTTGTTGGGATGTCTGTCATGTTTTAATAGTTAAAAAAAATTTAAGGAAAAAAAAAAACTCATTTGCACTGGACATCCCCAAAAAGTGTTTAACTGTTAGTGGACTGTGGGGCTGCAGTGGGGTCCCTACAGACCCCGTTGGTGGCCAGGCTTTAGTATTAAGTAGCCTGTTGGAGGACTACCTGTGCACTTTTTCACAGTGTGAATGTTTAAGTTGAGCATGTAAAGGATGTCACGAGGCTTTCTTTTGACTGTTAGGTGTGTTTGAACTTTGTAGTTTTGGGAGATTATTACTTTTTTTAATGTGTTAAGGGTGCATTTGGGTTTTTGGGTGGGTGTGTTGGTGTGAAATTATGTTCGAAATATGGTGTTTGTAGTGAAATTTAGGAGATGTTTGGGGTAATGAGTGTTTAATAACGGTGTGTAACGTGAGGTTGTCATTTTTATTAAATGTTTATAGTGATAATAAACAATAGGGACTAACTTGATGTATGTGCATTTTCTTGTATTTTGCGTATGATGGAAATGTCATTTGTAAGTGTGGCTGTAACAGTGTGAATATATGATTTGTTTAAAGCTGTGGAAGTGGATTTTATCTGTCTTGTGGAATGACTGCGAAGTGTTTTCTGTGAGAATTCTTGTCTGATGACTTCATTGTGTGTAAAAGCGCGAGGCTGTTTTTAAAGGCTCGTTGGCCGCAGAAACCGGTTCAGCTGCTGGGGGTCGAGGTGAGTTTGGCTCGAAGTGCTACGCTATTCTTTTGACGGCGTTTCATAAAGTTCCCGGCTGTGGCCGCTGGCCCCTGCGTTGCGAAATATTTAACACACGTGACAGTGTTTTGCGCCTTAACTCCACGGTGGGGTGGGAAGGTTTGGTTTTGTTTTGATTTGATTCGCTACGGCGTGGCGGCGGAACCTGTTTTCGGAGCGTCGAGGGGGGGGACCTGCGGAAGGAGCGCATTGCGCAGGCGCACAACGCTGCCTCAGTGGAAGTGTTTGACGCGCGGTGTCTTTTCGGCCGACGCGGATAACGCGAGTTTCCCAGCGGCGTGGATAAAGCGGACGCCGGGGGACGTCCTGAATCGCGGGCTGCGACGACCCACGCGTCGCGGAATCGTGTGTGCGGTTCCCGCCGACATGGACAACTAGCCACGCCGAGAGACAGCTGCAGACGAGGAAGATGTCGGTAGCGCTACTGCATTTCGTGTCGCTGCTGGATGTCGCTTATTTCCCCCCGACCTAACAGCCGGCTGATGGAAACGAGCTGGTTGGATTAACTGATGGAAAACCGCCTCTTCTAACCGACGCGTTGAACGGTGACTTGGGTTTGGGCGAAAGGAAAAGAAAGTTGGCGTATGGCCGCCATTCATTTTGCCCTTTCACACTTCCTCTTTTTTCGTTAAGACACCAGCGCGGGTGTCCTGCGCGGGCCTCCCGGCCGTGTGTTGGGGTGTGTGTTGGGGTGTGTGTTGGGGTGTGTACGCTGTTATCTGCAGCACTATGGAGCACGCGGGCTGTGTGAACATCTGCAGTCTGACCAGCACTTTACCGGTGATCCCGTACCAGAAACTGACGGATCTCCACTACCTGAGCAAGGGCGGCTTTGGCACTGTGTTCCGGGCCTGTCACTCGGACTGGCGGACCACGGTGGCCATCAAGTGCCTGAAGCTGGACTCCCCCGTGGGAGAAAGGTGGGTGCCGACTGAGGACAACAGGGCGCCAGGCACCACAACTAGGAGTATATGCCAAAGCTGTAGGGTGCAGCTGTTCTGTTTTTCTTGGGACGTCTGTCCAGAACAGTAAAGCCACATTAAACAGCCCCAAGGTGGCTGGTAAGGCTAGATAATCGACTGTGATTTATTTATTTATACAGCAGGGTATTTGTGCTGTATTTGTTGAAGGTAAGTACCGTGATGGATGTCACTACAGCAGGGGGGAACTGGAACTAGCAACCTTTAGGTTGTCGGTGGCCCAAACTCGCTATATATTGTTGCCTTGTTCCTGTTTAATGTAAGGTGGCACGGTTTCTAGAATTGGATTTTTACTGTAACCTGTTTTTGTAAGAAATCCCGAGTGGCATTTGTAACCCGTTCAATTCAAGGGTAGACTTGAAATTCACAGTTGCGTAATAATTTACCGTGGCGAATGAAAATGCAGTGAAAAAAACGCATGCAAATGAAGGGACTTTGTCAATAGTGTCCTTCAAGGCCTCTTGGAGTTGCACATTCTTATGAGATCAGTTGGTCAGCATTAGAAGTTTGTGGCCCTAAAGTACAGTCAAACTCCAGAATTAATGGCACCCTTTATGAAATAGAACAAAAAAATGAATACTGGATGATTCAGACAGAATCAAACGCTTCCATAAATTCATCATATGAACTTGTTGTATATTGTGCTTTTATTAGATTTAAAAAAAAGATTTGGATACATTTTTGAGGTCATTATCCTGGCAAAAGGTGCATCTACAGCCTAGCTGGACCTTGTGGCAGTGCAACCAGGTTTTGGCCTGAAATTTTTTTTGTACTTAAGAGTCCCTGGACCCTTAGCATCAAAATGGGCGCAAAGTACCAATGATCCCCAACCATATTTTACTGTAGGTACAATAGGAGCTTTCCTTTGTGTGCAGTTGCCTTTTTTTGGCAAAACGTGGCGATGGTATGTATGGCCAAAAACTTCAATTTTGGTCTCATCCCACCATGCAGCATGATTCCAATGATGCTTGCCAAAGTTGAGGTGCAGCAGTTTGTGGGTTGTTCTCATGAAGGGATTGTTTTATGCAACTCTTCCAAACAGCTTGTTGTCATGGAGGTGCCATCTAGTAGTTGATTTTAAACTTTGACAATTATCAAAGTTTCAACTAAACTATAGTTCTGAACATGCGATCATTGGGTGGTTTGCCTTTGTCACTATCCTCCTCGCTGTGCGTGGGGGAAAGTATTCTCATGGGTTCTCTTGGCAAATTTTCAGCCATTTTAGACTTTTTTATTATTATGGATTTGCGTGCGCTCCATGGTATTTTTTTCTACTTTTTGTTTTTTATATCCATTACCTGATATATGCACTTCAACATTAATCTTTTTTGTGGTTTTTAATTTTCCCAATGTTGATGGATGTCATAGGGACTTTACATGTATGTGTAAGCTCATATTTGTACCCCAGGGAAATGGGAACTGGTCTAAGGTCAGCAAAGGCATGAACCAGCTTCTCAGTATCTAGCCTAGATTAGAATCACCTCAATTTAGTTATATTTCTCAACTGAAATATACATGACATAGTCCATGCAGTAACATGAAAAACATTAAATGTTCCATCTTAAACTAAATGGTTCCTTGAAGAGAATTCTGCTGTTGGTGTTTTTTTGATATTCTTTTGATATTCTTGTATTGTAACCCATGAAAAGGGTTTAAATACTAAGTAGTTTATGTAGCAGTCATTCTTTGAAGGACACTGAGCAGCACTGGTACTACTGTGATTTCTGATAGTTCTTAAAATTTGCCCAAGCTTGCAACTGTCTTGAACTTCTCAATTTTGAGAACCTTGCAAGTGGGACATCAAAATGATGTGTTAACATATGTAAGTAATCTTATGTTCTGCTGTTCTATACTGTATGTCAATTTTTTTTAATCTATCAAATATTTTAAATTTCACATATGACATTCATACTTTATGTAAGTGTATATGAGAAGTGCCTCTGGATAATCTTGCCAAGAGGTCTTTCCATCTTTTTTTTTTTTTTTTTTTTCCCCCCCTCCTCAGAGAGCGAAATTGTTTGCTGAAGGAAGCAGAGGTTCTGCACAAGGCCAGGTTCAACCATATCATCCAGATCTTTGGTGTCTGCAATGAACCAGAGTTCTTCTGCATCGTGACAGAGTTCATGAGCAATGGTTCCTTGGATCAGCTACTGCATGAGGTCAGGACATTTGACCATATAGCACAAAAGTTGTGACATATGATTTGTTGAAGGAAATGTATACAGCACAGATAAAATTAATTTTGATTTTCAGCCAAAGAGGATCTTGTATTGCAGTGGAAAGGCATATTTGATGCATTTGGCTTGAATGTATTGTATGTGAACTTCTGAAAATTGGTAAAATATGATAAGCAGTGGTGTTTCTCCTGCTGTCATGTGCTTTACAGACATGAGATTGCATTTTTTAAAAATCACAGTGGCGCCTCCACTAAACCACTAATTATATGGCCAGAGTCCAATGTCTTTTTTTTAATCCATGAAGTAAAAGGCAAGAAGAAAAGTATTAAAACTTGATTTCTGCATTAAGACAAGTGTGATCTTTATAGTTGTCACAAAGTGTTAAAACTATACATTTTTAACCTGTTGGCCACCTGTTGATTTATCTGTTTTGCAGTATTAAATGAAAATTGCCTTATCTGTTGAGAAATATATGCATGACACTATAGTTTATAGTTTTTTCAAAACAACCATTTAAACAAGAACTAAAACAGGCCTGTATTAAGTAAAGATTGCCACAGATATCTATCTTGTTTATTCTTTATGCCCAAGTGTTGTTTTTGCAGCCACAGATTTGAAATTTGGTTCAAAGATACTTCTCACAGTGAAGTTTTTTAACTTAGTTCTTTAAACTCAAAAAAAGGCTTCTTATTATTTTGAAAATTTAAGATCTGAGTTCTGTCAAGGCTTGAAGAAGCGGGAGTAGTGACGTGACAGACAGCATGTAGTAACGTCAAGCCCAGAACGTACGTACATGACACTGACGGATTTTTTTTCCACACACAGATACTGACACAGATGCTGACAGATTTTCTCATTCCACACGTGCACAGAGACGAATGTAATGCTGAATGATTTTCTAGCTCCATACACGTTCATGCACTTTGTTACATATATAGAAACTGCTCCCTGGCTGCCTCACACGCCATATACACACATAGTGCAATACTTTCTCACTCAGACACAGAATGAAACAAAGTTTTTTTTTTTTTATATATAATTTACATATTTTTATGTATAATTTGTCTGCATGTCAGTCCATGCACACACTAAACACACTACACACAGATATACACATGCTGATGTACACTGCCTGTCTCTGACACACAGATATACTGAATACAAAAAGCTGAAAGGTAATCAAGCATGGTGATATATAATTTATTAATGGATACATGTCCTCATGACAGGTGCTTTTAAAGGCAATAAAGCTTTGTGAAATATACCTTGATATATATATTTTTTTCCCCCCTCCCCCCTTCCCTTTCTGTGTCAATCTGTTTGGCATGTGCATCATTTGTGGTGCTCACCTGCCTACACTACACTAACAGTGCTAACGTACTAGATACACCCACTTTATAAAGTTTGGTAATTATATAATGCATTATTACTATTTGTTTTTTTTTTTTAAACTGCAGCATCTTTTTGAGACAGGTAGCACCAAGTAACTCTCAGCTGGTAACCTCTAAAACACTCTTCCTTCTCTGTCTCCACTGTCCCGTGTCCTGTTTTGTAGAAGGACTTGTATCCCCAGCTTCCCTGGCCCCTGCGGGTGCGTGTCCTTTATGAAATTGCCTTGGGGGTGAACTTCTTGCACAACATGACGCCCCCACTCCTGCATCACGACCTGAAGACACAGAACATCCTTCTGGATGGGGAGTTGCATGTTAAGGTGTGTGAAGCCTTTATTAATTCATGTAGATTAGGGCAGCAGTGAAGGACACTTGGACAATGTACTTATTCTATACTCATTCAGTAATATAACCATTGTTTGATACTTGAAATAATCAGCTCTTGCAGTTATATTAATAATACAAGCTCTTAAAACTTTGAATCCTTAAGTATGATGTATAATGACAATTTCCTTGTGATGATTGTGCTGTTTATTTGAAAGGTTTTAGATTGCTTTCAAAAGTTATGTTCATTGTGGTTTTCTTAGATCATTCAGTCATTTGATGAGCTCCATAATTGCTGTAATTTGACACAGCTCTCTCCTAAATGAACAGATAGCAGATTTTGGGCTTTCCAAATGGCGTCAACTGTCCATCAGCAAGTCATCAGGCTCCAAGCCCCCAGAAATGGGGGGAACAGTTATTTACATGCCACCGGAAGAGTACGAACCTTCCAAGACCAAACGGGCTGACGTCAAACACGACATGTACAGGTAAGATAGGTGGGAGAATTGCACTGAAAGGGCAACAGCAGCTGTGTTCATATCCACCACAATGTTTAATTTGTACTTGACAGCATTAAAACGGAAACCAACACGAAAAAGAACAGAAGGGGATCTTCCACTGTGAACTGTGACCTTCAAGGTGTTAGCTGTTAATTACTGTAAATGGATTTAGACTAACTGTGATTTTGACTGGAAACTCCTTTTGTCATATTTCTGCATTGAGTCAGAGTCTGGAGGCGCTCCTGTTACATTGCTCCGTGGAGATGTGTTTTTAGTAGTTTTCTGTCAGACGTGGAACCTCAGTTAGCCCTAGTTCTAATTCAGTACAACTGGTAGGTTCAAGTGAAAAGAACGTGTGAACCTTCTGAGTATCGTGTTTTAGCAGATGCTTTTCCCCAAAGTTTTATATATAGATTGATGAACAAAAGAACACTTTATAACAAAGAGCTTTAAGTACAGACATGCAGCAGTTACCTATAAAGTTGGTGGGAAATGTACAGGTGATTGTAACAGATGATGCTATTTAAGTGAACTGGCTTCAAAAGATATTTTTTCGGGACCCTGTTGAATTCTGAAATTCTAAGGAATGGAAGAAGTTTGTTCTGTCATATTGGAGACAAAATCACTTCACAGTACAAAATCCATTAACTAGAGATGCCAGTGGTTAATATTAGCAATGAAATGCTGTCAAATCCCTTCAAGATGGTGCCACCTTAGGGGCTGCCTGAGACGGTAGCTCCACGTGTTTGTTTTTAATAGCATCTCGTATTTCATTTTTCGTTTGGGTCTTTTTTGTTTCTTTTTGGGGGAAGCTTTGACGCTGAACACTCTTGTACTACTTAAGGTGGGACAGAACAAGTGTTCGAGTCAATAGCTGACCACTACATATGGGACATGTGACAAAGATCTCAGGATTGGAGACATTGCAATTCATTCGTTCCAAACAACTGCTTGAACTACATTTTCTGTCCTGTTACTGCTGTCGGTAGATCGACCGCAGCACAGCAGCTGGATGGCAGGAGTGTGAACGCAGCTGAGGAAATGAAGGTAGATTGTACCTGCCTATTACCATCATGGGAAACATGAGGTTGCTGATGAGCAAAATGAAGATGCTCTCGGCAAACACCCTGTGTTACAAAGACTACGAGTCCTATAATTGAAATGTGCTTCAAAGAAAAATGAAAAATGAGAAGAAAAGGGGAGACATTCCTGATTCCACGGGGTCCCTGGATAACTATTGCATGGTTCAGGCGGACAGGAACGTGGAACAGAAAACCAGAACGAGGGGAGGAGAACTGGATAGTTTGTGAATGAGATGTGATGCAACATTGAAAACTTGAGAATGTGGTCGTAATGTTGAACCGCTTGCCATTAAAATTAGAACCCACAATATCTCCTATGGAAATTTTCAAAAACAATTGTTACTGTCATCTTTTCTGCCCTCTGCTGATGTCACAGCCACAGCAGACATGATGTGCACCCTTTACAAAGTGTTTCAGACCCGACACCCCAATGGTTGCGGGAACTTTAAGCATGCCTCCTTTGCCTCCACTCTGCATTGTGTTTCTCAGATTTCTGACTATAGTACGTGGAACAACAAAACACTGGACCTGCTGTATGCTAATCTCAAAAGGTCATAGCTGCACTGCCACACCTATGCAGATCAAATCTTGACCTTGTCTACCAAATGGACTTTGAGATGTCTTGTGATTCATATGGTGAGGACGCTGAAGGTCTCGTCAGTTCTTGTGTTAACACCAGAAGAAACAGTGCTTTGCTTCTCCAACAACAAAGCATAGATCACAAAAGGCTGGAAGGGCTTCTTAAATGGGAATAAGGAGGCATTCAGATCTAGTGAGATACAGCAGGAACTGAAAAAGTCTGTGCCAGAGAGGAAGTCTGCCTATAGGGAGAAACTGGAGTATAAGTTGTACCATAACAACTTGGTATGGACAGGTGTAGGTAAGATCAGGGGCTACAAAGAGGCCACAAAAGAGTCTTCTGTTCTTGCAGAATTACAGCACTACCATGTTGTTAGTTATTTAATTTAGTTTTTTTTTTTTTTTTGCTTTTGTTACTAATTATTTGTATTATAAGTGCCTTGTGTTATGTGTCCATTGTTTTCAGCTGCTGTATGCTGAACATCCCTGCATGGATTATGGACTATTTAACAAGACCCCAGATATTCTGGACTGGTCCCTCAACGTGGATGCACTATATTAGAAAGGACAGATCAGGCTGTACTTTCTAAGAAGGCTAAGGTCCTTTAATATGTGTACCAACATCCTCCACATGTTCTACTAGACCATAATCACCAAAGTAGCCTTTTATGCTGTGCTGTATTGGGGGCATCACTCCTGCTCAGAGGTGCAGACTTAACCAACCCTGTAAGGAAAGTGGGTTCTGTCAGGGGTCAATGCTCTGATTCGGTAGAGGGCATGGCAGAGGCTATGATGAGGAGGAAGCAACAGTACATCTAGGATGTCTCATATCCCCTAAATAAAGTAATCGCCATCTTTTAATCATAGTTATTGAATTTAAACACTTTGGGGGGGGTTCTCCTTATCAGCCATCTGTTTCCTTAATGCCATATAAGGACCTGTCAACAATTTACTTTTTTTTTTTTTACTTTATTTCTTTATTACTTTAATGTTTCTTTATTGTTGTGTTTTCTGTGTCCAGCTGCTGTACAGTGAATTTCACTGTGGGATTCCATAAAATTCTATTCTATAATCTGCAGCTGCTTTTGATTTTATTAGGAACAGCCTAAGTAGTCATTTCTTGTTTTGTCATACAAAAAAAAACATGTCTCCTATTTAAATATGAATGAGAGAACCTGTGTGAATTGCATAAAGCATGTTATCATAGGCATGTTATTTCCTAAGCACTGGATTTTTGCTAATGGCTTTTTCCACAATCCTGTGATTCACATTCCCTTATTCTCAGTTTCCTGCTGGGTTGTAAGAGTTGGATATAGTTTTTGGGAATTATTTTTATCTTTACCGGGGAATTCTCACTGTTTGCACTGCTGGGGAAACTCCTTACATCTTCATTGTAGTTTTCTGAATAGATTCACTATTTTAAGCGCATGCTAACTTTCCTGTTTCTCTTTCAGTTACGCAATAATAATGTGGGAAGTTCTGGCTCGGCGGGTGCCTTTTGAAGGTATAGTTTTGCTATTTCAGTTCACTACTCCCCATTTCCACCGGTATACTGTAAAATCATATATCCCTGATAGTTTGTGATTAACATAAGATGGTTTTGTTTGGACAGTATGCACATTAAGTTACTGTTTCACAATTTTACACATTTTGCTACCAGAGGCGACAAATCCCATGCAAATCATGTTCAGCGTTCTGCGAGGGAATCGGCCAGACACGGGCCTCAGCTCTCTTCCCGAGGACATCCCTGGCAGGGATACCCTCATCACCCTCATGACCTCTGGCTGGGCTTCTAACCCAGATGACCGACCCTCTTTCCTCAGTAAGGACTAGCAGCCTACTTCATGACCACACAGCCTTACTTTTCAAAACATAGAATTAGCTCAGAACAACAGTATCTTCCTACTCCTCACACCTCTCCTGGTCTCTCTAGTGGATACCCAGTTAAAGCTCTATCCTTGTGCTTCATCACAGTATTTCCTCTCAACACTATTAGTTCGCTATGATTCACTGGTCTGTGCTCTAACACACTTCTTTGTACTCTTAGCAAAAAAGATGTCATATTGTTTCCCCACAGCTCTTGTGTTCTTTGTCATAGTGGTCTGTGACATGCCTTGCATGAGCCCCCCCACCCAATAACAGCTATTCCTTGTCCACTAGTCTGTATGAGTCAGACATTTCATGACTACACTGCTTCCCCTTTAACCCAATTTTCTATAGCGTGTCTTATCGAACTGGAGCCCATGCTGCGCAGATTTGATGAAATTGAAATCCTGGAAGCTGTACTGGAAGTGAAGAAATCCAAGGTAAGAGGTCCTCCATACACTTTCCTGCACCTTGTTTATTAAACTATTTCTTATATTAAGTTCCTGAAGAACAGTGTGTGATGTCTATTAAGGGGGAAGATTCAGATGTCAGTACTGGATAAAGCAGTAGTATATACTGACAAATTTATGTTTGAATCACAAGAGGTTGTGGTGTTTAGTCAGGACAGATAGGGTATTGCCACATTTAGCTACACAGGGGCAGGATGTTACCAAATTTAAATAGTCATTTCCTGGTTCATCATGCGTTCAAGGAGATCAGCATACTTTTACTGCACTATCACTTTTGGGCAAAGTTTACTAATGTGCTGTTTTTCCCTCCCATTAAAAATGTGAAAATTCTCTGTTTTTGCTTCTGTGTTCATGTGGCCTAAGGCTGTTCAGAAAGTGGAGGGGGGAAGTTTTTTGTCCTAAACTTTGCTCATGAACTTATAATAATATTGCTATGTTACAATCACCACACTTTAACTAAACCAGTTCATTCATAGGACTTCACTGAAGGGAGCATTTAATCCAGTTAGTTTTGTTGTCTTGTTTTTATCTGTCACTCAGGATTACTGTGCTAAAAATTGTGAACAAACAATGTTTTCGAAATGGGAGAGCAGGCAATAAAGGATCATAGAATATAGAGGAATTCTTCCAGGTGGAATTTTGAATTGAGAATTAAATATTATAGCTAATTCTTTTTTTTTTTTTTTTTTTTTTTTTTTTAATGATGGTAAAATAAAGAACATCTTCATGGTGAAGGCTGAACTCCTTTTTTTTTTACGGTAGCTACACTTGTTGTCTGACGCCTAACAGATCGGCAAATGACTTACCGCAGCTTGACAGCTGTTGACGCTGGCGNTATAGACATTTGTTTTGATTGTCATTTTTCAATAGTTTTCTTAATGGATTTTTGCTCGGCATGCCTTGATACCACTAATCTAACTTAAAAAACATACAGGGAGTTTTAAGAAAAGTATTTTTCTGTAGCTAATTTGGAGAAATAAGTGCATTCACAGGCATTACACACCAAAAGAATAAGAGTCTTTTAAGGTAACTGACAAGTGTAGTGAGTGAGTGAGTGTAATGATGCCTTTTAGTAGAACTCCTTTTTATTTTGTTTCACTGGAGGGGTAAATGTTTATAGCCTGAATGCTAAACGTTTGACTGTTTGTATGTGCAACACCCCAGCTGTGTCAGAACCCCAGCTACTCACTGGAGGTCTCTGTGTTTTGGTTCAGCTTCTTGGCCTTTAGCTCCATGAAGCAGTAGTACAGTCTGTGAGCTGAGTCAAAGCATAATGGCATTTAACTGGTTATGGATTTGTCTTGTTAAATGCAAATTCATGTGGTTTTACATGATTGTATTTGTTTGTAGCCAGATGAGTGTTGGCTACAAAATGATTTGTCTTAGGACTTGTACCTGTAAATGTTTTGATATTCAGGCCTGTAAATTCCAGTTATCTTTCTGGCCACTGCTCCAAATTATACTTATGGTTTTAGTAAGTTAAGACCTGTTAAGCCAAAAGCAGTGAGACGCAAGTGCAAAAATTGAGAGTTAATGTCTAATGTTTTTAATTGATCAGAATGCAGTTTCTCACGCAATAAAAGAATAGGAGTCCATTACTCCATGTTTTGAACATATAGCCACATGAATCTGTTGGCTGAAACTTGGCTTGCATGTTGACTTGGTTGCTTCATGGTTTAGATCTCGCCACAGCCAGTCTTTCAACCTGCAGCTCCAGCAGTTGAGAAGAAGAAAGAGGGAAAAACACTGAACATTTTGAGAGACGGTAACGTTCCCTGGCAGGTCAGTGTGCCTTTTGGAGACTTTCCTATTCATATCAGTTGGGAATCAATGAAAGTCTCACAGGAATTTTTCAGCAATCATGTTGCAAGATCCAGTGGGAGAAGAGCAGGTGTTACTGTTGATGTAATCAGAGCCATTTCCTCATGACCTGTTGTTGCCCTAAACTGTGTAACTTAACAGCAGTATGTGGATCCTTGTAGGTATTGCAGCTTGCGTGTGTGCATTGTTTATATGGAATTTCTTGCAATGCATTTTGTTGTAAACAGATAATCAACAAGGTGTTTACCGTGGCTAAAACTGCTTCTCCAATAATTTTGCAAGTCTGATGAGAGACAGTGTTTCTTAACTTTTTTACCAGTGTAGTTACCCAGCGCTGTCTAGGTCAAAAAGGGTGGAAAGGTTAGAAGTAAAACATTATATAATCTCCAAACTATTTTACCATTAAAGTCGTTGTAATTAGTACATAAGTATTGTTAGACAGGCGCGCAGCACAAAGTGATGCTCACATTGGTTGTCGTCAAGTGGAAAGGAGACGTGTAACATTACTACCTGCTGCGTGTGATGTCACTACTTCCGCTTCTCCAAGACACAGAATTTTAAATATTCTAAATGGTAAGTAGTAGTTTAAGGTCCTTGACTATTCAAAATCCTCACTTAGGGTAAGAAGTACCTGGGTGCCAAATTTCAAGTTTGTGGTTTGAAAAACAAAGCTGTGCATGAAGAACAAACAAGCAGGGATTGAGCTTTATAGATATAGAGATTAAAATGAAGGCCAGGTATTATGTATCGATTATTAAGCTCTGGAGATAAATCTTGCAGTGTGTGCATCTCATGATAGAATATGGTGTTTAATCAACTGTTATGACAGTTTAAAGATGGAAACGTTCATAATGAGCATTAAATCTGTACAGCCTTTTTGAAATTTCATGTTTTATTGGCATAAAACCTGAAATTAACCCAGTTTATGTAAGTGGGTACCATGATGGCACAGCGCAGCACTGGGGCCTCACGTTGCTGAGGTTCTTGGTACGGAGGTGCGCTTCAGTATGTAGAGATTTTATGTTCTCCCTTTGTTTGCATAGGTTTTTTCCAGGTGGTCTGATTTTCTTATGCGGTAAAACGGTGGATTGAGCGGAGCTGGCTATAAACTGCTTTTGCTGTGTGCATGTGTGCGTGCCCACGCGGGACAGACACTGGAAAACGGCATCCCTGATTTGGACATGCAGTTTTTGGTGGTTGATTTAAAAATCTTGTGGTGAATAATAAAGTGTAAACATTTCTGGAAGACAGCCTGATGTTTAATGCTCAGCACTCTTCAGCTTCCACCTGTCTAGGAGTTCTAGGCTGTGGTTTTAAAGCTCTTCCTTCAATGAGTTGGCTGTGTGCTTCAGTGTTGAAGGGGAAATTAACTTCTATTTTCTGGCAGGAGGCAGCAGTCCTATTCCAAAAAAAAAAAAAACACCCACTCTGCTTGCTGTCCTGACCAGAGCAAATGTCCCCAATGAAAAGAAGCAGTTTTAGCCAGTTTGGCTTTGATATTTTATTTGCCACCCTCGTGGGCTTTCTGTATGCCCCCTGTGTGGTCATCAGTTCTGGGGGATCTTCCTGATCTTTGAAAATGTCTTTGTCCTGCTGTTTTTGTTCCACTTCTTAATGTTGATTTTTGCTTTGGGATAATGAGAATCAATTATATTATTACTAGAGTTAAGTCTGAAAAGTTACATCAGCTATTATAAAGGGTATGCACACTTATGTAACCATGACATCGAAAAGTTTATTTGGAATAATTTTTTGTAATTTATTTTATTTAAATACATTTCATTAAAATTTACACAAGGTCATAAACAATTTATCCCCATTTCATGGTGTATATATAATTTGTGTGGTGTGTAATCTTTCTGTATCCACTGTATAAATGGCATGGGGCTTCTCAGTTGATGACCTTGACTCATACACTCTTCTGTGTTATTTGGAAGTGTTGATACACATCTCTGTCTGTGAATTCACAGGACACAAGCTCTGCTTCTGGCTCTGGTTCCTTATCCTGCTCTTCCCAGGAACTGGATGTCTCCCAGCCTGGGTTTCTCACCATCTGTGCCCTGCATTCTAAAGGCATGTTTCTTCTTTTTCAGTGCTGACATAGTAACTTTTTGTGCAGCTTGTTGTCAGTCCATGATGACAGTCTCTGGTTTCAGGTTGTCTTGAACCCAGGCACAGTCCAAAATTAAACCATTCACAGGTTACAGATTTTTCAGTGTTTTACTATTCTAAAGCTAGGAATATGTGGTCATGGTGTGGAATTTGTTAGAACAGCCAATAGTGACACTGATATTTAACTTGATTCTTGATGTAGATGTTGAAATGTTGTTTAGTCTGATTTCACCGTAAACATTTGTATTGTAGTTAATGACAAACCAGAGCACAAATAATAGTTAATGTCAAAGCATGTCATATCTAACAGGTACAAGTTATGTTTAGGCAGTTGTTTCAGTAGTGTTGCTCAGCTTTTTGTTTTATCCAGGTTTTTGCCCCTCATCCCTGGATGCCCCCAGGCCTCTGATGGCACCCAGTATAGAGGACAACATAGAAAACTATGGCCAAACAGCCCAGGAAATTTCTGAATGTAGCATCCCCATCAAGCAGGGCATCCGAGAGAATGAGTGTCAGCCAACCCAGTTCACCATGCGGCAACACCTGCCAGGTTACCACCATCTCCACACACCCTGCTGACCGTGTCTACTGTGTCCCTCGCTTTCATACTTGCATGTAAAATTGTCTCACATGCGCTAAAAATCCCACAGCAGTGGTAATATGTACAATGAAATATGTGGAAAAAGCTTGGTTTATTGAAATAATAAATCTTCTCAGCACTTAAGTCTTTTGATAGCGCTTTAGATGTTGGTGGGTTTGTTTTTGTATGGAACTCGACTCATACTGATGATTACGATGCGTACGATACACTCAGTCCTTATGCGATGGGCTCATGTACAATGAAAAATCTCTACAGTGGCTTATAACATTATATACCCTTTGTTATACTATAGACTAATGATTTAATAAAATGCCATATATGGCTGTTACTTGGTCATTTTACTTGGAGAATAGGTGAAAAGAGAAGTTTTATAAGAACTCCAGTTGCTTTTGCTGTTATTTCACCAAGTGGCAGGTTTTTAAAAGCAGCAATTCAGTCCCAGTGCAACAGAGTTGCTGCACGGCTTTCACTCTGCCTTACACAATGAGGGGAAATAATCATAAAAAGTGCAGGCAATAAACATGATTCACAAATGGGAGTTTCAACCAGAAGAAAAAATGAGTCACTGCATCGGCAGAACAGTTGGTATGTAACTTTCAGGTTGTCTGCAAACTGGTATAAATAGCTTGAGAAAAATAAAGCTAAAACATTAAAAAAAAACAGGCACACCTTTCTTCCATGGGTTCTGTGTTTCCTCTCACGACTGTTTTGAATACTGTTGTTTGCAAACGCTGCACTCGCCTCTAATAGTATCCCATGAGTTCAACAGTTCTTTCTAAATTGAGTAAATGAACTGAAAAGCCAGATAAATCAGGTCTTATGTATGTTTGAAATGACTGGCTACTTTAATTGTGGATCTGTGCAAATGTACAAATTCTGAGTGCTTGTAAGAAATGAACCCCTTTATACAGCTGACTAATTTAGTGGCTTCCATGTCACCCATTCCAGCCCCACCTTATGGTCCACCCTTGATCTCGACACCGGCACAGGGCGTGGCAGCACAGTGGGTCCAGGCCCACCGGGAGAAAATCGTGAAGCAAATGACGGAGGCTTGCCTGAATCAGAGTCTGGATGCACTGCTGGCCTGTGAGGTGCTGATGCGCGAGGACTACGAGCTCATCTCCAACAAGCCTACACGTACCGCAAAGGTGCGCCAGCTGTTGGACACCTGTGACCGCCAGAGCGAGGACTTCTGCCGCATAATTGTCCTCAAGCTGCAGGAGAATCGGCAGAGTGGCTTGCAACCCTATCCGGAATTTTCTTCCTCCTCCTCAGCCCCCAGCGCTCTCGTGGCCTCAAACCCCAATACCCGCAACATACTTTAAAGCCCAAACAGTGTTTTCGGGGCACTAACGTTGAAGGGCACATGTTTAGCAGTGCATCTTCATCTCTGGCATTGATTCACTGGCTCACTGACATTGTGACTATCCTCTTCCTTTCTAGAACACTGGCCTGTCACTTTTGCCCTGTGTGTTGCAAGGGAATGCAGTATACTGAAGGTGGGACTGAGATGCTCATGTGAAGCATCTTGTGGTTGCAGAAGGTCCGCAGCCCCTTTTCTCTGCTAAGACTAACAGTTAGTGGATAATTGCAGCCTTGTATCTGGTTGCTTTTTGGAAACCTACATGGTTGATCTGACACAGTGAGTTTGTTGTTAAGGCCACCGAAATACCTGCAGTCATTCTCCTTCCCAAAACTGTCAATGCCATGATTTGCTAAGACACATCATTATACCTTAGCAAATATCACTGCTGGCCACTAAAATATTTCATGTATCTGCATTTTAGTATTACAAATTAATAAAATTTTCAGTGTATCATATTTCACTTGACCTGGATAAGTATATTTAAGTTTATTGATTTTGTTTTTCATTTCCTCTGAATGATTTATCACATTTGCACTCTTAAAACTTGAATGCTGAATTTTAGTACTACAAACATGGGAAGTGAGAAGAGAACTACTCAAGGAAGGGGCAAAGCTCATGAGGATCTTGTGACAGTCGTTCAGTGTGCATCACACTGCTGTTTGCATAATTCGGTCTCTGCTCAAATCTCTATTTAAACGTACAATGATCCCAAAGGAATATAATAGTTTGTATTCCCACAAATGGTAACGCTAACTTGCTGCAGAGCAGATGCAGGGAGGACATGGAGAAATACCCACACAGCATTTCTAGGGTGGAACACTTCACATTGTTAAAATAAGTGCTACAGTGTGTTGGTTCAATTTTTACCCTTTTAAGTTAAACGTATTTTGATCTGTCTAAATGTTGTGTTTATCTAAAGGACATAATTCAAAGCCTTACTTGATTTAAACAAAAAAATTGAAGTTTCTGAATGCCTGTATTTAATGTTTTCCCACAGAAGTATGTGTTACTCATTCTTTCCTGGAGTTTTGAATTTCTTTCATTTGGCAACAGTAGGACAATTAATTGTAATAGTTCATGTATTACCATTATATTCTTGGCAGGCACTTCATTGTAGAAGTGAAAGTAGTGTGGAATGTGTTTATCAGAGCCCATGCTGTAAAAGGAGTTGAGCTTGTTAATGGTGCCATCTGGATGCACAGGGCCCATCTTGGGGGGCACCTTCATCCAGATTGGTATAGTAAGTGATGGGGCTCTACATTTTTGTTCTTTTGCAACTTATGTTTGTGGAAATGATCATTCTGCCTGAAATGTAGCCTGTTGAAAGTGTTCTTCAGGCCTTACAGAAATGAGACATATTAATTTAGTAGAGGCAACCTTGTGATGGAGCCTCACAGTGCCATCATGTAGCGAAGGCCTCGCATATGCTGTCTGGATTGCTCTTCTGAGCAAGAGCACAGCAATGTATTGGGATTACGACAAACTCTTTTAGATGCTTCCAAGCCGCACTCCATTTGTTCACTTGCATGCTGTATACAGAAATGGACTGTTAGTGGTACTTGGCAGTGGATATTTTTGCTCATCGGAGTGCATTTATTGCCTTACCTGGTGCTACTTGGACTTGTCTACGTTCTGTCTCTCTCTACATTCTGTGTCTCAGTGGCAAAGGTTAGCTAAGACGTTATATGATGGTTATAAATACATACAGACGTTGGTTTAAAAGTGCTGGTATAAGCATGCCTTTTTTGTGTGTAAATGGTACTTGTTCAGAGTAAAGGTATGTTAGATTTACTAAAGCTTCCATAATTTCTCTGACAAGATTAAAATAACCATAGGTCTTCATTCTTCATTAGTCTGTTACTTAATTTGCAGTCATACATGTTTGAAGGTCTGAAACAAAATGTTGAATGAAGAGCACAGAACAAATGTAAAATCCTTTATTGTTTCCTTCTAAATGGACTCGGTAGGTGTTTGATCACAGGTACAACTATTGTAGAACAGCTCTGAAAACGAGAAGTAGGAGCTTCTGCCTATTCAGAAATTAGTGTGCAAATGTCCTTTGCGTAAGTAATTTCTAGATTAAAAGCAGTTGCTTCCACCACTGAGTTCTCTGTTTTTGAATATAACGTGTGGCTGAGCTCTGCTGTGGTGAAGAATAGTTAATGTAAGAGGTCCTGGTCATGTTGAGGTCTTATCATTGCTATTTTGTCACTGTTGGATCTGGACCCAATATGCAACAAACAGTAACAAATGTTTAGCACCTTATAAATTATTTATTTTCAGTTGTTGTCTTTTTGTACTTTGTTTTAAGGCTATTGTTCATTGCTGCTGTGATGAACAATTTGGTTTTTTTTTTTTTTTTTTTTAAACTCATGTGACGGTACTGCAGCTCTGGCCAAACTGGACTACTTTCTGCAGTGTATATTGATGATTTCTGCTTTTCGGAATTCATCTGACTTCTACTGCTTCTAGTCTTCTGTCCCAGGTTGGAGTGGCACGCAGCGATGCTTTCATTGAGTATCTTTAGATAGCATTACCTTGCATTTCTTTTCACTGCCTTTCTTCATTTAAGGCAATTTTCTCCTCTTATTTAGAGCTTTTTCCTCATTTTATGAATAAATCCTAAGAAACAACTATATGAAATGCTTCCTGTGCCATGGATCTATTGTTGTTGTTAAAAGCGCTTAACAGTAATTTTCGTTAGCTACAGTATTAACATGCAAAGTGGTAAAATATACACTGAGTTGCCAGTTTATTAGGTACACCACCCTCCTGCACACAGATTGTACATTCCAACAAGTCATACATCGCACAAATGCAGACCGACTTTTTTGCCCCATCGGTTAGTGTTCAGCTGAACAATGGCACGAGCAAAAAGCTTGATCATGGTGACTCTGAATGTGTCGTGATAGTTGGCACTGGGAGTGTCGCTTCCAGCATCTCCCAAACAGCTGTTGTCCTGGGGTTTTCAAGGGTTTACTGAGAATGGTGCAAAAAAGTGATCAACAGTCCTGTAGATGAAAAGCGCTTGTGGATCAGAAAAGAGAATGGCGAGAATTGTGCAAGCAAACATACAGGCCACAACCAGGCCCATCAAACTGGGTGTCATCTCAGAACGCACCACTTTAGACTATCTCAAATGGACTACTGCAGCCAAAGACCAAGACCAGATGCTGGTTCTGTCAACTAAGAATAGAATGCTGTGTTTCCAGTGGAGGCAGGGGCATCAAAATGACTTTTGAGGAATAGAAGCAAGATGCCTGATCAAATTAATCCAGGGTCCTTTTGCATCATGCTGATCAGAATTTGGCACAAGCACCATGAGTCTATGGATCCATCTTGTTTGGTGTCAACAACACAGTCCAGTGGTGGGGAATGGTTTCCTGGCATGCATTAGGACTCCTGATACCTGCTAAAGAACATCAGAGTGGCACGATGTATCTGAGTGTCATTGCTGGCCAAGCGCATCTCTTCATTGCTACAGTTTATCCTGCTCAAATAAACACTTGCATCATTGTGTAAGGTATATATTGTCACCAAATGGTTCCATGAACATGGAGGAGTTTTCAGTGCTTGAGTGTCTGGCACAGTCCTCATGTCTCAACCTGATCCAGTTTCTTTGGGAGGAGGTGGAAAAGGCTGTGCAGCTGTCCAGTTTGTACAGCTCTACACCGCAATGAATTCCTTGTGGTACAACATTCCTGCACATCACACATCTTGTAGAATCCATGTCTAGGTGAATTCATGTCCTTCTGAAGGCCGAAGGAGGCACGACACGCCAGATATGTGTACATAATAAACTGGCAACTCTGTCTAAAGTTTGGCTGAAGTTGATGTTTATGTATAGTTCTGAGACTGAGTTTATTAGCATGTCACTGTAAACATTCCCAGTACATGTTGCAGACATTTTAATAGAAGTGAAGTGTATACACTGTCGAGTTGTGTGAGTAGTTCTGGAGCACCTGCATCACAGAAATAGGGTTCATTGTCAATATATGTGATGAAAAATGTTTCATGGCAGTATGTTTTGCTGCCATTATTAAAATATGTAGACGATCTTATAGAGTCTTCTGGTTTTCTGTATGTGTTTTGATCCAGGGACCCCGTAGGTTTGTGGCAGCGATCAGTAATCTTAGTTCAAGGGGTGTGACTTAAATAGAAAAGTTGATCAATTAAAATTTTTCACCTAAGGGATGTTTTACTACTAAATAAAAGTTAGTAGCAGCATCAGTGAGTAAAAAAGTGTGAGTAAAGTTCCCTCCTTTTTACCTCCAATTTTACTGGTGCACTTTGCTTAGAGGTTCTACAACGAAAGGTTACGAAGTTGGCCCATTCATTGTTAAACCAGTGACTAACCGATCTGCTATCTGCTGTTTCTGAGCCGTTTTCCCCCTCTGGCTGTTTGCTCGTCCTCCAACTGGTCATTTGAACTAAGGGGGGCCAATGTTAATCGTACAGAGTTTGGCTAACAGCAAGCAGTTTTCCGCACTTCAGAGTACTTGCCACCAAAAATAGAGGAGGGGAATATGAGAGCACCTGCTTGGTGTGGAGAAACTTGGTGGATCTTCTTTCAGGGGACTGCAACACTATTTATTCTGTCTGTCCTCCGTGAGACTCCCCAGTATTTCCACCTTTCCTAGGGAAGCTGGGACAATGTCCTGTCCCTGAATTAGGTTGAAAGAGCTTAAGGGTGGGTAAGTAGAGCACTTTATATATGGTTTTGTGTGTATGATGGTCTGTTTTTTTTTTGCCAGCTTATTTAGTTATGTGGCAACCTAGTTTAAAGTTATTGCTGTTTAAAGCTTGAGTAAACTGTCAAAGTTTTATTTGATTAACTACAAGCGCTTCTTTGTTAATACACATAAAATAGCATACGTCCGAATAACCAGGTGCACTGAACAGTTACTGAACTTACGCTGTCAAATGCATCTGAGAAGTGTAGAAGTGTGTATTTATTCATATTTGCCAGTGTTTTCTCCTAACAATGCTTTCCAGGTTGTCCTTTTTGTATTTCGCTCTAGTCTTGGATCCTTCCGCTGCTGCCATGAGGGACAGGCTCAGAGCAATGACGACTTGGACAAATGGCATGTGCCACAAGTCACGAGTTCAATCAGAAATAAATGTGGGTGTGAAGTCACCAGATTATGATTCCCATGACAAGCTGCAGATGAAGAAGGAGATCTCCTTGATCAATGGGGTGTGTCTGATTGTGGGCAACATCATTGGCTCAGGGATTTTTGTCTCACCCAAGGGTGTACTGATGTACAGTGGCTCCTACGGGCTGTCACTGGTCATCTGGACTCTGGGTGGCATCTTCTCAGTCTTCGGGGCACTCTGCTATGCTGAGCTAGGTACCACTATTACCAAATCTGGCAGCAGCTATGCTTATCTCCTGGAGTCTTTTGGAGGCTTTGTAGCCTTTATTCGCCTGTGGACATCCATCCTCCTTGTGGAGCCAGCCAGCCAGGCGGTTATTTCATTGACATTTGCCAACTACCTGGTGGAGGGACTCTACTCCACCTGCCAGCCATCCTACCACCCTGTGAGACTTGTCGCTGCTGCTTGCATCTGTAGGTAATCCCAAGGAAAGATGGTTTGTGTCTACAATTTTCAAAATGGTTCAATTTTAAAACTACACACCATTCTTTCAAATTTCTGTCAGAAGTGTTCTCAGAGTAGAATAACCCCTCAATATCCGGATGTAATAAAAACACGTCAGATACCAAAATTTTGGATACTGACTGCCTATTTCCCATTATTTCAAATAGGGTGATAAAATGGGGGTGGAGAAATAAAACCTGTATTATTATCAATCCATGACTTCAGCATGATAAACAGTGTAAACACCAGTTACCTAACCAGAAAAAAACAACATTAATGTGTATATTTATACTGTACTGCAGTGTGTACAGTGCAGCATATTTCATGTTGCTCACTACGTTACACGTGGGAGATGAGAGGTGCATTGTGGCCATGAATGAAAGAAATAAAGACGTGTGTCAAAGTAGCCCGCTGCATCAGCCTGTTTGGTTGGCACAACAAGCAACTTTTAAATAAATAGGCTTATTTAAAAAAAATGAAATGCACGGTGGTAGTGTAAAGTTTAGACACAGGAAAACTAGTGGAAACAGCTGATAAGACCCCAGTGTAGGCTTTGGATAAATTCATATGAAATGCAGTTTATTATAAAATATACACTATTTTTTCTTACAGTACACTACAATATTTACTTTATTAAATTGATTTTTATTTACTTTTTTAGTAAGGAATAAACTTCAGAAAAAAATGGTTACAAGAAAAGCTTCTGTTTAGATATTGATATTTAGGTATTAATTTTCAAGAGCTGTTGGTGTGTAATTATTGTGGGGAGTTATAGAGGAACTGTGGACACTGTCGGAAGAGTTCAGGAGCTTTCGCAGGTGTGTCTGTGTACTCTGTTAGTTCCCACGTGCCGCTGTATGGATGAAAATACATACCCCCCCTCTTAGTATGCCACAGATTTCTGGAGTAAATTATTCAAGAGTAAAATATACATTTGGGTATGGTTCCTTAGAGGATTTCATGATGTATGGCAGAACTTTTCCTCATTGTGAGAACTGTATGTTGTGGTCGACTTTTGATTGATTCATTAAATCGTGTCTTCCATCATTAATAAGAATGTCAGGCCATGTATCTGGCATCTGGGACTTCATCGAGCTGAAGGCAAAAGAGTGAAATCATGTGGTATGGCTGGGGTAGAACCTCCTTGTTTATATGTATATGTGCTATATAATGTATGTACTAAGTCTAGACACCCTTCTTGAAATTGTAGGTTTTTGTAATGTAAGGACAGAAATCTGAATAAATCATGCATCCAACAAATTCACAATAAAAGCAAATAGGTAATTCATACAAATTAAATTTAATTAAAATAAAAACCCCACATCATCCTGATTGCATAAGTGTGCAGTTGACCCCACGTTAATACTTTGTGGAAGAACCTTTTGCATTTACTGCAACAGGAAGTCTTTATGAATACGTCACCATCAGCTTCACACAGCTGGACTTTGCAGGTTTATCCCTCTTTACTTTGCACAAAAAGTTCAAATTCAGCCAATTGCCAGGGATCTCCTGTGCACAGCCCTCTTTAGGTCACTCCACAGGTTGTATGTGATTCAGATCTGGGCTCTGACTGGGCTGTTTCAATACTTTGACCTTCATTTTCTGAATCTATTTCTTGGTTGACTTGGATGTGTGCTTTGTGTTGTCGTCATGATGGAAGTTGAAATGCCTCTTCAGCTTTCTGACAGAGGCCAGCAGGTCAAAGAGGTCTTGATATGTGGAGCTGGTCATTATCCCAACTATGTTGACTAGAACCCCTGTCCCAGCTGAAGAGAAGCAGCCCCAAAGCATGATGCTGCCACCACCAGGCTTCACAGTAGTGATACTGTTCTTTGGATGCCAAGCTGTGTTGGGTTTAATCAGAATCACTTTAATTGACGGTTGGTATAAGCTACCTACCTTTGGTGGTCTTCATTATAAAAGGCACACTTATGCAACCAAGATGTTGTGTGTTTTTAATTGCAATTATTAGTAAAATAATAATGTTATAATAAATTGTACAACATGAAGAGACATGTCTTTGCAGTACTTTAATAGGGGATGCAAGCTGTCGATTTACCAAACTGCTGTTGCTCAGGCAGACAACTGTGTGTTCTGCCAGTGGGAATGGTGTTGCAGCAGGGCTATTAAAATCTGAACCAAATTCAAAATGAATGTAAGCAGCAAAGGACCATGGCAAGAAACAGAGTTTAGTGGGATGCAGGGAAAGAAAGGGCTTGAAGCCAGTGGGCTATGGGGTAAAATGATTCTGCAACCGTGTAAGAAATGTATAGTGTGTTATTCATGTGACCTAAAGCAGCCATAACCTACATCATCCTCACAGTGTGGGTGATTATTCATGGCTCAGTTTCTGCAAGCTGCAGTGGAATGAGACATATGCACCGAGGCCTCATGGAGTCACCCTGAAACTTGGCTTTAGGCGATTCTCTGCTCGACTTTTGCTCTAAAACATGGTTATTATGCACTGAAGAACTTCCCAGGAGATCCTTAAGCAAAGCTGTATAATATTTTATAAATGTATACATCAGCATATTTGGTGGCAATGACCAGAAGTACACAATGGCCACTTTAGGTTAATCGCACCTCTAAATGGTCCAACCGCAAAGATTTTTTTGTGATCATTAGTGACTTTATTACCAGATTAACTACATGAACAGACTAGTTGTTCTCAAGACAAGATCATTAAAAATTTGGAGCTGTTCTGTGACTTTATAGATCTGCCATACCACCAACCAGCAGAATCAGAGAGCATCATCTATGTTCTATGTGTCATTATGTAAACATCTCATTTAATTTTTCACCTTTTTCAAAGAAAGGTTCATGAAGACTGTGTCCTAACAATGGCTGCCTTTCACTCTTTCCATTTTTCTTTCCAGGTATCCTGACCTTTATTAACTGTGCTAGTGTCAAGTGGGGCACCATGGTACAGGACTTCTTCACCTACATAAAGCTCATATCACTCATCTTCATCATTGCTGTGGGCACCGTGAAGATAGTGCAAGGTGGCAAGGACCACCGTGGAGCACTACACTGCACCACCTTCGTTCACTCATTTTATTTTTTAGATTTTTTTAAAGCAAAATGTTACAGTATTTTTTGACAGGTTGGGGTCTTGACTATCAGACTGGGATTAAATATATGCCCAAACTGTTTAGACCATCTTACCTCTTTGAAAAAGCTACAGAGTAGAAAGTTGTCTTCTCTTTGCTTTTTATGCACATTTCAGTGTTTATATTCAGCAAATCTTGACCAAAATCACAGGGTTGAACTTCTGATTGGTAAATAAATGAGTTGACATTGTTCAGAGCTGAAAAAATTCTCAAGTTATCTAGAGCCGCCGTTTTGTTTAAGCCCAGCCTCTTTGAATTAATGAAATACAAGTATTTTTAAAACATGACATATCTTTAAACCTAAAAACAACAGAGTTCACATCTTATGCTTAGGATGTGGCCATTTTATGTCTACATTTTTCAGAAAATAAGCTTTCCACACCATAAAAAGATGTGCCACACACAGTGAAACTAGGAAGTGGAAGTGGGGCCCTTTGGTTATGGCTGCCCATTTTTATTCCACATTTTGCTATTACAAAAATATGGGCGTGTTGATACAAAACTTGGAACACATCTCTGAGGTAGCATTTACAAAAAGAAAAAAAACCTGTATCACATATGCTTCTAAGAGTCTGTGTTTTTATTTATTTTTGCTATTTTGCAGTTGTGAATACCTGTCTAGGACAGGGCTGTTTTAGGTTTTCCTTGATTATAAAATCAAAAATAAATTTCCATAAAATCTCCATAAAATGCAATAAGGGAGCATATATGTACACAAAATCATCCAAACATTATTTTTAAATGATGTGTAATATTTATTTGTTCAATTTTTAGCTATATTAGTAGATTTTTTTGGCAGGACATGCACTGCCCAAATTCTCAAGAATGGCTGCAAAAAAAAACATGCATGTGAAATAACATCTTGGGGATATTTAAAGTTTTATCATTGCTGACATTAACAGACTACCTAATTAACACAGAAAATATATGTGTGTGAATATCTAAATCTCTGCTATTCTCTCTCTCTACAACATCTTCTGGTAGGAGAGGTGAAGAACTTCGAGAGCCTCTTTGAAGGCTCTTCCACAGATCCTGGGAACATTGCCCTTGCCTTGTACTCGGCCCTTTTCTCCTACTCTGGCTGGGACACCCTCAACTCTGTCACCGAGGAGATTCAGAACGTAGAGAGGTAACCTTAGCCAAACTGGGTGAGAAACAAAAGACACTAGAGTCTGGACCTGCAGAATCCAGAGTAACCCCATGTCAATCACACTGAAAACATTTGAGAATGTACAGGTAGCATTTTGAGCAGTCTGATTTAAAAAAATTACATAAATACCCGACAGAGCTGGTTATAATGTATATTTATATTGTCTCTTTGTTCAGGAACTTGCCGCTGGCTATTGCCATCTCCATGCCCATTGTAACTATCATCTATCTGCTGACAAATGTGGCATATTATGCGGTGCTCGACATGTCATCACTGCTGGCCAGTGATGCAGTTGCCGTGGTAACATTTTGTTATTTTGTTTTCATAGCACTGTAATACATCATATTATACTATTTTATACTGTTAGATCATTCTTGTAAAGTTAAGTAGTTTAAAAGAGTGTAAACACTATGCAGTATTCTGCATATTGGCCACTATACAATGTGTGGTGTTTCGCTGTTTAAGCTGATAGCTTTTCAAAATGCTTCAGCACATGAACCACCAAAGTAAATATACTTATATTTTCATTAATGTGCCCCTCAGACGTTTGGGGATGAAGTACTTGGACCCATAAAGTGGGTCGTTCCCATTGCTGTGGCGATTTCCTGCTACGGGGGGCTAAATTCCTCACTCATCTCTGCCTCAAGGTAATGGAAAATGAGAGGATGCCTCAGAAACCCTTAAACATCTGTAGTTAATGCATGGGGCACCAGGACTATAAACGGGCAACTTGTGTAATTCCAGCAGTCACCTCAGATATTTGTGCCAATATGAGTTATCTTAGCACTGAAAACACTCTGCAGTCTCCCCAAAATTATGAAACACAAACCCAAAAAAGAGGTGAACCTAACAAACTAGAAATAGCCATATAAAAGCGCAGAAAATAAGGTGAGCTGTAAGGTCTGCCTCAGTTATATTGGAAAACAAATTTGGAGGAGCTGGGATTTGGGAAAGGCTCATTTATAAATCCCCAAGTGAATAGTACACATTTATTTTGTAGTGAAGAACTCCTGCAAGGAAGGAGTCCAGTTATTTCCTGGAATGTGTGTTTCACAGGACTTTTCTGAAGCTGAGGTCATAGTTTGGAATTCAAAACGGTACATTTAACTCCGTTACAATTAAAGAGGCCGATAGAAATGGTCCATTTCCAAAGTTTTTTTTTTACGTTTCTGTCAACTTTCCACTATCCCTTAGTAGGAGACACCTGGTCTCTGGCATCTTTACTGGATGTGTGTTTGTACTGTATTCAGTTTTGTAAATTTCATGAAATTCTTGATTCATCCAGTTCAAGATCTATTTGTTTGTTTATTTATTTAGTGTAGACCCCATTTCTTTGAATTTTCTGTGCATGATGGTTCGCTCTTTTAGCTTGCTGTACTTTTAGGTACTTGAAATGATTTAGACAATTTATTTAAGTATAGCAGGAGCATTCCGGGTATCGAGATTTAGAAACACTATGGCAGCAGCCACCGTGCAGATTGTCGCTGTCCTTCGCAGGCTATTCTTCGTGGGTGCGAGGGAAGGGCACCTCCCTCAGAGCCTCAGCATGATCCACGTTGGCCGTTACACCCCCGTCCCGGCGCTCATCTTCAATGTAAGCATCCCGGCCCACTGGCAGAACCACCGCACTCTCCTGGCGGTGCCTCCATTTGTTCCCCAGTTACCCAGGAACTAAGCAGCCTGACATGGGGGAGGAGCATATAACTATCAACCTCTCATGTGCCTTTGCAGGGGGTCATGGGATTGATCTTCCTGTGCGTGGAGGATGTCTTCCAGCTCATTAACTACTTCAGCTTCAGTTACTGGCTGTTTCTAGGCCTCTCAGTGGCCGGGCTGATCTATTTGCGCTTCACGCAGCCTAACAGGCATAGACCTGTCAAGGTAACCGTATGGTTTCCGTGGCAACTGGTACATCCTACACATTCACATAGCCAGTAGAATATAATTTAAAAGGTTGCGAAACCTGTATTTTCTGATGATTTTATTAGGATATTTTGTTCTCGTGTTGTGTCCTAGTGTTACTAACGTTTCGAATTTACATCCACATATTTCAAAGTTTATTTACCGTATTCGGTGTTTCTATTTTCTGCGTTGCCTTTTTTTTGTGTGAGTTAATTGTAGTCTTTCATGAAGTTAACTGCTCTCTCCCCTCAAACCTGCAGCTGACACTGCTGTTCGCCTTCACCTACTGCTTGTGCAGTGTGTTTCTGGTCATTGTGCCGCTATACTGGGACACTGTCAACTCCCTCATCGGTGTGGCCATTAGTCTATCAGCGATCCCTGTGTACTATGTAGGAATTCACCTCCCCGACAACAGGCGTCCAAAGTTCGTCGCTCATCTGAACGGTAACTGCGCACCGACGCGGACGTGCTTTTACGCTTCGTTTCCTCATCACCCTTGCTGCCTTTTTCTTAATTTTCGTTTATACGTAAAACTTCACTTGTGTTCTTATGACAGCTGCCATTGACCGCACTTGCTAAGTTGTTTCCATGTTGAATTTGAGCAGATAGAGGGACACAGTGAGGGGGCAGAAAAAACTTTGGGATGTTTCTATATTCAGTTTATTTCTAGGTTCTGATCTACTTGTTTAGGGTAACGTTATTTGATTTCTGTGGCCGACATTTTCACTTTATTTGTACAAACTTTTTATATCAGTGTAATATGATGAACAGGATGTTGCTCACTGAGGGTTACGCCATCCAGAGAGCTGCCTGTCTGTTTGTTACTCATCTCTGGCTCACCCTACCACTGACCGCACATTCCTCCTTTCCAATGTGCTCCCCTGCCAGCTGCAGTCACCAGATACACCCAGATCCTGTGTTATTGCTGCCTCACTGAGCCTGACCCCGAGTTCAAGACCCAGTGACTCTGCAAACCTGTCCTGTAGCATTCGGCAAAGCAGACGCCCTGTTCCAAAGTGTCACTATTTCGGTCTTTGGTAGCAGGTGGCATGTCCTTTTTCTGAAACAAAGCACAGCTTTCTTTTAATGGTGAAACTCTGTCCTCTTTGTTGTACTTCCTCGCTTGTTTTCTTTGAGGCTTTGCTAAGATATGGGGCTTTTGTCCTGAAACACACCACGTGACCCACTGACGGTGCGAGTAACTTTGATGCATCTGTGACTGTGATCCTCTTCAGTAATTGATTTTTTTCCCAATATTATAATTTCCTTACGCCTGCTTATTTTTTTCAATTTTCAACGTACTAAGTACTGTACAGATACTGTATACCTTACATGTAGGAGAATGCGTTTTTTTTGTTTCTGTGCAGCATAATACAATGGAAGGTAATTCCAACTCTTGTCACTGTTCAGTTTACAAACCATACTGAGTTTATTTATTAGTGCAGTGGACCAACATGTATCTGAGATGAGATGAGATGGACAAACTGCATTTGAACACTGGATTATAGAAATAGTTACTACATGTGAACAATATCAAGTGGCAAACAAATGATTATTGCACTTGTAATAATAATACACCTATTAATGCGTATATTTTATAATGAATGTAACAAATTCTATTTTTTTAAATTAGAGGTTTTTGATTGTTTGCTTTAAAATTTATTTAAAAATCCTGCATTTAATAGTGTCAATATAATTGGGATTCTGGATTCACTCACTTTATATAATGGGCCCTGTCTATGTTCTGTTTCATATTATTTCCCCTGTGTGACTGACTAGTAAAGGTGGTCCTCAGATGTAGTGTAAAGCCTATTAAAATGTTGCCTTATTATTATTAACTCATTTAATTTTGCTGTAGCTTTGATTAAATATCTTGTTTAGAATATACATATGTTTTTTTCAGTTTAATTTTTTTTCTTCTTGATCATAGAAAGAAAGGAAATAAAGGAGTTTTAAATTCTTGGTTAATTTTGAAACAGGAACTAGTACTGCAGTGACACACACCATATTTTCGCTTATAAAATGAGAATAAATAGTATTTTTGTACTTTCTGATTGTTTCATTAATGTATATATCAGATGTTCAACATAAAAATAATTAAAACAGAAACGTCCCTCATGTCCCATGTTTTGCCACGACATCTCAGTAATGTTTAGGTCTGGATATGAAAACACAGCTGTTCCAGAAATCCACATTTAGTTTTTTCAGCTATTCTGATGTGGACTTTCTTGTGTGTTTTGGGTCATTGTTTTGCTATGTGATACAACTGAACTACACTGACATTCTCCTGTAGTCAATGAAGTTATAACGGCCTTAGCCTAGAAAATAAATTTATTACAACATACAATTAAAACAAATACAATGAAAATAAATAAATAATATACAATATAAATAAATTCTGAGAAAATACTGCACTGAATTTATTGTAATTACCTTTCTTCAGAAATGGTATAAATCATAATAGTCTAGCAATTTGATTAATATTTTTTAATATATTGTTGGTTAGGTGAACTTAATATTCTACCTTGGCACCTCCATAGTTAAAGGGATGTTAGCTGTTGACATTGAATCCCCATTCCTTTGCACTAACACTTTCTTTTTTAGAGCTTTTATGAGGTGGACTTTGAATGTAGCAGAAAATAGAAGTAAAAAAAAAAAAAGAAACATAGTACAAGATGAATGTCACACTTGTGATGCTACTGAGAGACGCATCTGAACTGCAAAGCAAACTCTTCAGTACAAGTGTAGCACCAACCACACATAGACTGATCTTTAAAGCCTGAAATGGATGGATTTTTTTCTGGTATAATTTTTTTTAAACAAAAGTTTTAACCATTCTGTTTTTTTTTTTTTGCATTGGTAATTCATACTACAGCTGTTTACACTGTTTCCCTCATGTTCCATTCTAATGCACATATTGGTTTCACAGTTCTTCATGTGGAAAGACCAACTGTCGCGTGACATTTCATGCTTTTCTGCCCACCACTGGTTGTAAAGAGTGGTGATTTGAGCTACTGTAGCCTTCTGGTCATCCTCATCTGAATTTTCTCACCAACAAAGTGTTCCCACCCACAGAACTGCAACTCACTGGATGTTTTTGGTTTCCTCACCATTTTCTGTTGACTCTGAACACTGTTGTGTGTGAAAATCCCAGGAGAGCAGCAGCTCCTGAAATACTCAAACCACCCCATCTAGCACCAACAACCATGCCACAGTCAACATCTCTTAGATCATGTTTTCTGCCCTCGTTCTGAAGTTCGATGTGAACATTCAGTGAACCTTACTGAAACCTGCGATTTTATGCCTTGTGCTGCTGCCACGTGATTGACAGATTAGATAATTCCGTGAAGGAGCAGGTGAGCAGGTGTTGCTAACAAAGTGGCCAGTGAGCGTATACCAAGAGGCGCTTAGCTGAGGCATTTTATGCATCCATCATATAGTGTGAATTTCACTGCACTTTTAAAAGTGGCTGTTAAGAGAATATGAGAATCATATGAGAATCATCACCATGGTCACTCTCACATACTTAGCATGGAAATGTAGTCTAATGCTTTGGTCTGTGTAATGATAAATGATTATTAATGACTGATATGCAGAATAGAGTCTGATTAGCACTGGGGGTGAAGCAGGTGCAGATCTAGAACAATCCACATGTTGATGGCTGCATATGTGTAAAGCTGCACTTCTACCATCCTGAGATTTCTGACCCACAGGCATAACCATGAGCATCTACACCTGAACTCCTCTGTGTAAATATGTGGGTGGTGGAAGTGTTCCAATCTGTTCCACTTGAAAGCTCATTTGCCGTCGAGTGGTGGGGTAAGACAGACCGAGGGGGGTCCACTTGCAGGGCCTTTGTGATGGATGGCAGTTTTCTGCCTGAAAACTCATTCTGCCTGTATGTTTCCGTGACCCAATTTATATTAATATTGTGAAATAAATGATGCCAGTGTGGAATGCTGGGAGAAACAGAACTCGGCCCTTACTGTTCATTTATAGTTCATTACAGGCGAGTCCAGTTCACCAATGTGCACAGCCCTCACCTGGACGCCGTTCCCAGTAACAATGGCCTCCCGATTTAAGCCTTTCTTGGCCTTTGGATGAGGACTCTCTCCCCCGAAGCAAGAAGTTAAGCATACAGATGTTTCCTGGCCACAGTTTACACTGACCCATAAGTTCAGAATAAAGCACCGAAACCCAGAAAGCAGCAGCAATATCTCCTCTTTCCCCGTGAACTGGGGCAATTATCACACGCAGATATGAATAAAATATAAAAATTCATGTTTTGCACCATTCTGATGCCGCCATCTTCTAAAAGTGTGAAAAGAATTGAAACTGGTTTTACCAGTTGCTTAAATACATTGAGGTCAGGGTGAATGATCAGTTCTGCAGTTGAAAAGTTGCTATTAATCTTAAAGGAAGGGAACTGTATGAAGCAGAGGGGTAAAGTAACTTAACAATGTGACCAGATTCCTTTTTTTGCCTTAATTTTGCAGATGGGTAAATCTGCCACTAGATGGCAGCACATCGTTGTTGCCTTAGTCGCTCAGGCAAAGCAGTAGACTTCCACGGAAGGCTGGGTCACAGGGACTGTGAAGTGTGTTTTATGGGGCAGGTACCTGAAGAGCAACACCCTCAGGAATTGCCCCAACATAGAGTATTTTTAGATGTGCTTCACCAGTCCACAGAATACACCGGATGCGGGTTAACAGCCGTGCACAGAATTGTACAGCGCCAGTATCTTTCTGGTCACAAGTTCACATCCTGACATTTGTAGACCACTGGTCCCTCCCTTTGCACTCTTTCTCTTTTTCCCCTTTCTGTTTCCAACTGGAACTTACCAGTCAGAAGCAAACCTCAGCCAGGAATATGTCACCATTGACCGTCTTATCCATCTCCTTCACCGTGGTGGTCCAAAGCCATGGATCCAATATTTTTTAATGTATAGACAGCAGATTTTACTTTTCATCAGAGTATAAACCAATGATTTGGGTCATCTTATTATTACAACCATCTGATGACAAAAAAAACATTATTACTGCCTTATGAAATTAATACCCCTCCCCCCCAAAGTATAAACTTTTTGTTTTATTCACCAAATCACTTGTCGGTCATCACTGTACATGATGGTCTCTGCGGATGTGTCTCATTTCTGTTTTTTTTGTCTGTTTATTTGTCGCTCAGGGTTTGGGAGCTACACTAGACCAGTAGGTGGTATAATGTTTAGACATTTCATCTTGTATTCAGTGGACCCAGATCCAAGGCCTGATCCTGCTGCAGTTCCCTTGATCAAAGATTCAACCTTTAATTGATGGCAAAAAAGATCCCGCTGTATAAATGGGTAAGTCATCGCATCTTGGTGGTCAAACCTAACATTGTAAGTCAATTTTGAAAAAAAAAAACATCTAAATGAACCAGTGATAGTGGATCATGTCAAAACAAGCAAAAGACTATTGCTTAGCTGTCAAGTCCATTTATAAATCTGTTTACAGACTAGTTGAAGTGCCTTGCTTTCTTTCCCCCTCCTTAATTTGCATCTGAAAGAGTATTTATTTTGCTTATTTTGCTTAGTTTATCCGAAAAAATTTTACTCCCTTCACAGAACTGGCTAAGTTCTTGCTATTTTTTGATCTCATCTCCTACAGTTTTTGCTCATCATGAAGGAAAATCCTTACATTAAAGTGAACAAACCTGAAATGCATGTCTTTGGACTGTGGGGCGAAGGCAGAGCACCAGGAGGAGACCCACATAGGCACAGGGAGAAAATGTAATCCCGATTCAAACCTACGCCCAAACACCCCTGGGACTGTGAGGCAACATACAAAAGATTTATACTCTTATAGAAGGGGAAAGGAAAGGCCTCACAGTAGACTGAATTACTGCCACACTTTCATAAGGACAATATGCTCACCTTTTTGCCACCATCCATCACAAAGACCCTGCAAGTTGACCCCCCCCCCCCAGTCTGTCTATCCCCACCACTCGGTGGCACTGTTGGCAAAATTCTTCAATAGATCCCCTTCGAATTTCGCTTGCAAGAACATACCGATTGAACAGTTTTTTCAGTTAGAACAAGTTGAAAACATTTTATTTGTACAGCGAGGGGATCTGAATCACCAACCGGAAAACTAGTCAGGCTTGGCCAGTCCAGGGATGGGACACATGGAGTTTTTGTCAGCCTTGTCATCATCTCTGAGGTCAGTGTCCAGCTAAAAGGAAATGACACAGCATTTTGCAGAAGGAAATACCACATCACACGGTCCAGCATGCTGACACACTGCATCCTGGAAATACCAACAAACTGTACAGTATTATACAATCTTACCACGTGACATAACTACACAGAGTACAATGGTGCAAATTCTCATTAGATATTTATAACTGGTGAGATAATTTGGATAACAGGGCCAATTCCTGCTTTTTAAGCCCTTCTCTAACAGAGCTTAAAGCACAGTTTATGTGTTCTGCATTTCTGCTCTCCAGCTTTTTGAATTTTGAATACCTGGAGTGTTGGGTCCTGTTGGAGGAGGGAGCATGTGATGTGTGCCCTGATCCACTTGGGATGTGAAAGGGTTTGTCTTCTCACACCTGGGTTAAGGTACGCAACCCTGCGGGGCAGTGAGCAGCACTGAAAGCCACAACAGTCACATACAATAAATCACTGTGAAAGGTACACAGACTGTGAGGACTGGAGGACAAATGGGTGATCACTTCCCCATCATTCTTTAATAATTCATTTTTTCGGCTCCCCTTACTGTTTGCAGCTGCTCCTTCATCACTGGGGTCTGAGCAGAACAGGCAGCACAGGTGGATTCACACTGTTCCACAGGCTGTTCCTGCTCTTGGGACCACTGACTGTTGCCACTGCTCACGTGACTTTCATCTCTCTCTTTGTGACTTTCTTCATTTTCATTCCTTTTCTCAGAAGTCAGCTTTAATCCAGCAGCGATTCAAACAGCTCACAGCTTTTCGCTTCTACATGGCAAGATATTGGCAGAAGCAGCTTCATGTTCTTCAACGATAAGACAGCTCTCACCCTCCTTTGGGTCAGGCTTTATCTCCTTGTCCTTTAACCCTTAACAGATTAAGTTTTGTTCCTAACAAGTTTCCCATAATACCTGCTGTGTAGCTGTTTCAAGTTAAGTCGCCATTATGCACAGGGATGGATTTTGTGCACTATGACAGTGATGTTACTTTATAAACTGACGGCTCCTTTCGTCTTGTAGTGCCAGCTGACAGAAAGAGAAAATGTTCTGTAAGGTAATGTAATGCCACCGCGTTTTTTCAAATGTATTTTAGAGGTTTATCCCCCTTTTTACTGGCATTTGACAACATAATTCCTTGCAAAATGAAGCCTGATAACATGGGAAGGATGGAGTGCAGAGAGCAGCAATACAGGTAAACAGAGGCCAGATGGCTGTAGATGACAAGTGAGTGTCATTTGTCATATTTCTACAAACGTTTCAAACCGACAAATCTTTTTCTGTTCAAACACTGCACACCTGGAATTTTTTATAGGCTGCAATAAATACAGTGCAACTCTACTCACCTGAAAAGGACGATCCATCACCCTAAAGAGTGTCTCAAACTGAACCGAGAGCCACCCAGCTGCCTGGAGAAACTAGACTGAGACAATGTGAATATTCGCACCGTGTAAACAAACCTGTACACCTCAGAGGCAGGACTGAGCTTCTGCGAGCATAACTGAAGAAGTGCATCTTGACCACACAGCCCACCTTTTATTCGGGAACCATGCAAACCCCGGCAGTAACACACACAGTCTGTTTTACGGTTGTACACAGTCAGTTAGATGCATGCAGTACCAGCCCCTTGAGTTTTGTGCACATAAGGATGTGTGATAATTGAAATAAAAACCTGTATAGTTTGCTTTTACTGTTAAAAAGTAGCTGCAAACCACCCCCAGCTGATTTGCTGTAACTGACCAGGACAACAAACAGTCAACAGCCACTTTCCAGGTTGTAATAGGTCTGTAGTGACATTAAAATACACACTTGAGTAGTGAGTCTGAAATTCACACCACTACAGTACAAGTTCACCACTTCTGCTATGTTGTTAGTACTGCCTGCTTCAACATGGAGGAGTTCACTACGGCCAGGCCTGGCATGTCTGTTTAAGGGGCATCAAAATAAACATGATGTATTAAGAAGCTCTCGACAGACAGGCTGCCTATTTAACAAACACAAATCATGCTGGTTTCCTTCCTATGTTTATACTTAAAAGGGGATATTTTGTAGCACTCACATGATTTGCTGTTTAATAGAGATTCACTGTTTATATTAAAGGAGGAAAAACGTAGAAACAATCAAATAGCAATGTTTGATATTGCTGACAATTGCTGAGAAGAAGTAATACACCCTGGGATGGACTGGCATCCCATACTGGCGGCCTTGTGGTACCGGGGTAGACTCCTAACCCCGGCAGCACTGACCAGAATAAATCGATTAATGGTAATGGATGGATAACCCATTAAAAAAAAGACGTTTGATAATCTGCATTGCCATATCACAGTGCAGAAGATCTGCACGATAACTTTATTTACTCCCTTAGATGCACTAAAGTATTTTCCCCCAAAATTTCTGCGATATTTAATTTTCGGATTACTTTTTAAGCCTCCAAAAGCTCTGCAAAAGAGATATTGGTGGAAAATGAATACGAGGGGCTCTTTCCACCGCGTCCTTGTCTCAGGTGATCAGCGTTTTCATTTGTTGCTGGACTGTGAACAAATTTAATCCAGGCCTCCATAATGAAAGATCTTCCCATGCATTATTTAATATATCCAGCCCCAATAATGGTTAGGCCACTAATAATTATATTCCCATATCAATTTAAGGGAATGGCTGAGCACTGAATGACTAATGGGATGCGTGTGATGAGTATTTCTTTGCGCCCATTATGGCCTCTTCAGACATGTCCGAAAGACCAAGGAAGACAAGGACTTTTCAGAAGATGGCATACAGATTTCATTAGACTAATGTTATAACAGGGGGTTTTGGAAAGCAGGATCTTGGTGGGGTTTAAGGAAAGTGCTGGAAAGGATGGTGAAGACGGTGACAGTGCATCTGCATTTTTTAACGCAGGAGTCGCTTTTAGTAGGAGGGGGAACAAGGGCTCCACGTTTGACTGGCTAAACAGCCCCGAGCTTCCAGTTAATCCAGGTGGATTGTGGGTAAGGAAGGTATGGAACAACCTCAACTTGGAAAAAGTTGGGACTGTATGGAAAATGCAAAATAAAAATCACAAAGCAATGATTGCAAAATTCACTTTGACTTGCAGTCCATCAGAAACAGAATAAAGACAAGATATTTGATGTTTATTCTGGTCAGCTTCATTTTTTTGTAAATATACATCCATTCTTGCCATTGAGGACGTCACGCAGGATGTGGGATTCAGACCCAGGTCTGCTGACAAGACATTAGTTCTAACCACTGTACCACCTACTGTGTGGTTTGTAGTCCTATCCTATTGCTAAGGAAGTACTCATTTTGTGGAAAGGAAATTACATCTGAGGATGTAAACAAATAGGGCTATTGACACCCTTGTTTTCATGTGAGCATCAGATCAGATATGAGATGTCCTGCAGTTTACCTGTAAGCTGTACTCTTGAAGAGGACTTTTTTCTAACTGACAAACCGTACATCAGTTCAAAATACTCAAGGGAAGATGCTGTGGAGCCTACAAAGCTCTGTCACTTAAACTGGCTCAGGGAGCTTGTCTCAGGGAGTGAAGACACCTGAGTCCTCTGACAGCGTCTGGCACCATTCTTTCTTCTCCTCCACATATTTTTCAGCAAACTTATTGCGGTTGCTTCACAAATTCTTCCATCCATCTTTTTAGCCTTATTGACATTTCAACACCTGGAAATCCTTCTATCCAACACCAATACTGAATATATCTCACCACAGTGGAATAACCAAAAGGAAAAGATACATTAAATTAAATGTATCCACAGCTGAACATTTAATTTTGAGATCTCTGCTTTGTCTCTGGTTGTTTGGAAAGAACCTGCTTTAAATTCATAAAATAGAAAAGTCCACCATCTTCATGGGGACAAAGGGAGATGAAGAGAGGTTACAAAGCGCTGAATACAAACTTTTAGATCTTGTTGAGATATAAGGATGTTTGGAATTTGTAAAGCATCTGCTATTTTCTGCACCTTCAGCAGATAAGATGCAAAAATGAGAGAGATAACATTTGTATAAATGCATATAAAATGATGTGTATGAAATTATGGAATGATGCAGATCACTCTGCCAAAAGTGTCCCGTCTTGGGCTATCCAGATTCGAATCTCCTCGGTGGTGTGCTAAAGTATTTCAAGTGCACCTGCAGAATATTTTTGTGGAACAAGATAAGATAATATCAGGCAGGAGGAATGTGTCACACACCGTCTTGCACCGCTTCTGCCCCTGGCTGTGCTGTTATCAGTCACTCAGCACCGTGGTCCCTGAGGGTCCACAGAGTTGCAGCTTTACAACAGGTGTGCAGACGGTTTCCTGATCTGTCTCTGTTCCCCACTAGTTCCTTGGTAGGACCCATAACAAAAAGGTGGACGGAGGTTGGCAGAGCAGGCGAAGCTCTGACTGACTGTCAGCTGGTGAAGGTACGTGGTTAATGCTCACATAAAAATGTGACTCGCAGTGTCACAATAGCAGTGACTGGACTAGTTTCAAGGTGAGTTAAATCACTACTGACTCACTCACTGTCAGTAACTGCGTATGTAAAACATTAAAAGTTCAAAGTAGCCAAAAGAAGTGTAATGGTATCAAAGTGCATGTTTTCTTAACTGTACAGGATTAAAACTAAAAACAAATGATGCCAAAAAAACTTCTCTGAAAAAGTGCCGTTTCTTAATTTCCTTAAGCATCATCGACAAAGACAAATGTCACACGTCACTACCCCCCTCCGATCCGGATTGCCCAAGTTTTAACTGCCATCTTCATACACCCGGCTTTATTCGATTCAATATAATAATTGATAAATTAAATTTATTCAGGTGACAGATTAACACTTTACATATGCCTGCTATGATTCTTGCACAATTACAGGGGCTCATAAAACAAGTCTTGTCACTGTCCCAGACAAGCAGCATGACAATCGCAAATGATCGGACGGCCGTCTTGCGGATGGCCGCTGGGATATTCCCCAGGTTTTCGCCGAACCCAGAGACAAATGATGACTTCGGGGGGTGTGACGGCTTTAAATGCTGGCAGTGAGGAAGAATAAGTAATAAAAGAGATGGAAAGTGAAAAGAGCTGCTTCCTCCACTATCTGTGTCATGGTTGGATGGGCATGTTAGATTTACAGAGACCCCATTAAGCCTGGGTTTGAACGGAGAGTGACAAGAGGATGACAGCTACAGGCACCATGGGACTAGACAACTGTCAGTGGCCAGGCATAAACTCAGGCTAGGGGTTTACCCAAGGGATTTAGCACACAGGACGGATCTTTTCTGGACCCCCCCACCCCCACCCAACGATGCACTGTGGGGCAAAACATCGGCACCAGCAAAGCGCACTGATTCACCCGCTACCGCACTGTGGGACACATAAACCAGCGAGGAAGTCGGAAATCCACGTATAACACTCCACGATTGTTAAAAACAACTATTTGCAGATTTACAGATTTAGGTGACCATTGTGGTGAATTATAGGTTAATTGTGGACCCTCTATGTCGTCTGAGAGGCTACGCCCTTCGGCGTGTGTGTATGAGTGTGCAGATATGCTTGTAAAAACTCGCTCACGTTTTCCCACAGTCCGATCTCTCTGGTCTTCCTTCCTGAACCCTGATGATGGAGGCCAGTGCTTAAAAACGTAAGAAAGTATGTATAAACACAGTATCACTTGCCTGTCTGAGATGTTGCCTTTTTATTTCATGTGTGCATATCAAGAAATTAAAATATATGTAATGAATGTCATGACCTCAAGTGTACGGTGGGCTGTAGCATGAACTGTACCAAGTTATCTGTGAAGGAACTGGCAGGACAACAAGTAGCGTAGCAAACAAGTGTCTATATTTTACCCAAACGTGAAAAAGGAAGAAAAACAAACAGCAACCCAACTAGTTTTATACAGCTACTTCACTTCAAAACTGAATAAAAAGCGTTCCCCAGCTTGCTGAACGACTCAGCTCTATGCTAACTATAGAACTAATAAACAAACAGTACATCAGCGACCAAAAAGTCTAGGCAGGACAGTCCTTCAGAGTGTCACCTGAAAGTGCTCAAATCTTTTTGGAGGATCCTTGCCTGGTCCTGCTGATCTTCTAGGGACTCCTGGGCCTCGGCCTGGAGCAAGCGTTCTACATACAGACGTCATTGTTCATTGAGGTGTATCAGAACACCACTTCAGGGTGATGCTGCACTATTTTTCATGTTCTGGGACATTTCTAGTCTTGCACCTCTAACTGTTACAAGTCAAATAACAAACATTAGAAAAAAGCATAAGGAAAAATAAAGTATTTGGCAACTTTGCACAATAGAGTACGTAGTGTTAAAGCACAGTCATATCCAAGGAATTTATCACTAAGACCGTTTCAGGATTATCAGATAATCCCTTTTCTGCCATTTCCAACAATAGTCAGTGCAAATTATTTATTGTTTTTGAAATGCATGATATGGTGTGTGAGTTGCATTTTGTGTGCAACAGTCCATCCTCAATTTAGTGGTCCTCGTTTTTGCGATATTGGATATTAAGGACTGCTGCAAAAATATACCAGGTAAAATGGATAAATCATAAATACTGAACAAAAAATTATTTTGTAATATGAGCAAAAATATAAATATTGAACTAACTTGTAGCTTCTTTGGAAAGAATAACTTCATCAAGTAATAAAATAATGTTTAGACAATTTTGAAACTGTGTCTCAAAAAGAACTATCCAGTTGTCCCCACTGTTTGTTCCACGAGGGTGATGAAGCGCCAGCGAGTCCCCTGTAGACCCCCTGTGGGTCCCTGCATTCCGATGGAGCCAGAATTGGGTCTTGTTTGCTGCTTTTTGCACATAATTCACTGTACTGTACCTGGGTTTGAATCTGGTTCCATCTCTGTGGGGTTTGTACATTATCCTCTTGTCTGCACTGGTTTCTTCCAGGTGCTCTGGTTTCCTCCCACAGTCCAAAGACGTGTTTCAGACATGTAGGCAGGCTCCAGACTGCATAAAACCAACCAAGACAAGCTGTTAGTGACAGTGGGTGGATGGATGGATTTGTTGATGGGTATATAGTATGCCGTCTGGTAGGCACATTGCATTGAGTGTATTTCTAAACTCCTGAGTTTGAGGCTTTTCAGGGTGTTTCATCCTACATGGGTCTGGGAGAAGAGGATGAACTTGTTATTTAGAAAGCCTTGAGAATTTTCCTGTAGGTCAGTGAGGTTGGAGAAACAGTAACTTGCCTTATTTTCTTCTTCTTTTACACCCTCCAGCACTCCTTGTCCCTCAGGATTTCACAAACCTTCCTTACCCAGAAGAAAGCTCTTACATTTGTTCTCAAGTGTTTCAGCAGTAAATTTAGGACCAAATGTAAAACATGGTCACATGAATTATTGAGTCTGAAAAGCCCATGTTCTGCTTCCACTGACATTTACAGTGAGACCAGCTTGAGACTTTGACACAGCTGTCTGCCACCCTTATCTTAACACCTCTGCTCAGCCTCCCACCTCACTGGCCCCCAGCTGCTTTTGCAAAATGCTTTTCAACCCAGTCTAAATTTTCCTGTGTCCATTTATTACCGCAGACAGTCAGACAGATGTCTCGATTTGGCATTTCACACCGTGCATAAGTTGTTATTGCCTCACTAATGTGCTTATTCTTTCCTTAATATTAATCCTTTTCTCCCTGTATGACTCCCCAATAAATGCACAAAAGTAAAACCTGCTAAAATAATTGGAAATATTCTGATTTGTGTTACTAAAATCAATCAGCTGAAGACCTCACTGAAGACAGCTTTATGTGGATGCAGTGTATTGTTAAGTTTTTTAAAAGCTTCCTCTTACGGAAGCAGTACTTTATGATGATATGAATGCAGGTGTGCAGGTCCATCCTGCTGACATGTTACTGCTGCACCTTCTGATTTTTTTCCACATTTTAAAGTGAATTTTCAGTGCTGTCACACTTGGATATTATAATGGTGGTTACAAAGTCGTCTTGAGATTAAGCACAGAAAACTGCGACTGCATTCAGTGTTTGGAGGCAGCGTGGATCCAGTCCTCTGTGACGGAACAGGTGTCTAGTTGTAGAGGATTGGTCCTCTGGAGATGCTCGGCCCTCTGGGATATCAGCTGACCGGTAAGTTGCGTTGTGGTGCTGACCATCAGAATGATGGCTTTGGGAGCTCCATGTGTGGAAGAATTTATGAACCGAGTGTCTGCTGGGAAACTCATAACTTATTATCTGACAATAAGGTATCAGTTTCCCAGCAGACACTCTGTTTCTAACCAGATGTATTGAAAGTATTCCTTTATATACTGACCTACAGCTACAGTGATCATACCTCTAAGCACAAAGTCCCTTTCCTGGCATCACACCTGTTATTTTGCCATGCTGTTGAACAAAATACCCCATTTTAAACATGGTTCCTTGGTTTTTCATGTGCCATCACCTGATACTCATAAATTCCTGCTTATGCTTGTTTTGTTTCTTGGCACCATACTTGCAGCAGCTCCATTCAACTTTTACATGACACCAAAGTCACAGCTGACCAAAATATCTGCACCCTGGTACCTAAAGGACCTGACTGATTTCTATAATATTGCCAGGCCACTGAGCTCCTCCGCCTGTGGCCTCTTGATGGTTCCATACCGACCAGTTGAAATTCAAAAGTCTGTTGGTTCTCAGTTTTGCCTCTAATGTGGTAAAATGAGTTCCCTCTCTGCCTCATAACTGCTCAAGCCCTACAAACACTGAAGAAAGTTTGCCAAACACATTTCTTTCCAAGCTACTGTACTTCTGTTGTGATTTCCTATCAGCTCCGTAAATATGCAAAGTACCTTCTATCATGATCACCTTTGGTTTCCTTTCAGTTCTAGCGGCACTTCCTTGTGTAGACTCTGCTTTGATAATCCTGTCTACGTTTTAAATTTATTTGTGTGTGTTAAAATACATTCTTTTACTCTGTGTTGCACATTGCTTTGGAGAAAAGTGTCTACTAAATGTAGCAGCACTATACACCTCAAAGCTATCTCTTCATAAAGAGGGGGAACTGAGTGAGGCCTTGGTGCCGATGGAGAGGAGAGGATCAAGAGATCAGTACATGTTCTTATATTACATTATAATTTAGTCTTTGACAAGTGACTCCCCCTCCAGGCTATTTTGGATTGTTCATTCCAGCTATATTGTTGCACAAAATTGTCATAAAATTGTAAAGTCCATTTCCAGGGTTCTAAGGAGCAACACCAGAGGTCATTTCTACAAGCTGTCAGCCCCCTCAGTGAGTTCTTGTGCTGCCAGGGTGGCACCATCTCGCTGATCTTTTCTCCATTCCCTTCCTACCACATAAATAAACTTACCTGTTTATTTACTTATTCATCTACTTTTTTCTTATTGCATGTATGTGCATATGTCACATTTGTGCATGGATATGGGATGATTTACACATTCAAAATAATATGTTTACCTTTTTTTAAAAAAAAAAAAAAGAACTCAGCACTAGTCACTTCAACACCAGGTGCCAGAATTATAGTTGTAGATTTAATGTTTGTTAAGCAGCATAAATCACTTTTTTATTTATTCAGCTTAGTTTAAAACATAGAAGCCATACCTTTTTGGGTTTTTCAGCAAATTTTTTTATCCAAATAAATTCAGAAAACAGTTTATTTAAATATTTAAAAGGAGACCCGAGGGTTCAAAAATGAAAGTACTGTGCACAGGATTTTTGGAAAACATCTCATCTGAAATATTTCAGAAAACAAACGCTTAAAGCAAGGAGACTCAAACTGGAAAGAGAATGAATTTCTAATTTGCATCAGTTCCCACTTGCATAGACCTATTGGTGAAAAGTAGAAAAAGTAAAACACCAATAATAACTTATCAGCATATGATCCATGCCAGGTTTTATAACAACTGACACAATATATACAAACAGCCCTTTGTGACGCTTATTCATTCCCTTGAATATCTGCAGTGAGCATCTATCCATGAATGTATTAAATAAGGCTGGAAATTGTTGCAAACATGGCTTATTGATCTCTTTGGCTGACTGTGTAAGGTAAATAAGAGCAGGATCCTGCACACCGCACAGCTTCATTAGGAAACACTTGGAGTCGAGCACTGCGGCCCACCTGTAACATCACTGACCTGGGCAAAAACCCACCTGAACCTCACTTCACTTTCAGCAAGATGGTAATGAAGCCTTGAGGCCCGAATTCCCACAGTCTAATGATTTGGCTGCTCTGCTGTGAGTCAGGGTGAGTAAAAAACACACATAAAAGAAAAAACGTAACGACTGACTTTTCGACACTGTCTTTCCACTGCTTATAAAACCATCAAACAGGCTGTGGCAGATCTAGTGTCAGAAGAAGGACTGAGGAAAAGCTTCTCAGATACCAGCTTTTATGGGGTAGAAACACGGACTGTCTCCATATCACGTTCGTGTAGGATCTTGTAGAAGACAGTAGCTGCTGGGCAGACGCTACGACAGTATGACTCCCACATGGCCGAGCATTCAGAAGGTCTGGGAAAGTAACATAAAAATATTTTCTCTGAACACAGCACAATTTATACAGACTCAGACGTACAAATTGAATTTTGCCAGGTTTGCTGCTAGAGGGTATGTTTTGTATACAAGAGGGGTTTGACATCTTATTTCAATATAATTATAATTTTTTTAAATAATATAATTATTTTTGGTTTTTTTAGATCAGTGATCTAGTTCCTGTCAAAAATATAGTCTTTTCAAAACAATCATTCAATCAAGGTGAATCTGAATCATATAATGGCTCTTGAAAATGAACGCCTAAATATCAGCATCCAGACAGAAACTTTTGCTATAAAAGAGTTTCATCCAAAGCTTATTGATGATAAAGCTGTGGCAGCTGTGGGATGGCTGGGCAAAAGGCAGGAGGATAACCAGCTTACATCCCACTCAGAGAGTGTGGTGGTCAAGAGTGGCACAAACAGACAGTGGACATCTTGGGGTGGTTTCACTCGCCACGTCCCCAGCGGCAGCAGTTCCTTGGATGTGCCCCCCCCCCCAACACTTCAGACCTGCTGAGGCCATTTACAGTTATTTTCCCCCTCTTCCATCTTCATGTCATGAAGACCAGTCTGCCACAGGTTAAAAAAATGGTGCTTCTCCTGTTTAAAAAATCCGTGATGCCTTCACTCAGCTATCTCACTCATTGACATGGCTATTTGTCTTCTTTGTTGTGAGAAATACAATGTTTCCCATCACAGCCCACAGGGCAGAGGTTCTGATGAGGACCACTGTACCTGCATTTGTGCAAATGGATGGGTATACATCTGCTGACCCCCTGATGGAGGAGCACGGAAGCAGTTTCACCTGTCTGAAGCCTCTCGTCTGTCACAAATTTCCAATCCTCTGCTCAGTGTTGCATAATGGAGTCTATTTACAAACCAGAGCGCTGTAAAGTGAGATGGAATACTTTCTCCTCTGACTGACAAGCGGAGTGTTTCGGAGTCCTGTAATAGGCAGTAAAGGACACAAATCGGCTGTGTCACTTGTACCTGCTGCAGTCCCCCCAGAGAGAGTCTGGATGGAAAAAGATGAACCCAGAAATGCTGAATGCTCACCTTCTAATTATGAGCAGGACATCTTTTTTTCTGAAATATCTGCAATACTTCTCAAATCCCCACTCTCAGCATGTCCTCATGTGCTGTATATTAGGGAAGAAAAAAAATTCTGCTGTTTGAGTATCAAATTTTCATGGAACCAAATGTCACCAAAACAGTTTCTGTTATGCTAAATTGTGGGTTTTCTGTTCCTTTGCTTGTTGGGTTGGTGTTCCCTCTGAAGAGCATTTTGTAGGGAGTGACGTCTAGAAATACAGTTCTGTACACCTGCTCCTTAAACTCCACTGTGGCACCTTAGGCCTACTAGTGTCCACCAGAGCCATGAGCAAGACTAGTTAGACATAACAGCCATTGAAATAGTTTTGAACAGTGTGAGTAACTCTGATGAAGCTCCACACCAAAGCATGAGGGTGAAGCATGACGGTAACCGGATACAAACTCAAACTCAAACCGCCACTGAAACCTGCCAGTCAGTCAGTCTCCAAACCCCTGAACAGAAGTTCCCTGCAGGACCCCCCAGGCTCTCTCCTTGGGGCTTAATGGGAAAGCAGAGAGCAAGACAAAGCAAAGCCAGCCATCCTCAGGTTGCTCACTCGGGACTTTGAATGGGGAATTCATCACATCTAACTTCAGCGTCACAGAGCTGACCCTTTTAATCAAAAGCCACATAATATGCTTTGCCTTTTAGAAGGATAAAGTCTAATTTTACTCTCAAATTGGAATTCTTAATGACACCAATTATTGGAGTCATTTATCAATAGTAACGGGAAAATTGCAATTCCTCAGAGAGGAAAAAGGGAAGAAAGACAAACATTTCTGCTGGGAATAGAGATACAGAACAGACCTGCTTGCTTTAGGTGAGTGGCCACTATTAGAAATAATAACAACTCATATTTGGTCAATAGCTGTAAATAAAAAAGAAAAGCATGCAAGACTTGGGAAACAAATGATTTGTTATCCCACTTGATTTCACAAACACTAGGCCACATGCTGCAGTTCATAAAGTCAAGAAATGTTTCTTCAACATCTTCCAGAGGCCTAGCAGGTCTTCTGCGCTACGCAAAAACGATAAGAATGACAGCAGCGGCGACACTGCGACGGCAGGACGGTGGTGTTGTTCTGCCGACTAAATCTCGGCATGTTCAAGTCGACAGAATAACCAGTGGAAAGGGACACGCTGCATTCCTTTGGAAAAAAAGCACAAAGGGCATTTTTATACTTTACAACTGTCACGCCTGTTTCACAGCTCACAGCACTTCAGTTAGGAAGGAGCAACAAGAAACATCTTCATCTGTTTGTTTTCACTGTGTGTGTGTGTGTGTGGGGGGGGGTCTGTGTGATTGTGAGTGTGTGTGAATGTGTGTGAGGATGAGTGTGTGTGTGCACGTATAAGACTTAATTTGATGGTGACCAGGGCTGCGGTGATGACCTGACAGTTTGGACAGATGAGGTTGCGGCTCCTCGCAGGTGGAGAAGGTTCTAGAAGGACCCGGGGTGATGGCAGTCTCCTCTGATGGGCGCTGCAATTACATTAGACTTTATTGCCAGTAGAAAGTGCAGCCCCTAATCTGGTTTGCCAAGAACAAAAGTGGTTCCAGCACCCTGAGAAGTTCACATGGGAGGAGGGGAGAAATGTGCTAAACTTCTGAGGCAAAGGTGCCAAGCTGTGTTTCCGCAGGCAAAGACACTAAATCATCCCGTTTGGAACCCGGGGCTCTGCAGTGAGGATGAGGCCTCGAGCATATCAAGACATGTTTGGAACTGGACAGAGGAAACTGGGAGACGTCCAACATGTTGTCTGATTTCCTTCTGTTCAAAGCTCATCAGGTGCATTAAAATCCACAGGATATTTTTTCAAAGGCTGTTCAGAAGTGCTGTTTTTCTGAGCCTGAGCTAAAATCAGCTTATTATACAAAATCAAATACATTTTCTCCTTCAAACACAGAATTCATTTCCAAGCTTTTCTGACAAATATTTGTAAAGATGTTCCATATACCTTCTTGACAACGTAACAGCTTGCATGTCTCTAGGCTGTAATAGGTCCTCTTTTGTGATCTAATCCAGTTCTTTTATATTGTACAAACGTGTCACTTGTTTACAAAACATGGACACAATACCTGTTCCAAAGTGCAGGACTTGCTCCCAGGCTTTCTTGGGAATAATAATAATAATAATAATAATAATAATAATAATAATAATAATAATAATAAACAGCCCCCATTGTGTTGGATTTGGTCACCTCTGATGAGTGTGATGTTAATTTAAACATTGTCTGATTTATGGTCTGTAAGGTATTACATGTAAGACTGCTGTTCAACAAGGGTTAAGAAGAAGCTACACCTTTCCCTTGGTTGTCAGTAGTTGCTGAGAGTGTATTGTTATATATTTAACACTGGTAGTCAGCTACAGAAACAGAGCACATGGATGAAAACATTTTCTAAAAATAACAATAAAAATTGAAATTAAGAACCATTCTGTCCTTTGGGGGTTTGGGGGGCCTAAGCAAAGATAGGAATGGAGTCTCATCAGTCCCAGTTCCCATCCTTTTCTATACTTTCTATACTGCTGAGCAGAGAAGCTGCAGCTGAGGTCCAGGCTCTGTTTGGCATATAAATAAATGTTTTCACTCAGTGATTTATGAAATGCATTTTCATTTCATTTCATTTCACCTTGCAACTCACTATAAACGCTTAAATCCATGCGACTACACCTAGTGTTAAATGCTGCTAAATCTAGTTCTTGCTTTTGTGTTTGCATGCAAGCAAACAGGAGAGGATGTTTGATAATTACAATAAAATGAAAATGCTGCAAATTGTCTTTTACTGTTAAGTGACGCTTCCTGACCAGGCTGACAATCGGCCAGCAGCCACTTTGATGGTTGGTGTGTAGCGGCACCATTAATACAGTGGTCCAAGGAGCCGAATTCAGGCTTCTTCTTCTTCTTCTTCTTCTTCTTCTTCTTCTTAATTGAATTGGGTGTTTGTATCTGCTGTGGAACTCCTGCATATTTACGCTTCTTCTCGACAGGCAACACTTTCTACAGATTCCTGCATGTGACATCAAATTCAGTTAAAGAAATTATATTGAGTTCCCTATTAATGGTGATGACACCTTAACAGTAAACAGAGACCTCAAATGTGTTCAATTTGAGTACAGTAGCTCTTTCTGAGTACAGTATTTATATAAGGAATCTACGTACTAATCCTAAACTTGTCAAAAATTTTTCAAAGTGACAAATATTTTGGGACCCAATATTACATTAAAAACCTTCAAAACTTTCAGATAAATTCATCACTCTGTAGAGCTTAGTCCTTCACATTTACTGTAAGTGAATATTAAGTGAAAATAACACTGCCATTTTACCTTATGTCATTGTCAAGTACATTAAAGACATGTTCCTTTTAATCTTGTTTCTGTGAGTTTGAACATTTTTATAACATTTGTTTAAATCTAACCAAGTTTAAATTTGTGTACAGGAGAGGATGTCTGATAATTAGAATAAAATCAAAACACAGATAATTTGCTTTAACTCTTGGGAAGCGGATCGCGTCTTTGTACCAGTCATTGATCTCCAGCTGATTTATTCTGACTATATATTATTACCGATTGTCCCAGGCCAGATTAACAATCGACCAACAGCCAGTTTTGCTGCTCAATAGGCCTGTGGTGACACTGTTAAAACACACTACACTGGTGTGTGAAATGGTGTGTCTGACATTCTCACCGTTCTACTATGAACTCTCTGTCTTCACCGTGTTGTTAGTATTGTACTCTCTGTCAGGGTTCAGTTCTAGTGATTCAACATCATAGAATTGCCCATCACAACCTGGAAAGAAGGGGGCCAAACACTGATGGCTACTGAAAATAATAACATGACAACAATTTTGGTATTTTTCAGTATAAGTTTAAATAAAAACCATGCAAATGCATATGCAAATATTGTTTTTCACAGGGTCCTAGGAGTGTTGGGGCCCTAAATGCCTGCCTACTTTTGCCCAATGTTAAGTCCATCCCTGGTTTCTCCTTCCTTGAGTAAAAAACAACAGAAAACTGCTGTGAACAAAGGAGACCTTGTCTTTGGTGCTAATCACCACCAGGGGGCGCATCTGCTTCTCATGACTATTTGTAAAATTACACGTCTGCTGCTTGTAAATTCATTAAAATAAAATTTCACGATTGCTTAGAACATGGAGATGAAGTAATATTTGTAAGTAATATAAAGCTTTAGTTATTTTGTAGTTAAAAGGAATTCAGTGCAATTTTTACAGGTATTTGCCCTCCAAATTATAGATGAAGAGTACATAAACATAGATTTTCCTTTAGTAACATCACATAGTCTACAACTTTCAATTAAACTGGTTAAATTTCTGCATGTTTTGGAGATTTGTCATATCTTTAATGCTTTTAAATTATCCGTGGAAGCTGTGACGCTGCACTGAGCCCCCGAAACTAGCCGAAGGGCAGCTTTGGAAGAGTCCAGCCACAACGGAGGAGGGCTGGTGTGAATGTAGACGCCAAGAACATTGTGCCCCCTGGCCTACCCATCTTCACACGATCCAAGGTGTGGCTGCCTTCAGTCCTCACATTTGGAGTGTGTCAGAAAGCAGAATATCAAGTGTGACAAATGTGAGAATAAAGTGTCTTTGAATATCTGCTATGTCCACATTCCTCTTTACACGTGCAGATCATATGTGCCCCAAGAGCCGATGCCAGTTCTGATGTTCACAGGGGCAGTGTTCATTTTCCTAAATAGCACATTTTTGGCTGGTAAAAGTGAGAATCTGGACTAGTTTTTTAAAAAATCAAGAGAATTCCATTTTGCAAGTCAGTGTTAGTGACACAGTTCACACTTACTATATTTACTCTGCTCTTCAAAGTCACTTCATAAAGTCTAAACTCTCTTTGGTTTATTCACTGAACTCTTTCAAGGTGGTTATCAACAAAAGTCAACATAAGGCTGTAATCAATGTTAACTCAACGAAATTGTGTATTTTAGTTTAACCGCTACAGTTTTGTAAAGAAATTTGTGGACGGCTCCCTGTCTGTCTGGGTGTAGAAACAGCGAAGTGAGGAGGGCCTCAAACAGGCAGACCGAGTGCCACTTTCCAGCCACATATGACAATAAAAATACACACCTGACTGTACGGTCTGTACTGATAGACCCGAAGAGCGGTTTGTCTCACCCATGCAGGCAGTCAGTTGGTTTCAGCGATATAGCTCACTTCGAAATTGTGTAAAATCTCAGCATGCTATCTTGTTTTATTTTTGTTATATTTCTAGTACAGTTTACAAAAAGCAAAAAAAAAAAAAACCAGACATTTAGCTTTCTCGTATATATCGTGTTCTATCATATGTGCAGTTCTGAAACATAATTTGTTGCATATTTTACACATTTTTGTCAAACATTTTCAAACATTATCTTGTTTGTTTGTAACAATTTCAAGCTTATAAGGATATTTCACCACTTTCACAAAATGTGATTTTTACTGGAAAATATTCAGCGTTCAGAGACCCCTAAAAAACAGTCTGGAAGGAGTTAATAACCTTTAGTTAACTATCAACCATAGTAACTTACAACGGTAGGTAAGCAATTTTGAATAAGTTTACTCATTCAGACAGAAGACATGCTTACTGAACCAGTGGAGGTCAATGTACTTTGGTCAAGAGTTCTACTGGAAACACCTCTAGTCATTAGTCAACCTGTCACTTCCTGCAAACTTATGCTGCAATATTTTAATATCCTGTGGATCAATAATTTTCCAATAATTGCATGTAATAATAAGAGCTAATATTGTGAGGTTATAAGTACTTGACAAGTTACATCATTTTAAAAATATTTTTATTCATATCTCCTGTCCTTAGTCAGGAGTGACTGTAGTTGGGTTTCACTCAAATCCCACTTCCTCTGATCCACCACATTATATTCTAGCTTCAGAAATACAGAGAAATACAGTCCGTCGACCAATCTGTGGTGATTCCCAGATGCTGAAGTGTCGCCGTGGTTACGGGAAGGGAATTAGTGGAGCTGCTGTGCCAGTGCTGAGCCCGGTACATCGACCCTGGTGTTAGTGGTGGTATCAGCAGGAATGTGCCACACTGGGGATATGGAACAGAAAGGAGGAGAACAACTGCAGAGGCTTACAACTGTGAACACATCTTTAACATATCCCATCTAACAAAGATAAGCCACATGAAGCCAGAATATCTCTGTCTGTAAGCAGGCAAACAGTAGTCATTCTGCAAGGTGAAGCACAGACTTCATTGTGGTCCTTCTGAAGTTGTTAGGTTTTATGTGAATCAGGAGGCTGGAAGGTATGGATTCAGTTTTCAGCACAACCTTGTACAAAGATCTCTGTTCAGACCTGAGGCTGAGAGAAGTTTACAGCTCTAATGGTGAAATTACAATTCTGCTTATATACTTAGGCCCCCGTATTACACAAAGCAGGGAAGCAGGTGATGTGGTGAAAAGGAACACAGACTTATATGCTGAATTTTTGTTTTGAGACCCAGGAGAGAGCAGTTTTACACTTGAGCATCGAGAAATGTGATAAAATGAAGAAATATTGCTTCACGTCTGTGTCTTGCAATCTCGTAATGGCTGCTCACACAGCATCTTTTTCTCTTTTTTTTCCCAAGACCAGCAGATCATGGGGACAAATGCAAATCAAAAGAAGTTTATATCTATTTCTGTCTTTCTGCTCGCACCTCATGTAGATGAAGAGTTCCTTTAACTCATGGATGATGTGAGCTTTCCCATCAGTCAAAGAGGATGGGAATTTAAGTGACCTGACTGCATCAGGGACACATTATTTTGGCACTCTGAAAGTGGAAAATATTTGCTTGGGTAACACAATGAGAAGCACAGGCTGTGGACCAAAATTCATTCCACTTAGATTGGAGATTAATGTGGAAAAACAGACCAGGGGCCAATCAGGAATCATACATCTGGGGCTTGTGGAGTTCAGGACTTGACTGCAGGACATGAGGAGGAAGACTCAGCTCCTTACCTTGACAGCAGCTGTCTCCTAACAACTTCACTCTGTTTCTGGAGGTGACAGTCTCATGAAGGTAGAGGGGGGAGAGGGGGAGAGAGAGAGAGAGAGAGAGAGAGAGAGAGAGAGAGAGGAACCAGTGGGGAGAGAAATATGAAAGGTAAAGATATGATTTAGATAGCAGAAGCGCAGTGCCCCTTGGTCAAACCATCCGGTGCTTTCTACCCTCTCCAAAATGGGGAGTCCAGCTGGTCTCCACCACCGGGGACATGAGTGACGATTTATTTGGACATTCTCCAAATGATGTCTTCCAAGCAAAATGCATTAATATCTTTCGGTGAACAATATACTGTGATGTATAAAATACTGGGAGCGCTGTATGAAGAAGTCTTGAACTTCAAAGGAAGTACATCACAATTACAGAGGCATCTACAGATGTAAGTCCTATTAAAGTGGATGTCAATTATTAATTGTTAGGAAAAACTAAAATATAAAGCACAGATGATGAAAATTACAAAAAAAAACTGAGTCCACAACTCATTGTTAGAGCAGTGTGTTGGTATGTTAATGTAACTGACCATCATGGTGCCAGCAGTGTTTCCTCAACATGTTATTCCCATCTAAGACAATAAAACTTCCACGAGCGTCAGAAGTCAGACTCAGTCACATCTCCGGTCGCTGCACTGTGGCTCTGTTTTCTTTAAACAACATTTTTTTCTTAATGGGAAGTTTAGCAACACAACATGAGGAGCAGTTCTCAAGTACCTCATCTCTCATACATCTGGAGGCGTTTCCTCTTGAAGACTCATTCTCTAACACATAGTTCACAATTTGTATACCAAAATTTCACTATAAACTGAGGCACTTCCCCTAAAAATCCAGTATGGGGTTATTTTGAAGCCACAGCATCACTGTACTTCAAATGCCTTAGAAAGTGTACAACTTTGTGTTTTGCTGCAACACATACATACAGTTACAGTTTTTAATGGTACAGCAGAGGGCAACCCTACTTATTTGTTATCTAATATTAATATTTTTGTGGGATGTTGTATTTATGCAAAGTTCAGTAAAAATGATGAATGTGGAAATGTATCGCTTAGTCATGTTTACATAGTTTATACATTTAGAAATAAAAACTGACCTCTGGAAAAGTATTAAAACATGCATTTTAGACATATCTGTAATTTACTTTCAGCTCCAGTTGCAAGGCCTATGTCACACACTCTCCTCTTTTAGAGTCTCCCATCTTCGCAACGCTCATGTCTCCCAGCTTCACCCACAAACAATTGAGGAATGGCAAAATGATAATTTTACCTTTTTTCAATTTTCACTAAATATAGAATCCCAGAAAAAGAATTCTTTGCACACCATCCACCCCCTGCAGGTATGACATTTCACATTTACAACTTTCAGACGAAACTTGGCTGCACAGCTGTCTGTCCTGCTCCTTCTGAAATATTCAGAATAATGCCTGCTATTACTGGAGCTGGCAAGTGCACCATAACAAGAAACCGACAATTAAAATTTTATGGGAAATAATATGGACTCCAGTATGGACTGATTTAATTTGTGTACTGAGTTTATATAAGAAAGCATGTTCACTAAAATTCCCTCCATCCATCATTTTCATTAACCACTTATCTTGGTCTTGATAGTCCAGACCTGATCCTGAAACCCATGGCCACTACGCTATGAAACTCTCCTTGATGGGGACTGGATGGGACCCCAGTCCATCAGAAGGTAACTACACACAGTTACATAACACAATGGGCAATTTAGAGTGACCATTTCATCTAAAACTCCTGTCTTTGGACTGTGGCAGATATGGCGAGAACACAAACCCCACACAGACCAAGCTGGATTTGAACTCATACCCCACCAGCCGTAGCATTGTGGTTGGCTGAGCCACCCTGTCGTCCTTCAGTCAAGTTAATATAAAATATATTATTATTTATTTCGACATTCATTCATTTAACTTGTAATATTTATTGTTCAAATTCTCAAACGTTGCCCAAGTCAGTGAAGAGAAAGAAGCATGTGAATTGCTTCTAGTATCTACCCAACATCCCCCCCAAAGGGCAGGTTGAGCAGATTCCATTAATCTGGGTGGTCCTTCGTTCAGTAGCTAATCCCTCAATTTGAGAGCTGCTTTGGCTGAGATGTTTCATCCTTCCAAACCTGACTGCTCATCTGAGGCTCTTCAGTAACCAGGGCCCTGAGTGTCACAGATGATTCCTTGCTAAATAAAATGTTTCCAAAGCATCCTCTTCTGCTTGTTTTGCAACAGAGGCCCTGATATTGCATCAGTTTTGAATCGTGTCAATTTTATAAATTCTTCTCAGATCATTTCTGTAATTTTGGGACTAAAGTCTACAAATAGTTGCCCTCCAGTGTAACTGTGAGCCATATTAATGCTCATTTGTGATCCACTATTTCAGTAGGAAATGATGCTGTGAAGCTCTGCCCTGCTGGAAAACTGCCAGCAACCTCTTAATCTCCGTCAAACAATCGTGCACTTCAATCTGTTTCCGTGGTGCTTCCGCTTTTCAACGGCGCTATTAATAGGCACCCAAAACAGTGCTGCAGGAAAAGCAATTGGTTTCAAGGGCCGTTGCTTCTTTATCTCTGCAGATCGGCATTGTCGTCAACATGTGGCTCGGTGGTGGAGGTTAAGGGTGTGGTGGAAGCTGACTGGATCTGTTTCGAACCCACAGCAGGTTTTATGGAGCGGACACGTCACACTGCATGTATCAAGGACATAGTGCCTTATACTAGCCTTAGCAAATTTGAAATCATCTATCTCAACATCTGGTCCTTTTTCTGACTATGATGGGTTGAGTACCACAGGCGACGTGGTTTTCAGTTTATCAGGCCAGATGTTTCATTACGCTGTTAATTTTTCTCACTTACTGTAGTTGGGATATGATATGAATATATTATTCTGATAAAAATTATGATGTGTGTTTAAGCATCATTTGGGCTGAAGAGAAATGTAAACATTTCTAAGTTGAGTCACTGCTGACTTTTCTTCATGCAGAAACTGAACAATGTACACTGTCCAAATGCTGTGTAGCTCTCTTCACTTTTGGGTTAACATAATACTGCCCCGCTTGATGCTAACAGCTGGTGTGATGTTAACAGCTTTTATTTTAACTTGTGTAATACCAGTTCCAAAAAGCTGCAAATCGCTTCCGATTTAATAATAGTCACCATTTTGTGTCCCATGTTCTGCAAAACAAAGTACATTTTTAGTGACTAGTTTTTCATCGACACTGTTGTTGTACAATTATTAATAATAACAGTGTGAACGCGGTATTGAACCTCTATAATGTGATTTTGGAGAAATAGACTGAAAACACTTCCAGCGCAGTGTTTTAGATTTTGTATGTCGGCTGAAAAAAATAGTGAACCTTTTGGTGGCTTTGAAATCCATTACCAGTTTTCCCATTTAAATTAATTGTAATTAAGGCTTTTTTAATGGAAATTTCCTTTATGACCACATGTTCTGCACTGAACTATGCTTGTTGTACAGGAAAGCCTGTGTTTCCCTGATCCACCCACCTCTGTGTGCTTGAAAGAGGAGGCCGTGACACTCAAATGGAGACTGTCATCAGCATCGATGGTACATCTTGTTTTCTTCTTATTTCACTGTTTCTCGGTCTCAGGTAGGTCACAGATATAAAATTCCGTATGACTCAAAACATATTACAGAGGAACTTAAATAAAATCTAGATTCCCAAGATGATACTAAGAACATTTCCCTTATGAAAGTACAAACACAGTAATTCCTCAGTATCTGAACTCTATATATCAGAATTTTCACTCTAACAGCTCTTGAAAATTAATACCTATACACTGGTATATGAATGGAAACTTTCTCTATAATAAATTTTTATCCAAAGCTTGTCCATAATAAAAAAAAAACAAAATGGGGTTTTCGATAGGCTGAAGCACATTATTATTATTTTTTTTTGCCATTTAAAATAAAGGGAAAACAGGCACTCGGTATCTGAAAAACTGAGTATCCAACGCATTTTCACGGACAAATTAGATTCAAGTACTGAGGAATTACCATAATGGGCACCAGCTTCGGTATATTTTGTAGGACTTAGGGTTGATNAACGCATTTTCACGGACAAATTAGATTCAAGTACTGAGGAATTACCATAATGGGCACCAGCTTCGGTATATTTTGTAGGACTTAGGGTTGATCTTTTACAACTTGGCATCATGTATGACCCATACATATACTGGTCAAAAAACTGCCCATCTGTGGGCAGCGTTCTTTATGTTTGTACTGAAAAAGGCGACCAATTTTTTTGTTTTTCTCATTCTAGAACTGACTTCTGTAATACCTACTGTTCCAAATAAGACTCTACATTATACGTATCCTTCCCTATCCATAATGTCTCTGTCTGAAATTTTGCTTTTATGACTCTCTATCCAAAATTCACTATCCAGATGGAAAACCCGCTCTGAAGAGAAATCTATAATTGAAAAATTTAAGTGGTATGCCAGGCCGGGTGGCAAGATGTAGAGTATTAGGGCTGTGAAAGTATTGTTTTAACAGCATTATGGGAAGCGAATGTGAGAAATGATTCATTTAAAAGTGGGAATCTCCCTGGAGCAGTAACTCCAGTCCAGGAAAAGAAACAAGAGTCCACTGCGGTGGGATTTCAACTCTTCTCCTGACAGGATTGCAGGCACACGGTGTTCAAATTGCTATCATCATCCCCACATTAGCAGTATATTTGTGGGCCAAAGATTTTTCGCTTTGCAACAAATTTTCATACAGAGGAAGCCATTGTTTCATTATTTTCACTGGGAAAAATAATAATTCGTTCCCAGGACATCCCAAGTCCCCCCAGCCAATTTTCCCAAATATCACTAAAACACTCAAACAACAGGCCATAAGGGTTTCTTCATAAGCTTTTCGACTTTCATACAACACATTTTTCGCTTAATCTGCATTATTTGGCACCTCAGTATTTATCATTCTGTAAACACCTTAACAAATAATATTCATTGTGCATATCATTATGTGTCTCCTTGTCTTCACTATGCTGGTGAGAAGTTTGCTATTCTTTTAAACTTGTAACACACACCCTGAAAAAAATTAGAGACCTGAATACCATAACTGACTTTAAATCAAAACTACAAGTATTTTTTTCATAAAATATTTTGAAGGGAGTTTTTGAACTTTTTAGTTCTTCTACATGTTCAAACTGACTGGGAACAATGTCTGCAGCTACGCCTTGCTCAGAGTTGACAGAACATTGATCACATTATGTAAAATGATTTTAGTTTATGGCTGCATCACTCTTAGCATAGCTGCCTGATGTCTGCACTGTAACAGGTCAAGCTTCGCAACCTACAAAGTGCAAACCTACAAACCTACAAACCTTTACAAAGATAAAAATGGGCTTCACCATTGTATGTCTTTTGAAATTTTAAATGCTAGGGGTCACATCTCCACATTTCCATTTGTCATTAGAGTTTGAGTCAAGATTGCGGCCTTCAAGATGGTGAAGGTGCGTTCGCACATCTCACCGATACACCCACTGGTCTAATGCAAAATGCTCACAGTTCCATCAATCCAACATTCGGCATCTTAAAAATATTTGTCTGGTTCCAGACTTTTGGCTCACCCTTTATTGTCATGTGTTGTTAGTAGATGGCTTTGTACCACATAAATGAAAGTTATGTGTACTTGGAACTTGAAGAAGAAAGACAGAACTTTAGCTTAGTTTGAACAATTTCTTTTGGCACCAGATTTTAAAAATAATTCTTCTCTTCTCAAATGCAATTCATTAAATAAGTCAAAATCATGAGCAGAATTATTCATTTCACTGTAGAAAAGAACTAACTAGTTGAATATTCTAAAATATTCTAATAGCCTCATTTCTAAATCTGAGGGATAAGTCTTCATATGTTCATATTTATGGTTCAGACTGGGGAGGAAATTCAGCTGTCCTTCATGCTGAAATAACAGGCAGTGGGAAGCATGTCTCATATTGGAAGCAGTCCCATCTCCAAACTGGCCACCATTCTGGACAGACAGCACAGAAGGGCAGAAATCATAGCTTTTGTGAGGGATTGGATGACTGATACTGAGGAAAGACTTTATATAAGTAAACTAAACTCTTTTAATGACTAGTTGACAATAAAATATAACGTATGAAAATCTCATAAAAATATACATATATATGAGATAAGAACAAAAATAATTACACACACACACACACACAATATTCATAATCTCTGCTTATTTTTTTAGCATTTAACAGAGAAGCAAGTATTTTCTCCATCCTCCCTCAAAACTGTCTTCATTATATGCATAATCTGACTGTAATTATAAAAAAACATTTACCAAATGTTAAAATCGTCATTTTCAACCTAGTCACCTGGATTACACAGGGACAGGAGAGAAAACAACCCTTTGATGGTTTTTTTTAAAACTATGTTATATAATTGTTCATCTAGCCAATGATTATCATTGACTTTCTTGCTCTGGCCAGGGCTGCAGTGGCGTGGATCAGTTTACAAATTAAACCTAAACAGTTAACACATGCAAGAAATATTCCACTGCAACTTGGCTTGAACCAACAGAAACAAATGTAACTGTAAGGCAGTTATTCTTAGAACAGTCCTGGATAGTTTATACCATAGATATATCATTATACTGTACCTTCACAAATTTTGTAATACTTTAGCACCAAATACTCATATGTGGTTCTCTGGAGTACATCCACAGTGTGTGGGCACTAAAGGCATGACCCCCACTTCTTTTCTCCACTTTAATTCCCACACTTGGACCTTTGAGAAAATAGATGAAGGTTCTATCTATGGGTCTATATGGTGACAGTTAACAGGCTACCAAGCTGGACTCTAATAGGGCAGGACTTTGTCTTGCCTGTGGTCGTCTTCAGAACGGAATCAATAATCTCCACAATGGACCCCTAATTAACATGTCCCAATGGTATCATTTATGGTCCAGGAAGTGGCAGCAGGTCCAATTGTAAATATCAGGTTGATCCCAAGGCACCAGCCTCGTTCAATACAACCTCTGACTAAGCATAAATGATCCTCTTCCATATCAAAGGTTTGCAGTTAGAAATTGTTTCACCTCCAGAAACTGTTGAAATTGTGCATTTGGTTTGTTTATCTGTACTTTAATTAAGAAACAAAGAAGCAAAAGGTAGACAACCCAGCATATTCTGTTGAATGTAATTTAGACCAATGGTATATATATTGCAAAGTCAGAGGAAAAATACAAAGAAGAGTCCATCGTAATACTTTGAAATGAACCAACCAGTTGTTAGTGGGTCTCTCTGAGAAATGGATAACAAAGTACTTTTTGCCTTTTCTGACAATGGAAAAGACCAAAGACTCATTAGCACTGAGTTGGAACATGTTTGATTTTCTCAGCAGAATTGTTAATACAGTAACTGAGGTCCTGTGCGTACTGTTTACAGCAGATCCTTAGCAGTTATGAAGTTTTCTCAGACAACTGATCGGGAACAAAGAAAAAACTGCTGTTATGATGCACTTGGGTGTCTGTTCTGTTATTCTGTCTGGTTAAGAAAAAACATGGAGGGACTACAGCTAAAGTCTAACAATGATAAGTCAAAAAAATCCTAGGCATAGCTCTGCTTTTGTTCTACTGGACCTGTACACCTTCAACACCAAAGGTACTAAAAGTAAGACCCTACGGAATCGCATAGGAAAACGAAGAAGCCGACGTGACAAAAGCAGACGGGTGAAGACGGGAGAGCCAGAGTCTCCACCTGTCACGTGCCTCAATAAGCTGGAGTGTAGGAGTCTCCCTTCGCCGGCAGGCCGGCACAATTAGCTGCAACTTAATGTCAGCGGGTTAAGACTCCTGCACTTTGAAAATGGGGGGAAAGTGCCAGCTAAACGGACAGACCTCCTTGTTATCTTCTCCTCACGTGTCTCTACTGTCGTGCTTCACTCCCCCTCCCAGCCGGCTCGCCTGTCTCCGATTTATCGGCTAATTCAGACCTCGTCGCTATGCCTCCTGCTAATTAAATGCATCGTTCTCCGTCCACAAATGTCACAATTGATTTGGCTTCCATGGGAAGGGAACTTTATTTCAATCTTCAGAAGCTGAGAGTGTGGAAAGAACGAGAAAAGGACAAGGAATGAAACGAAGGGCCATTAACTTTATTTTTCAAAAGGGGAGAGACAAAAGTAGGGAAACAGAGAAACGGTGGGTGGGGGAGACCTCACTCCCCCCACACAAGCTTCCTGCAAGTGCAGAACCAACCAGACCTCTGACTTTGCAGGGATCGATGCTGTGATTTATGATTACTACATGCGGCGAGGACAATCGCAGGGCGTATTAGCATGCGCACAAAGTAAAAGAATGAACTGGCTGTATGAAAACGCATTGCTTTCTTGGGCTTCTGCGCAACCTTCATCAAACAATGTGCACATCCACTGCCTCCACCATTCACCATTGTTACAGCCTAACTCATTAGCTTTTAACTGTTGCACTGCTTTATCTCTTCCAAACAGCATCTTGTACACTACCTGTTTAAAGAGCGTGGTGCCACACCTGGGCATAGATGCAGCATCACTATTGCATTGTACATCAGTATAATGTAACTTTTCTCCTTCGTTCTCCTCCTTTTAAAAATTTGTTAAAACATATTTAAAAATGCTGCATCTCACGCACCTGCTGAATTGAATATAACTCCATTAAATGTATTTGAGCGTTTGCCTCCTGCGGTTTATGTTTAGCAAACGGTTGTAATGTCAACAGACAGCTGCTTGTTAACAGCCACGAGAGGCAGGGCGTGTGACAAATGTGCTTTCCTCTGAAATCCCCGCTGATGGAGAACAGCAGTCTCCAATACACGCCTCAGAAATGAAGATATCAATAGTATTAGAGCAGACAAGGGGCCTTTAAGCTACTTGGCACAATTTGCAGTGAGTTAATAGTCTCTTTCTCTGGCAGATTTGATAAGCGCATAGTGAATCACATCCTAAGCAACATACTTCCACGGCACTTGTCACTTCTGATCAAATCAACATGTCTCCGGCGAATGGCTTTTGTGTGGAGAATTCTGTCGGTTTTGTGCAAAGGAGGGAAGATGGAGGGGGCAAAGGGATTGGGATTTTTATCATCAAGATGAAAATGATTGTTTAGTGACAAGGATTACAAGATAGGCATCACACCATTTACATTTTTTCTCCACACCTATGTGCAGATGCAAAATGTTCAAATGAATGCAAAATTTAATCCTTCCTAGCATAAAAGTAGCAGAAAACAAAGATATTAATTCCTTGTAAAATGCAATCACTTTATTTAGTGACATTGCATCAAAGTTGCAACATTGCAGCAGTTTATTAATGCATCGCATTGTTACATGTCGGTGTTGCAGCGTGCAAACAGAAAAGTGAACGTATTTTCTGAGATGGATTTCTATTTGCTATAACAGCACATGTTACAAAGTAATGACAGCAGAAAAATCTACTAGCTGCAAGAATATAAGAACAAAAACACTTGCGTTTTATGACTGCTTTGTTAGTTTAAAATGCAACCCATTCAAATTATAGGAGATGCAGCTGGTCACAGTGATACTTTGGCCACCGGACTTTAGCCTGTAGGAGTACAGGAGACACTCTTAGTACCTCCTACAACTGGTTTGCTTGTGGTGTTCACGGAAACAAAATATCTTTTAAACTCTACCATAATAATATATTAACTTTTGCCACATGAACTTTTAAGAGAGCTACAAAATTAAGTGACAGGCTGGGGAAAATGAATTAATATAAACTAGATAAAAATCATCTTTAGCTGGCAAAAATGTAATATTTTTATCTTGTTTTGTTGCAAAATAGACTTTTGCCATAACATCAACTAAGAAGCAGCGTCACTGTCTGCATGGCCATGATTTTCAGTTCCCCTTTTTTTTAAAATCAGTTCAATTCAATTCATTTCCTTCCTATAGCTTTGAGGGCCAGTTCCCAAGGTGATCTCTCTAACCTTCAATGTGTAACAGGGGACTGGCGGAATGAGAGGAAGTAATTGGACTCCCAGGTTTTTTCCTCTGTTCTCCAGTCCATCAAGAAGGGATTTCAGGCTGTCAGAGATTTTCTGCATTAGATTTAATTATTCTCCTTAGAGATCCAAGTTGAGGCACCAACTTGTCAGCAGCACGACATTTTCCACAACACAATTACTGTACTGAAAGAACCCTAGGACCCCAAAGAGACCCTGCTTACACACGTTACATGTCTGTATGTTTCCCATCAAGAATTAAGAAACTCGTTTGTCACACTGCCTTATACAATAGATGTACAAAGGAGAACAAAAATGAAATGAAGTTCCTGTGGTCCACTGTGGAGAATACACTTAATAGGGAAAAAAGAGAACACAAATAATATTAAGGGTACCTATAAAAGATAAATATAAAGATAGATAAATGTAAAAAGGTAATAAATGTCATAATGGTACATACACTTTGGAGAAATAGTCCAGGAAAGGGAGTTTGAGTGTGGAAAAAGAACATCAGTGAGATTTATTTATGCTTTTTATAATTCTCAAATATCAAACCATTTTTTAACATCTTAATATTAAGAGTGTTCATCCAACAGACACACAAGAATTATATTATATGGCACTTGTCCCCCATCTTACATGCAGGAGGACACACATAGTGTCATGTGTATAAAGCAGAACACAACACAGTGGGCCCCTGACTTAAAAACTCAAATCAAATCAAATTACAACCTTTTTTGCAATTACCTTTTTGAGAAGTATTTAAAGTTTACATTCTCTTAGAGAGGTAACATAGCCAATTCAAATTGCACGTAAATGCTTCACCCAAAGCAACGACACAGAGCAACCAGGAATAGCAAACGCTAGCTGACTGTGCTTTCTCATTTACACTGTGTCATAAATACTGGTGCCAGGGGACTGAGAATTATCAGGTGAGTGCACGAGGCATCCTGGCTCACCGGCGAGAGGGGCTGTCTGCCGGCTTGTTCTCTGTGAGTTGCTTAGTGGGAGAGTCAGTTCTGCTCTGCTCAGCTCCCATCCAAAAAAATCTCACTGCTGCTTTCCACCCCGCAAAGCTGTCCGAGTTGCTGACATTTACAGTGCATTTACATTTTTCCATTTAGCAGGCATTTTTCTCTGAACTGACATGCAGCTCAGAGTACACTAAAGTGCATTTCACATTGAAAGAAAAATACAGATGCCCACAGGATTTTCAAAGCACAGTCACTTATCCAGTTGCATTGTTTTTTGCCCACTACGCAAACAACACACAGAATTGAAAACTAACTCTTTCTCCCTGTGTTGCATTCGACCTTTTCAAAAAACAAACCAACTTTCAGTCCTAACTTTGTAAGTAGGGCATCAACTGTACAGTAAATAAAAGTTTGTGCAGATCATTTTTTGTCATTTTGAAGTAGACTATTTTAATGTTGCTTCATGTTAATAAAAAAATATCAGAATTAATTGTTGTACCATTCATGTTGCATCTGCTCTCACAACTGATGTATAAAGGGACACTGGAACCTTGTATTGTATTGACTATTGACAAAAAATAATAAATAAAATTCTTGCAACAAATGGCCAGTTCATTTGCTTTTATCTGATGTTTTAACAGAACCTAACCAGTGAGTAAACCAAGAGATTAAGATGTTGTTAAACGTCTATTCATTGTGATGTAGCTGATCAAACAATTCCAAGTCACAAACAGACTTTTGGTCCCAGTTGTGTTCATATAATAGAGTACAAGCCTATACGTATCAACCCTCTCCGATCACTCCACTGGCTTCCAATACCTGCCCACATCAAGAACGAGACTCTGGTCACGCTTACAATTCCACCAGATCTTCTCCCCAATGCCTGCAAGATTGGATCACTCGTGTCACCCCAACAGCACTGTGCTCCTCCACCTCTGGCTCCACCCATTCTCCCACTGATAATAGATCCAAAAATCAAAAGTCTATTTTCTCTGAGATGTGGTAAAATGACCCCCCCAGGAATCCCTCGCAGAATTACAGAAGGATCTCAAAACCCACTTTTCTTCTGAACCTCTGTATGAAACTGCATCACCCCATTTGTCACAATCATCCTTACATTTCTTATCAATACTTCAGCCAGTCACGCTTGAAAAGTGTTTTGACAAGCGTGTGTCTGCATCTTAAAACTCTGTTGTGAAACGCACTTCTGTTTTCTTTGAGTGCTACATCATTCTGAAAAAATTGTAAGCGAAACGATAAATGTAAAGCAAATGTGATGTTGGAGCTGCAGATGGTGTAATGGTTACAGCCATTGCCTTACATTGAAGGGTCAAATCCCACCTGGGCCATAGTGCATTTCATCAAGGTATTTACCCAGATGGAGTAAAAACACACAGCTGTGTAAATGGGTAAACTGTTCTAAAGTGGCTCTAAGGTCGCTTAAGACAAATATGGCAGGTGATGGAAGGTCCAAGGTATAACACAAATCATACATATATATATCGTATTGTTTAAACTTAAAACGTGTAAACCCTAATGTTGCAGGGACATTCATGACAGCAGGTCAGAGAACCGCGTGACTATCAAACGGTCCTCCTTCTCGCCTTCTCTAAGTCTCGCGAGATTTCACCAACTCGAGTTGGCAGTGAGTAGCTTACGCCGTGGGATTGGCGGTGTCAGGTCAATACTCGACTTTAAACACGATTCAGAGTTGAAAGTAATAAAGAAGCGTATTAGCGCCTCGGTTTTTATTAATCGCAAATGCTTAGCAACGGTATGAAGTCATTTTTTGACTAAGAAGACGCGGTTATGCGATAACCCGAGCGGGGATCTTTACCTGGGCTTGTAGCTGCAGAAAGACACAGCGCCTTGTAAAACGCTTTTCGAAGCGATTGTTTTCTTTTTTTTCGTACTTGACATACATGTTTTGTAGAACACGTAAAAACAAATCCTTCATTCTATGTAAACCACTTTTTGTTACAGCTCCTCTGAGGAATTTTAGTCGCTTCAAAGCTCACAAATTCAGGTAGAAATCGGAGATATTCTGGTGGGAAACTTGGTGCTGTAAATGGCGACCAGGCAGATTAGAGATACAGCGTGGAGACACTACAGTATTGCAAATACTCTACCATAGTACAGATACCGTGCAAAATGCTGTATAGTAGTGATCATGCTGTACCATAGTACAGATACCGTGCAAAATGCTGTATAGTAGTGATCATGCTGTACCATAGTACAGATACCGTGCAAAATGCTGTATAGTAGTGATCATGCTGTACCATAGTACAGATACCGTGCAAAATGCTGTATAGTAGTGATCATGCTGTACCATAGTACAGATACCGTGCAAATACTGTATAGTAGTGATCATGCTGTACCGTAGTACAGATACCGTGCAAATACTGTATAGTAGTGATCATGCTGTACCGTAGTACAGATACCGTGCAAATACTGTATAGTAGTGATCATGCTGTACCGTAGTACAGATACCGTGCAAATACTGTATAGTAGTGATCATGCTGTACCGTAGTACAGATACCGTGCAAATACTGTATAGTAGTGATCATGCTGTACCGTAGTACAGATACCGTGCAAATACTGTATAGTAGTGATCATGCTGTACCGTAGTACAGATACCGTGCAAATACTGTATAGTAGTGATCATGCTGTACCGTAGTACAGATACCGTGCAAATACTGTATAGTAGTGATCATGCTGTACCGTAGTACAGATACCGTGCAAATACTGTATAGTAGTGATCATGCTGTACCGTAGTACAGATACCGTGCAAATACTGTATAGTAGTGATCATGCTGTACCGTAGTACAGATACCGTGCAAATACTGTATAGTAGTGATCATGCTGTACCATAGTACGGATACTGTGCAAATACTGTATAGTAGTGATCATGCTGTACCATAGTGCACATGACAAATGCGTGATAATAGGGGAATTTAGGAAAGAGGAAATCCACAGCAAATTTCACAGCACTAACAACCTTGCTCAAATGGTTCCTGAAATTCAGCACGTGTCTGACTTCCCTGACTTATTTTGTGTTAGAGTGGATTTAATGCTTGAACAAATTCAGCCCTTGCAGAGGGACACCCACTTATCAGTTAAACTGTTATAACAATTACCTCTTACTTGTTCCATTATTCTAATAGAAAGTCCTAATGCATGACATAATAATGCATTTTTTGTAATGACTAATATGTAGTGCAATACAGTTTTCAAGAAACAACACAGCACTGACACCTACAGTGTTTGGCCTGAATTGAGAAACCCTTTTATTCAGTGCAGTGCGTTCAATTATGAACAAGCCTGAGGTAGTGTGCTGCATTCGCTATGCTTATTTTATTCATATTACTTTAGTTTTTAGTAAACACATCTGCTAGCCAGTTTAAATCACAGTTGCAGAAATCAGGAGAGACAAAGCAAAAATCTTGTCCAGAACCCTTTAACATTTGTCAGTCCCAAAGAGTTTATTTTTTTCATTTTTCAACAGGAACATAACACCTGAGCCCAGTGCAAGTGCACCCCCCTGCAGGTGTGGCCTTGTTTCTGAAGCACTTCACCTGTGAACCAGAACAACTATGTCAGAGTTAAGTGGTGCTGTTCAGACTGTGCTTGGCTTGATTGACCCAGGCCAGCTGGGCCGCACTATGACCCATGAGCACCTCACCATGTCCTTTGAATGCTGCTACTTCCCACCGGCCCCTGATGAGGAGAGCATGGCAAAGGCACCCATTGAGATGAAGAACCTCTTCTGGCTGAAGCAGAATCCTTATAGCAACCATGAGAACCTGCTGCTAAATCAGGAGATAGAGGCTGTGAAGGAGGAGCTACTGGCCTACCGACAGGCAGGTGGTGGAGCCATCGTGGAGAACACCACCACAGGAATCAGCCGAGATGTACACACCCTTAAGAAACTGGCCCAAGAGACGGGTGTCCACATAATTGCTGGGGCTGGGTTTTATGTGGACGACACGCACTCGGAGGAGACACGCAAAATGACTGTAGAAAAGGTACTTTTGCAGTTTGCAGGACTGCTGTTTTTGCATTCATTTCCACTTTGTGCCATGCTCCTTTCAGTTTTACTAGTGGGAAGTACATTCATCGTTTATATGACTGGATTCAATAAATGGGTTTATTAAATGGTTTAAGAAAATCAGCAGTAAATAATCGTTTTGCTTTTTTAGTCTTTATTTGCAATACTGTAGTGTCTTCATATTTTTTAATCTTTAGCAGCACTGTCCACATGCTCTACCAAGTGGAAAAACGTGTGGCTTTGTTAGCGCTACTTCTTTATATAATGAATATCTCTTTAAAACAATGAAAACATGCAAAAGGCATTGGTAGGCAAAGACAGAAAAAGGAAAATCATTTTAAAAGTTATTTTTAATCCAGGAAGAAATAATCTTTAAGAAATAACTAAATCCGCACAAGAAAAAATTGCCTTTTTCCATGACTTAATGTAACAGATTGGCTGTTATGTGAGGGGCAGGTGTATCCTTTTATACTAACATCTATGATGTCTCTTTTTGTATAACAGAACTGGAGCTTCGCTTCTTTTTATGTGCTTTACCCTGAACTCTGTCATTTTATCATCTTAGTTTATATGAGCCATGCACCCTGCATTTGCTAAAAACAAACCTTGACATTTTTGTTAAGCTCTCAGATGTCATCATCACTGAAGTCCTCCATGGGGCAGATGGCTCGGACATCCGCTGTGGTGTGATTGGGGAGATTGGGACTTCGTGGCCCATTACTGATAGTGAAAAGAAGGTTCTGCAAGCCACAGCCCATGCCCAAACCCAGCTGGGCTGTCCTGTCATCATCCACCCAGGACGCAACGCTGCCGCACCGGAGGCTGTGGTTCGCATCTTGCAGGAGGCTGGCGGGGATATTGGCAAAACAGTGATGTCCCATCTTGACAGGTAACTAAAAGGAGGATGTAGAGAAGCAGGGTGTGGGGTGGGGGGGTTCCTTTTTTTTAATAAATTTGTATGAACAAATGGATTTACAGACCAAGAGACTAAGATCTGCATCTGAAGTTGTATATACAGTGGTGCTTGAAAGTTTGTGAACCCTTCAGAACTTTCTATATTTCTGCATAAATTTGACCTAAAACTACATCAGATTTTCACACAAGTCCTACAAGTAGACAAAGAGAACCAAATCAAAAAAATGAGTCAAAATTAGACCTGATCATTTATTTGAGGAAAATGATCCAATAATGCATGTCTGAATAGCAAAAGTATGTGAACCTTTGCTTTCAGTATCTGGTGTGACCCCCTTGTGCGGCAATAACTGCAACTAAACGTTTCCAGTAATTTTTGATTACTCCTGCACATTGGCTTGGATAAATTTTAGACCATTCCTCCTTACAAAACAGCTTCAACTCTTATGTTGTGGTTTTCCTCCCATGAACTGCTCGCTTCAGGTCCTTCCACAACATTTCTGTTGGATTAAGGTCAGGACTTTGACTTGGCCATTCCAAAACCTTAACTTTGTTATTCTTTTAACCATTCTTTGGTAAAACGACTTGTGTGCTTAGGGTCATTGTCGTGCTGCACGACCAACGTTCTCTTGAGATTCAGCTCACGAACAGATGTCCTGACATTTTCCTTTAGAATTTGCTGGTATAATTCAGAATTCATTGTTCCATCAATGATGGAAAGCTGTCCTGGCCCAGATGCAGCAAAACAGGCCCAAAGCATGATACTACCACAACCATGTTTCACAGAAGGTATGAGGTTTTTATGCTGGAATGCAGTGTTTTCCTTTCTCCAAACATAACGCTTCTCATTTACACCAAAAAGCTGTATTTTGGTCTCATTCGTCCACAAAACGTTGTTCCAATAGCCTTCTGGCTTGTCCAGGTGATTTTTTTTTTTTGGCAAACTGCAGATGGGTAGCAGTGTTCTTTTTGGAGAGCAGTAGCTTTCTCCTTGCAATCCTGCCATACACACAATTTTTGTTCAGTGTCCTCCTGATGGTGGACTCATGAATGTTAACACTAGCTAATATGAGAAAGGCCTTTAGTTGCTTAGCGGTTACCTTGGGTTCCTTTGTAACCTCGCGGACTATTATACGCCTTGCTCTTGGCGTGGTCTTTGTTGGTTAGCCACTCCTGGGGAGGGTAATAATGGTCTTGAATTTCCTCCATTCGTACACAATCTATCTGACTGCCGATTGGTGGAGTCCAAACTCTTTAGTGATGGATTTGTAACCTTTACCAGCCTGACGTGCATCAACAACTCTTCTTCTGAGGTCCTCGGAAATCTTTGTTCGTGCCATGATACACTACCACAAACATGTTGTGAAGATCGGACTTTGATAGATCCCTGTTCTTTAAATAAAACAGGGCAACCACTCACACCTTCTTTTCATCCCATTGATTGAAAACACCTGACTCTAATTTCACCTTCAAATTTTTTGCTAATCCTAAAGGTTCACATACTTTTGTCACTCACAGATGTGTTATTGGATCGTTTTCCTCAAAAAATAAATGTCCAGGTCTAATATTTTTGACTCATTTGTTTGATTTGGTTCTCTTTATCTACGTTTAGGACTTGTGTGAAAATCTGATGTCGTTTAAGGTCAAATTTATGCAGAAATATAGAAAGTTCTGAAGGGTTCACAAACTTTCAAGCACCACTGTACTTACATAAAGTAGACATCTTCTTGCCCAGTAGTATAGATTAGTTAAATATAGAAGCATACACAGTTTATTTTAACTTTTTTTTTTAAGGAAGTACTGCATGCTTCTGCTTTGCTGAGAATACTGGGTTTTTAAGAGGTGCAGTATTCCTTGTTGAAGCAAATGTGCTGAATATATATACAGCTGTTGTGGGGGGGGACGACCTTTAACTTGTTACTTACTGAAGTCAGAGATTGATTGCCTTAAATTTTTCCTTTATGTTAATAAGCAACAAAAAATGTTTTCCAAAATCAAGATTTTCCTTCAGCTATATTGGATATTTCATGAGACATTTACAGACTTATGTTCTTGGTGAAATTGACACCCAGCTATTGATCAGGTTGACTGATGTATCATTCCCTTTCAGTAGTCCCTGCCTGTCTTTAACCCTTAACATCAACACAGGGGATTATGTTGTGCTATCTTACAGTGAACGTCACAAAGTAAACAAGTGATTTTGAGTTGTGTTCATGTCCAGTTATATTTCCAGGTATTGAAGTTTGCTTTTTTTTTTTGGACTGGCTGCAGTGAGTTATTCCACCACGTTTACAAAATGTTTCTTCTTTTCTGCTCTGCCTCCAGGACGATACTTGACAAAGGGGAGCTTTTGGAGTTTGCCAAGATGGGAAGTTACCTTGAGTACGACTTGTTTGGTACTGAGATGCTGAACTACCCATTCAACCTGAAGGTGGACATGCCCAGTGACAATCAGCGAGTTCAGACGTAAGTATTTGTCATGAATGCAGTGTTCCTTTAAATCTTAACTCTTATGTGCAATGTAGTAAATACAAGAACTGCACATATAAGACGTGGCTGTGCAGAGAATTTCTAAGGATATCTGCAGTCCAAGAAAACCGAGATGGTAAAGCCTGCATGTGTTTTTTGAGAAGCACAATTACACATTCATTCAGCCTGACTGCCCTTGTAGAGGAATACAGTGAGAACACAAACGTGACCGTTCATGATGCTGAAGCTAAGAACTGATTTAAGTGAAGATTCGGGATCTGAGGGCAGCTTTTGTGTAGCCTACAAAAGCATGGAGCTGCAGAACAAAAAATGAGTGTTAAAATATATTTTGAACAAAACATATTCACTGTTCTTTCTCACATAGTACAAACACAAAGTAAAAACAAAAAAAAATAGATGCTTGTTCAGATGGCGCTACAGCGGTTTGTCTCGGTGTTAATTGGCATGAACTGGAGGAGTTCCCTGTGAAGGACTTGTGCCAAGTGCCTGAGGAACAATGCCAGGCCATGTTGTCACCGCTATCACAGCCTGCTGTTCTTGTGTTATTAGTGTCTTCATGCGCCATTCAGTATTCATTGAATAAGTTTGTGCAGAGAAAGTGTTACCATGTCTTCTCAGCTCTTCTGCAGCAGTTCCAACAGATGTGGAATATTTGGCGGCTGCTTTCCTTTGACTATTTTATCCAGTTCATTTCGTACATTACTCAGGTGGACAGTAGCAGGAGATGCACAGCAGTTTGAACTAAGGTCTTGTACTCAGACGACCCAAAACCTGCAAACTTGGATAATGTGTCAAATAAAAAAATAAAAATAGCATATGCCAACATAGATGAACTGTGTCAGCAAATGGAAACAATGGGATCTGAGGATTTTACAGGATAGTTGCTAAATGTTGTAAAAATACAGCTTCAAAAATTACCATAGAACTGGATCAGTAATTCTGTGACCCTGTGTAAACAAAAACTGCACACTGAGCTTCACAAAACTGGAATTTATGGCAGGGCTCTCATTTGGAAATTGCTTTTGTTCAAAGCCAGTGGTCAAACAGGCATAAGCTGGTGGAACAAAAAAAAAATCTGGACTGCTGGACAGTGGAAAACATTTTAATATGGTTTTCTACCCTATTTTATACATCTGTTTTTATTTGGAAAATGGTAAAAGATGCCTTCAACCAAAAATGTTTGTTGCCATCTGTGGAAAGAGGGGGACCGTGATGGTGTGGGCAGACACCGCGTGGACAACATTATGTCCGATGATTTGCTTTGCATGGTTGCATAACAGCCAAGGAATATGAGGTGATTTTATAGGACCAGGTGCACCCTATGGTGCAAACACTGTTCCCTCGTGAGGTTCCCATATTTCGGGATGATAATGTCCCACACACTGTCAAACAAACCAGAATGAAGTTAAAACCCTTCCCTGGCCTGTCCTGTGTAAATATCATTGAGCCTTTATGGGAAGTTCTGGCACAAAATGGAAATTAGATTTCCGCTCCCCTCACCTGTGAAAGGTGCAATATCCCACGACACAGTTCAGGACCTGTATGACAGGGTTTCAAGAAGGACTGAAGTTGTTCTGAAGTTAAAGGAGAAAGCCTCAGTCCCTACTAGGTCTTTAATATTAATTCAGTAAAAAAGTATTTGCCCCCTGCCTGATTTCTCTCAATATTGCATACTTGTCACACTTAATGGCATCAGATCTGTAGGCCAAAAGTAATATTAGACAAAGGGATCCTGAGTAAACCATTACATTTTCTTTAATTATTTGATTTACTTAAGGAAGAAAGTCATCCAACACCCATATTACCCATGTGAATAAGTAATTGTCCCTCTGAGTTCCTCTTATCAACAAATTGACAATTTTATTGATAGACTGAGCTGTTTGAACACAGCCAAACTTGACTGCAGCAGCTCGGTTGAATGTAAACCTCACTTTAAATTGACTATGAATATGAGAGTGAATTAGTCACTACAAAGTTTCTACAAGAATACAATGCCACATTCAAAGGAAACTGCAGAAGAGATGAAAAACATTAAATAAAAGTTAAAATATTCCAATCTGGAAAAGATTACAGAGCCATTTCTTAGGCTTAGAGATTCCAACAAACCACAGTGAGAACCATTATCTCCAAATGGAAAAGACTTAAAGTGGTGAATTTTCCCAGGAGTAGCTGACCTGCCAGAATTACTCCAAAGGCACAGTGACAACTCCTCCAGGAACTCACAAAAAACCCAGACTGGAAGAGTAGCAAGGTGGTAACCACTGATATCTATCAATGCTTGTCTCATTTGTGGAAAAAAAACACCAGATGATCCTCAAGCCTTTTGAGACAATGTTCTATGAACAAACTAGTCAACTGTGGGAGAACAAATGAACTTTCTGAAAAGCATTTTTTAACCAAGAAAGGAATGTATCTTGAAATCCTCATTGCAACTGAGCTACAATTTGTTCTGTTGGATGAATATATGTATATGTGTATACAATAGTGCGAGTGTTCACAAGGGTTTTTGAAAACATGCATCTAGATTCCCTGAGCCTTTTCATTGTTTGTTGTGAGCAACACAACAGCCACATCTAGTTCGCTGGTGGTGCTGCCACCCATTCTTGTCCACAATTACCATCTCCACACCTTGGTTTCAAGTTATGCTCCGTGATTCTCATGTGCCAGCTTATGATCTCATCTCCTTTTATCTAATGCATTTTTGTTTTTTATTGCATAAATGAAAGGAAAAGTCTATTTTCATCTTTTGTATAAATGTTATTTAGCTCTGTTTTGGTATTACTTGACCAAACATTGGGTGATTCTGTGGACCCAGGAACCCTTAAATTTTTTCCCCCATTAAAATTAATTTTAAATACATGTCAGACTTAAGAGATTTCATTGTATGAACCATTTTAGGACAGACTAGGACTTCATTGATCACCGTACAGAAATTTGGCGTACGGCAGGAAACAATGTAAGTCATTCAATACACATAACAATAAGCAAAAAAAAAAAAAAAAAAGCCCTTGTGTGGCATTGTGGAGGTGGATGGCTGTTAGAAGCACTTGGGGGGGGGGGTCCTTTTTCAGTGCATCTAAGCTGAATAACCAGATGGCTTAAGGAGCTCATAGTGATCCCTTAATTTTAGGGAAGTGAGACATTGTCCATGATGGATTGAAACTTCCAGGAACACATTATGTTCATAAGTGGGGGGGATACCTGTACTTTAAAGTAGTAATAAATTGTGTTTTGTGTATTGCAAAGCCTTACTTAAACACTTTCCTCTGCTTTGGTTACCAGCTTGGCTTACCTTGTGGCAGAGGGCTATGAGGACAAAATCATCATCGCTCATGACATCCACACCAAGAACCGACTTACTAAGTATGGCGGCCACGGTTACTCCTATATCCTCAAAAACATTGTGCCTAAGATGCTGACAAGAGGGATCACCGAAAACCAGGTGAACAAGATCCTCATCGACAACCCCAGAAAATGGCTCACTTTCAAATGAGTTACTGCACATTTGATTTATAAAAGACCAGTTGACTGTTAATTGTACTTTGAATTAAATACAGATCTGTGAAATTACAAGATATACTATTAATGGCTTAATACTTGTGTAATAAACGTAGTTTAATCCAAGTAAGACGTACTGTTGAAGTTAAAACTCGACAAAAAGTTTGTCTAATTAATGAAAATCATTTTTCCATTTTCTTAACTGCGATAAGTAAACATAAATGAAAATACGAACCTATGCAGAAATTTTATATGTATTCAATTGCCAACTGAGTGAAATCTGTCAAGTACATTTACTTCCTACTGATCAATATTACAGTCAGTCTATTAGTTGACTGGTCTCCTAACAGGGACCTTTACTCAAAAGAGAAACAAAGTGCAGTATGTTATTCCCAGTCATTTGTTATAATCAGCATATCATTTCACCAGGTGATCGCCGTAAGTCTTGCAACTGCAAATGTATGAATATTAATATAATTGTGCCATTATTATTAAATAATATTGAAAGAGACTAAAATTCTATTTTTATTATTGTGGATCTTTTCCCGGTAGGCAAGCTTTGGTCTGGCTGTTTAAAGTCTGGTGGTCATATTGATGCCAGTTTCCTAGATGTGGAAAAGCAGTTCCTTGGGGACTCGTGCAAAACCAAACAGCACAAATGTTTAATGGCAGACAGGTGTGTGGAGGGACTTTGGCCCAGGTCACACAGTAGAAAGGATTGCGGAAAGCCGTGTTTACGTGTGAGGCAAATATGACGTGTCATAGCTTAAACCTTGATTAAGTGGCCTATATTTGTGGTTACGAAAAAGGTAAATTTGAGGCAAAATCCATCAAATCTCATTAAATGCTATTATAGAAAAGATGAATACTGCATTAATATCAGATTAATGGTGTCCTGCTGTGACTCATTTGTTAATACTGGCATTACTCAAAGCTTAATTTTAGACTATAGTACAATTCCTGTTTTAAAGGCAGGTTTGCTGAGCAATTAAACATTATAAAGAAACAGCCATAATAGGTGCAGAATGTATTTTTTGATGCAAAATCGCTTTTATGTCGCTGCCACATGCATGTTGTCTGAAGGGATTACAAAATGAGTCATAAAGGAAAGAAATGCAGACTTGTACGGTATAAATTACATTTAGACGAAAAGGTCAGGGTATCAGCCGGGAACCATTAAAATCAAGCTTAGCAGATCTGAGTAACTGTTTCAATGTGGCAAAGTCAGGAAGAGTGTTAAGGGTGCAAGTTTTTCATCTCTCCTTTGGACAGTTTAATGCTTTGCTGGGACTGGGATGCGACTGGGTGGAAATGAGCAAAGTGAACAAGGTGCTACATTCCCAGGGGATATGCACACAGTATGCAAGCTACGCAAAACAATGAAGGCTGTTTAGATGGAAAACATTTCCAGCCTAAGAAAAGGTAGCAGGTCTGTGGAGCTTGAAACTGCATATTCATAGCCCAAATGTTGTTCAAGTACCAGGAAAACCTCGTGATGGTATCCCTGAATGAGGTATTTATCCTGAAATGCTCCAGTAAAATATAGCTGTGAGGAAGTATGTGAATTTTGGTGGGAAGAGCATCCTTCCATCATTCTTGACCCCGAGTCAGGGTCAGTAGGCCTGCAGTTAGAAATGAATTCACGTAAGAATCTAGATTCTTATTGTTTGGTATTCAAAATCGAACCACAAATTCCAAAAATCCTTTTTATTTTACTTTCCAGTCACAATTTTCTGTTTTCTAAGCAATGCTAGGTTAAGACAAAACCACTGTGCACGTATGTAACACGCACCCATGCACACAACAACATTTCCAGAACAGACAGTGCACTGAGTTTGTTTACATGTGACTGAGTGCACTGTTTTGTCATGGCGAACATACCTACAAACCGTGCTAGAGCTCACTATGACATTATGGGCGAAAATGTAATTCAACCAGCCCGTCCTGTGTTGGAGATGTCTGTTTTGCGTAGCGTGCAGATATCAGGTGCGCATTTTCTCACCTCAGGAGAAGCGAGCAGCACAAATGGCAGGTTGCTATTGGAGGAACCTGTCTACTGCTGATAGCACTTTTGCACCTGTATGTAGCTTTGTATGTTCTACATGTACCTTCTTAATTCTATAAAATTGCACATTTATTTTGTTCATGAGAAATAGAAAATGCTACTACCAGTTCTGTCTATGCAACAATATTATTTTTTTTTAATTTTGATTATTTTGGAGATATTGTTGCTACCTGTTTTATATGTGCAACTGTTCTTATTTGGTATTAGGAAATTTTGGCATTTGTCTCGGGTCCACATTTCTCACATTATTGGAGAAAATTGTCAGTAACAAATTTCAAATTATTGCAGGTACCTTAACTTTCACAAATGAAAAACTGCATACAAAAAACACTCTTTTCTGTTATATTTATCACTTTCAGTCTGACGGTCACTGACCTTCAGAACCAGTCAGCTTAACTGCCAATTATGTGTCATACTGGAAACGCAAGTTTATCCATGGCTTTGTGCACGACGTGCTGTAACGGCAGGTGGAGTTGTGTCCGCCATTATGCATAGCGCTGTGTGTTAATGTGTTTGACCATTGTGAGAAATACAGGGCTGACGTTGACCTTGCTGCGTTCTAGATTTCAGGGACAGGTGTGTCATGGTGGTGCACCTTAAACGCTGCTGTTCAACATTCCGTACAAAAATAAAGTTTGTGTTCCTCCGGCATTGTCTCCTGAGCTCTCTGTGAAGCTCTTCACAGCAGAAGGTTTTTATAGTATTACAACACCAAAATAGGGATCCTAATCTGTATGAAAATGAGAATCAATTTGTAATCGAATCGAGGCCCCAAGAATCGAAATTGAATCGAATCGCAAAATTTTCATCCCTATTGATCAGGATGACAGCATCCGAAGCCTATGCTGGAGACACAGACCACTAAGCTAGGGGACTAGAACCTGGATGGGATGCCAGTCCACCACTAAGGTAGCCACACACAGGTACACACTATGGGCAATGTAGAGTGACCCATTCCTGAAAAGCCCAGGTGCTGTGAGGCAGCACTACTCCCCTGCACCATTGTGCTGCCCTGTTGTGAAGATCAGGGAACCAAAACTGTTACGATTTTTATACACCTGACCAGGACAAAAGCGCAGCTGAACTGATTGGAATACCTGCCTCCCATTACCCTGTTTTCCAGATGTCATTATTTTTGAGGTTCAATACAAATCAATGGCCTTTATGGCAATGTGAAATTTTGTGTGCTTGGTAAATAATACTGTCTTTATTATTTTGACTTGGATTTAAATCAGATCACATTTTAGGAGCTATTCATGCAGAAGTCCCGATTATTCCAAAGGATTCACAAACTCTTTCTCAGGACTGTATCAATTTATACTCAGGTAAACATGATGCTTTTCATTGGGGCGTCTGTTAAGCAAAAGAAGGAATAAGCAGAATTAATCCTTTGGAAGTACTGAAACTGTTTCCAGTGTTTCTTAGAGAGTTCGACAAAGTCATGTTGAATTCATAAATCTGAAAGCTGCCATAAAAATAATTCATAAAAGCTCCTCAAATTACAAAGATACCAGTTCAGTATTAAAGAAAACTGTCTTATTCTACAAATGAAATGGTAGAAATATTCCCACAGAAAGCAGCAAATCTGTGCAGCTGTGGTTTAGATTTGGATGTAAAAGAAAGACAATGAACATCAAGGTGAGGCACAACCATAATCAAATCCTCTGAGGACACATATACTTCTGCCAGGAGCCCAAAGAGCAGTAGCCCAGTATTTTGATCTTCTAAAACAGATACTGGTTAGGAGATCCCTCACATACCAACCAAGCAAAAGGTGCTCCACTGAAGATCACCCCAGCGCGGCTCAGCTGAGGGGAGCGAGGAACTTCAGTGTATTAACCTGTCAGCTACTTATCCATAAACACAACTTAACATCCAAGGATCACAGAAAAAAAGCTGTGCTCAACTCTAGGTAAAAGTGCTTTTGGGAAATTGTTTAATCTGTGTATCCATGATTCAGAACATGTATATGAAAATAAAACATTCATCTGGATTAAATGCATAGATTTCTTTTAAATGTAAAGCTGGTGATAGTTCAGGAATGAGAACAAAAATCTGATCACATGAGCATTTACTGACTTTGAATCATCCTCAGTGCCTAAATAAGAAGACATGCTGTGTTGAAGCACTTGCAAATAAGGTGTTAGAAACAATATGAGAAGAATATTAGACTTTAAATTTTATTTTCAGTTTACCATTTGTACACAAGTTTGTGTAAATTCAAATGGATTAGTCTCTTTCTCCATTGATTCACTTTTAGTTCAACGCAGCCTTTATATTCACTGTCATAAAACAATGATTATCACAGAACTGGCTGAGCGCAAGAAGGAAAACCGGCAGTAGGATATGTATATTTATATTGCACTTTTTCCATAATCTGCAGCATAATATCAATTTCCTCTTTTCCATCCATATCATAATACTCTACAGGATTGTAAGCATCTCGCACAGTATCCTGTGCAGAAACTGCATTTACTCAGATGAGGTGGGAAAATGGGTTCGGTCTTCATTAAAACTGTCATTATTGCACTCAGGTTATATATTAAAAAAGTCAACCATACTGTAAATCTCAGCGTTACACAAAGTACACATTTAACAGCTTTGGTGGTAAATAGTCAGCTCGTTTCTTTGACTCACTTTATGGTTTTTAAGCTTTTTTTTAACAATTTCCAGTTTGGATGTGATGTAGCTTGGTTTTCAAACAGTCAGCCAAGAGGTCAGCACATTTCTGGGTATTTCCTTTCACAATTTAACTTCAAAACAAACATCCCTCCCGGGGGAACACAGGTATGACAAAACGGAAGAGGAAGAATGTGAAAAAGAGTTCCCAGTTTAGACTGGGAACTGGTCAGACAGGGAATGTGGGCTCATGGGGGTGGGGGGGTGGTTGGATATCCCACTAGTCAGCATAAATGATAAACCCAGAGAAGGTGCTGTATTTGTTATTGTTCCCACCATGCGCCTTCCCTCCATCCAGTTTGATGTATATCTCATCACCAGGCTCCAGATGAAGGACAACACTGTTGCTGGCGTAGTCGTAGTTCTGGTCAGCATCCTGGGCAATGGCACTTGCCCGCACCTGCACGACATATATTGAATCTTATTAGAGTCGTGGAAGCCTCACCACACTGGGTTTTATAGCTCAGAGAAATTATTGAATGGCAAAATTAAACATACCCAAAACTGCACTGTCCTTTCTGAATCCTTTGTATGTTCCAGATATATAACCTTCTTAAATATTGAATCACGGCATGCTGATAAAAGCTCTCATTGCACCGGTGGTTTGTTGGGATTGTTATTATTATTATTATTATTATTATTGTGTCATTTCTTAAAACTTTGCACACATTGCACGAAATTCTATTTAATATAACGTTGAGTGCAATAGTACTTAAATACTTTAAGCATTTTTCCGAATCCCCGAGCGTTCCTTCTCTCCTCAGCGCTCCCCGCGTGCTCACGTGCAGTAGCTGGACCAGGACTCCCCACGCGTGTCTTCTGGCCACTTACTAAACTAAACTCCTGTTAAGAAAATGCCCCACTTTTCAAAGCATTCATCTTTCTCGATTTTTGCCTCTTTTTTGCGTCTTTTCAGTCGTTCTGTTCCGCCTTGTGCTGCATGTCAGTCGTCTCTCGTTCTTTTCTAATGTATGTCGGATGACTTAAATACCAGGATCACTGATACATTTTCATATCTCAACGCTCATTTGTGCAAAGGCTTCAAAAATCACGCATCTGAATTATGCCCCCCGCGTGCCGTTCAGTCCACAACAATATTAGTAGTGCGTTTCCTTTAACGGACATCCTGGAGTGAAATTTACAATCTTTTACCACTTTATTCTGCAATTCCGAGTAAACACACTTTCAGGTGACGCGCCTAAACCGCGACGCCTCCTGCTGTTCGTTCGAACGCGGTTGTCAACACGATGCTATTTCCTTCCATATGTATAGTTTGTTGGGGTTTGGTTGTGTATTTTGCTTTTACGATTATTCCGTTTCTACAAGATGTCTGATGGACCCCGATTTCGTTCGTTTGGGAGAATGTTTGAGCTGTTCGACTTTTCCTCCGTGTGATGGAGTTTCGTCTTGATCTGTGCTAGCTGTTGGTGTTTATTTTGTGGGCATCTGTGACGATTTGTTTTTGGGGGTGGATGTTTAAAATGTAAACGGAGAAATGTTTTGGTTTTTGGACGTACATTTTTGTATAACTGAGACTGACCGAGGTTTGTGTTGGGATTTTATTGCACGATAATAAGTGTTTGTGGTTAAGGAGGAAGATGCGCTGACTTTGTTGACAGGGGGTATCAGGTTCATGATGTAGTGGAGCTGATGCTCTCCTCAGTGCGCGATTGTTGGAAACTGTGGTAAAATGTATAATGTAGCTCGATTAAAGTGTAGTTGAATCTCAGTGCTGTATTTTTTTTATGTAAGACGTGACTGACGTTTCTGCATGTAGGGACTGATTTTGTTTTATTAGAAATGAAGTTTTATGTGACGCTGTGACATATTTCTGGCAATACAGGTGTTATTTGTGAACGTTTAACGAGAACCTCCGCGTGTGGTGAATTTTATGAACATGGCGTGAGATTTGAAGAATTGTGTGATTTTAGTATCGTTTATGTGTTCTTCATTGTTACTGAGATGTTTTATTTTAATATCTTATTGGAGTTCAATAAAGTTCAAGAATAAACTGCTTACCTGGTTGTTTTTACAGAGGTCTGCCCACATGCTCGTGCCGTCTCCTCCGCGCATCAGCACGTGGTAAATGAAGAAATAAATCCCCGGGATGGAGCAGGTGAATTTCCCCGTCGTGGGGTCGTAATGGTTGCCCAGGTTTGTCACAACGTCGTCAAATTTGAGCACTTCGTAGCCTTCGTGTTGCTTCTTCAGACCGGCGTAAAAGGCTATTTTCGGGACGGTGCTGTAAGTGGCTGCGCTGATTGCGCCCGTCGCCCCGTTCAGTCCAGGGGGTCCCGGTAATCCAGGGCGCCCGGGGTCTCCTTTCTCCCCAGGCGGCCCAGGGGGACCGGGCGGCCCCGGCTCACCTGGGGGTCCTCGAGGACCTACCTTCCCCGACCTGCCCGGCTCCCCTTTGGGACCTTGAATGAAGGTCGGCAGCGACTGGATGAGGCTGTTGTCTCGCACCGTGTCCGTTGTGGCCGTTGCCGGGGACTTGGTCCCATAGGGGTCGCACACCATCCTGCAGGTGCCCAGCATCTCATACCGCGCGGACTGTCCGGCGGAGCTGACCAGCACGGGGATGAGGATGACCAGCACGAGCACCATGACGACCCCCAGCGCCCCGGCAGCGATGAGGCGCTTCCTGCCTACCAGCCGCGTCAGCGCCCGACGGTCCTCCTGCGTGCTTTTGGGCGGAATCTTGCTGGTTGTTTGTAGACTCTTTAAGGCAGAAAAAAAATACTGCTTATTTTGTGCTATCGCGTTAAGTAACTTTTTGGGCAAGGCCCCCTCTTTTTCCTGCTTCTCACTATTTCCTGCTGATGTCCCCCCTTCAAGCTACCCTCTTCATCAGGCGCGTCGCGCGCTCCGCTTTTCGGCGTTCAAAAAAAAAAAAGAAAAAAGTGTGTCCTCGGCATCCCGCGAGGTGGGCACTTTGAACGGCCACATGCGCGTGCCGCGGAGCCACGCAGACGAAGGGGGCTTTGCAGACGCTCGACACAAATCCACCCGGTCCGAAAACAGAGTGAAGTTTGCGCAGTTGATCACCAGCGCGACTCACGCGCCACCCGAACAATTATCACCCGGGTTGGAGGCGCGCGAGCGTCCGCGCGCACCTAGACACGCCCGCGCCACAGCTGGAAGGGCGACGTGAAGCTGCTGTACAACATGGAAATATTGAGTGTTGAATAATAAATAATCCCAAAAATATCTCCCAGTTTAAGAATCTGATTTTGAGAACAAAAAAAAAAAAAAATCTGTACATGTGTCAAACGTGCATGCGGCGTTTGCGCAGTCAGGAGTTTTAATTCACACACCTTACAAATGGTTGGAACATCTGCTTTCAGTTAGATATTTAGATATTAAATTAACATGACCATAGATTTTTTTTTTAATGATTAGTATAATTTCTTTCCATCATCTCACTTTAAAAAACCGGCCTCCTCTGGTGCTGAATGGTTATTAATGCCTTCAACAGTTATAGTGAAGCCCAGGCCTTAGAGGACCGTTCATATTGTCTGTGTGTAAGAAAGGTCACATAAACCTCTGTATTTGTCTTAATTTTTCACAAAGAGAAACTTAAAAAACAGCACGGAGCTTTTTTCAATTAACTGGTTCCTGGTGGCAAACACTATATTTTGTCTTAGGTCACCATGCCACTGCATTGTACCATGTAAATACTGTGGTACAAGTGTAAAATCAAGATACAGAAGAATATGTAAGTAGTTTGACCATGAGTAAAATATTTACCTTTCCAATTGTTTCCTGGTGGGATTAGGAGGTGAATTATACTGTACAATGACAAACAAGTATTGCCTCATAGTTTGCTCTTTAAGAATTTGAAAGGCACGTGTTTTACAGCATAAACTGAATACATCTTTCTGTAAATTAAATGTCTCTGAGTTACAATAACATTTCAAAGCTATTTCATTTTTTATAACAAAAGGCTGATACATCAGTGTTAACAGTTAGTTCTCTGTAAAAAAAAAAAAAGAACCATCAGAATGCTGGCACTCTGCACAAAGTAAAGTATTTAATATCAGCATTTAATGCCCGTCCAGATTTTGCTTGAACGAGAGCACCTGAGAGCAGGTGTATTCGAGGAGCACAGACAAGGTATCAGAGAGCATTCGTGTCCTGCCGTGCCCCATGTCTCCTGCTAAAGGATGAATACTGCGTGGCTCCTTGTGGTTCCCATAAATCACCTAGTTAAACAAAGATCAATGAGGACGTTGAGCAAGGGACCCGTTGCGTCCTTGAGATGAACAGCAAAATATCTGAAAAACACATCACAAAACAGAGACCAAATTGTCAGTAATTGATTTGCCTTAAAACCTTGGGACTGGACCTCTGCTGCAATGCTGGATCACATCGATCGCTCTAAAGCGCTAAGATGAATTGCTTTCATTGTCAGTCAGAAAATAGTATCACATTTTTTTTGCATCATCTAACTTGTTTGCTGGACTTCAAACTTACCCTGGGCTGAAAACCACCTCGAAGCGGCATCATTTTTTGGTTTCGGCGCTGGGATTGCTGAGACCCCTCTTTCTATCCGTCACGTGCAAGATGCCACAGCTGTCGTCCAATGTTCCAGATGCAAGATTCATTTACACCCCTTTTACCACCATAAAATCTTCTGTTAAACCTACGGAAATCTCTTTCCAAGGGATCTTTTCCAAGATTCCTCACCTCTGAGGAATGGCTGTCTCTGTGATAAAGGCAGTTTGGTGAGTCTACCTCCAGCACAGGTCTTCTGCTCTCTTTTGTAGGAGTCACAAGGTACAGTAGCTGCAGGGTCAGAGGTTTTACAGGACAATTCAGAAAATGTTTCTAAACAATGAAACTGAACTGACTAAAATGGATAATTTTAAAATGGTGCATAATTATTTTTCTCTATGCAGCATTTGGTGTGGCTTCCTGCAGCAAGAAAGGGAGTTATGATCCAGAGCTCGCATCTCCCATCTATAATGTCTTATGTTCTAATTTCTAATAACTACTAAGGTTAACTGCCTACTGCAGTTAAATACACTGTAACTGAGAAGAAAATCATTTTCAGTGTAACTGAAAAGTACTCAATCCTCTCAGAAATAAAATTTGTGAATGATATGAAACTGATGATTTACCTAACTCACCTATATGCTCCAAATCTTCCTTCTTTCCAAAAGTAGAATGTTTTGCAATAAAAAATAAATTGCAATGGATATGCAAATGTAAGGCTTTACATTTGAAAAAGAAAAACGATGTAACCCGATGCCTTTCATCAGTCACAGTTTCTGTTGTTAGCAAGGCTGTGGAAATGAGCAACCTTTAGACATGAAATTTCCACATAAACAAAAGGCTAGAAAAGTGATTTTGAGGAGTGATTGAAGAGAAGTTACCTGATGTGAGTAGAGATAGAAAGTGACGGGTTCGCTCAGACTGCACAAGCCCTGCAGGTCAATACTGCTCCCAAAAGGTCAACAATTCAAGATATTGTACCATCACCATAGCAACAGTGATAGAGTCTTGGTCACCTCACTGAGCAGGTTCTCAGGTGGAATCATGCGGGGCCAGAGTCTTCTTTTATGCAAATAAATAAATGTTCTCTCTGTGGAAAAAATAAAATATATTGTTAGGTATACTAATCCACGATACCTTGCTTACACTGTTTTTTTTCTCCCCTAGACTCCCATATCGCCAGACTCTAAATAGAAATTGAATTTTCTTCTACTCTAGATCCTAACTTGTAGGTCTAGTCTTTTTTCATGTGCAAGCTTCAGACAGCCTGAGCAAGCATTTAGCACCGGAGGCTCACAGCTCTTGGGCTGTAGATTTAGACTTAGGTTTGTATGTAGCGCAGTCTGTGTGGACTTTGCATACTTTCTGGGATAGGCACTGCCACTCTGCATTAGCGATGGATGGATATTATCTTCTAGCACAACTTCTTCCCCAAGTTCATTTTATCCCTTTTCTGGTCTCTAAATTCTATTCTTTCTATCTGTAGTCCCTTCTTCCCAAACATCTCTCATAAATGGCAATGTCTATCTTCAGTCTTTAAGTTCTACCCTGTATCTTTTTATCTGTAACCCCTTTTCCATATCTATTCATCACTAGTTCCTTAACAATACTTTCGCATCACTACTTCTTATCCTTTTATATCTCGCCCCGGAAATCCTTATCTCTCTCTTATAATACCTCAGCATTTGTACAAACACCCTCAGTTTATCATTCCCTCCTACTTCCATTTGATGTCTGCTGCACATATAAACAATGGTGGTTCCACAGTCATAAAGTGAACCGAATATATAGACATATATGCATCTCTGGATCTCTGACCAGAATAATGTTAATTATAATTGATGTTAAGCTGAACATTAGAATAAATGTGATGTTTTTGAAAGGAATAAACAACGCTGAAGATGCATTCCTGCTTCATTTACATTTCTCTGAAATACATTAGCATATGATGTCTTATTTATTGACCAACAATGTATTTCATTTTATGGCAAGGAAAGCATTTCTGCTTAGCTCACATTCCTTTGAAACAAAGGCAAACTCTGTGTTTTTGTAATGCAAAAAAAGTGTGTTACCAGATATTTCATATCCAGCTGCTACACCCAGAAATAACACATAAGGCATTAAGCACATATGGTTAAGAAGCAGTTGAATCTTCTGTTTACAAGATCTGATGATCTTAAGTGTAAAACTAGATGGCTTTTATATGAAAATAATTAAAAATGTCATAATCCTTGAGTGTTTTGCAATAAACATGGGAACAAGACAGTAGTACTCCGATTTAGGATGAAATTCATATCTGATCAGTAACAAAGCAAAGCAAATATATTTATATAGCACATTTCATACACAATGGTAATTCAAAATGCTTTACAAAGGCATAAGCAAAGCATAAAAGATTGAAAAGATTTAATAAAAAATAAGGCAAAACTTTAAACAAAAATAAAAAAAGTTGCATTAAAGGTAAAAAAATTAAACATGTACCCAAAGAACAAGAACACTAAAAAAGAATCAGTAATGCATTTAACATTACAGCAATCCCTCAGTATCCGAACTCTCTATATTTAAATGTTCTCTATAACATAGTACGTAAATCGGGATACGAATGGAATCTTTTGCTATAACTAATTTTTATCCGAAGCTTATCCATAATTTAAAAAAAATCGAAACATGAATAAAACGCAAAATTTAAAAATCAGTTAATAAATACTGCAAAGTACCATAGGGTGTACTGTAACAAAAAAAAACTGTATTTATGCTTTGGCTTACTTTTAGGTGATGAGAAAAAATAAATCAGGAAATATGAAATTACCTGTTTATTTATACCCTATAATGGCATGTTAGCACAATTTTTATGCTTTTCCAGCTAAAAATTAAGAGTGAGACACGCACTGTTTTATATCCATGGGTCTAGTGTCGTCTCACTGTGCCTCCATCACTATCAGTAATATGTCATTCAAACAAATAGTCCAAAAAGTCGGTGTGAAAGATAGCGTTGCTCCTGAAGCCAATTACCCAGATTGGGCAGCTCTTGAGGGCCCTAGAGATGAGGAAATGGAAGACGGCGCATTACTTTCCAGTCCGGTGCACTTGCTTTCTGCAGGATGAGCTGTGAGTTTTGTAAAGTGACAGACAGCAAGAGGCAGGAGAGACAAGGCTGAGCAGGAGAGACGCGCCCCACCGCGGATCGATGTTTGCTGCTCAGGAACACGGCGCTAAGATGTAGCACTGGTTAAATGTTGGCAGAGTGGCCTGTGATAAAGACAGCCGAAGCATAGGATGCCACTTAAAAAAGGGCGTGTAGCGTAGGCCAACCAAGAGGCCACATTCATAGTCAAAGTGAGGCCTTTGAGGAATAATCCTAATTGTGAACAAGTGACATTTTCCTTGGTTTATGGCGACAGATCAAATCAAATATTTACCAGGAGAGAAAGTGACAGTCTGGACTGAATGTGCTGGAGACTAACCTGAAAAACACAAACTACGTAAACTCCCACTCACACACTGTCCCCATTTCATTAGTATGTTGTAGCGACATTTTCCAGTTAATACGGGGTATGGGAAAGTAAAACAGTGTTAATGAATTTCTGCAGCTGCGAGGGTCCACAAGGCATGCCGTCCAACATCCCCCTGCAAAAATTTATAAAAGTTGTTTTTGTGTCGGACACGTTTCCTTTCCAGTGCCACTATCTCTAACCAAAGCACCAGTAACAATAATAATAATAATAATAGATTTATGAGCTCACTGTTGCTGCTGGTCTTTCATGGCAGAGTGTTCTTGAGATTGTTTAATTTTGTCTCCTTGCTTTAGCAGCACAAAAGTGCAGACTTGTGTCAATAAAATACAGTAGAAGGATTCCTGTAACCTCAAATGTTTTGCAAATGTATTTCAGTAGCTGTTATATAATTTGGCAGTTAAACCAGCACAAACAAAAACAGGCCTTTAATAAAAAACCTTGGCACAGGTGTGCAGAAATCTGTTTTTCCTCATAGCTGTGAGTTGTGAACTGTCAGTTCAGTTTTTGGGTTGGGTGTTGAACAACTTTGTTCCTTAAATAGATTAAGTAATAAGTAAAAAAAAAACTGCCTCATTGTGTTTACTCAGGATCCCTTTGTCTTCTATTACATTTTGATTAAACATATAACATAATGAAATCTCCTCTCTTCCCACACTATCTAAGGTCTGGTAGAGAATATAGTGGGGTTCTCTGCTGGGGGTGGGCATTGCTCTTCTTGTTATATATGCTACCTCTAGGTCATACTATCTGGTTAAAACATCCACACTATTGATGCTCAGCTGTACCTGTCCATCAAGTCTTGTTCACTACTTGGCACCTGTATTGCTGACTTGACAAATTTAGTGGCAGGATGGGTGCCAGCTGTCTGCTTTGACCCTGGATAAAATTCAGATATTGCTCCTGTGGCCACAAATTCCCAGCAGGGAACCAGTTAGTAGAACAAGGGTGGAGAGAAAATGGAAAAAAGTTGCTAAAGAGTCATTGTGTTTAATAAATGTTGACGTTCCCAACACCAGATCTGTGTGTCATTTGCAACCATAATTAATAACCACAATGAATCATAACATAACAGTTATTATCTCTGCACCTCCATGTTAAATTCTGCTGGGTGATTCTCACGTGCGACATTGTGATCTCATCCCTCTTTATCTAGTGAATAATGGCCCCTGAGTTGCAGAAGGTAGTAAAGAATGGAGTGAAGGTGTCAGGAAAGCTCAAAAAAGACCAAAAGGCTGTTAAAACTGATGTGATTGATCAACTCAACTGTGACAAGAGACACAATGCGAGTTTCATCTTTTCTTTCATGCTATGTACAACTTATTTGGCTAAATGCAGGCTGTGTCTATTAGTAGTCATTCCATTTTACAAAAATTGTTTATCAAGTGGATAGACATTTCTACAAAGCACAAAATGAGACTTACCTACCTTCTCATATTATTATTACATCACTGTAACTTCTTCTTCTTCTTCTTCTTCTTCTTCTTATGATTATTATTATTATTGATGTTGTTGTTTTTGTTATATTGCTGTACGTTATCAATTAAAGAAAATGTTTGTTTTTAATTTTCATGGAATTAATGGGTTTTGATGTTATTTGAGCAAACATGGGAGTAACTTTGTGGGCCCAGGAGCCCTTAAATACTTTTCCTATTGAAATTAATGGTAATTTCATCTCTGACTTGTGACTTTTTAACCTCATGAGCTGATTTTTGCACACTAGTAAGTAGTGAGATACCTGTACTACTGTTAACCTACAAGGTGTTCAAGGGTCTGGTAACATCTTGTATCGCTATCTTCTTCACTAGCTACAAACTGAGCCATGCTCCACATTCACTAGGTGCTGAATGGCTCATATTCCTGGAGATCTGGATGAAAATTATGGGTGGCAGAGCATTTAACCACTGGGCCCCTTAAGTGTGGAATGTTGTGTACATTACAGTGAAGCCCCCTCTGGTGCTGCTTTTAAAAATAGGTTGAAAACCCACTCCTTCACCCTATTCACCTGTTGTGCTCCTGCTTCTTCACGTTCTGGAATACCAGCCCCTCATTATGCTGCTCCCTGGACAGGTTGCCCACTGCATGAAATTGCTGTCTGCTGACAAACACCAGGTTGTGTAGTCTGGAGATCACAACTACCAACCACAAACAGATCAGCAACTACAGGCCTGAATCACATCTTAACATCCTCAGACAGCAGCTCTGGCTTGATGGGCACACTGGTGTTTTATTCTAGAGACATCCACACAGGTCCTCCCTCACCACAGCAGGAGTGGAAATTGCCAGGAGGGGTCGGCAGCCACTGGTACTTGGATTCCCAAAGGTTTATTTTTTCCTCCACTTTATTGAACTTGGGAGTTTTTCTTTTTTATTTGTTTTCATCTTCTCAGTTGCCTGCTGGTTTATCCAACTGCTGATAACAAGCTTGGAAACTAATTTCACATTTTAACATGCCTACAAATTTCATTATTAAGGTAGTATAATATAGTATAACCAGTCTAGGGTGACCACACACACACACACACACACACACACACACACTATGGCCAATTTAGAATTCCCAATTTGCCTGAAACACATGTCTTTAGACTGTAGGAGGAAATAGGAGCACCTGGAGGTAACCTGTTCAGATACAGGGAGAATTAATTAAATATCACAAAAGGACAAAATAATCTAGCTATTTGTATAACACAGAATTTAAATAAACCACAGTTGCTCCTGTCTTTATGCAACTTACACTCTTTTGCATTTACATTTGCATGGTTATTATTTTTTTATATCCCAGGTCTCGCAACGCACATGGATACATCATCAGTGATGTAACCTGGGTTCATGGAGCATTTAGGTGACCCAACAAGGGCTGAAGACACATTTTTGACAATTTGCCATTGTAATGCAGCATTTTGACTGTTGCTGCAAGCATAGACAGTTAACATTAAATCCAGTAAATCTTAAATTATTCAGTTTTTAAGAATGAATTCGAATGAAGTTAAGGAACAAAGTTATCCTAGATATTCCTTCACGTTTCATTTATAGTGATTATTTTAACGTTTTTACTCATCTTCATTTTATGCATATTTCAATGTGAAATTATTTTTGTTAGAAACTGTGCTTTTCAGACAAATTTGAATCTGCATTTGAAAAAGAAGTCTGGTTGAATAAGAAGGTCAACAGAGGCACCGATTTCCTTAAGATGCCAAACACAGGCGCACTCATTGTACAAAAGTACGAACAAAAGTACAAAAATGATGACTTTTAAAGCCATGCTTAGTGAAACCAAGGAACGCCATGGAAACAGTGTGTCGAAGAGTCAGCCTGTCCAAGAGCGGGCCAAGAAGTCTGATGACTGATGCCTGGACATACTTGCGTGCGGGGCGGGGGCCGGGGGGTGATTACTCATTCTATCAATATGCGCAAGCTGCAGTTCACACTGTCATAACAATCTGAGCCATCTGCATAATTGCAACTCTACTATTCTGATAGATGGCTGAGCAGTCAAAAGCACTGGGTCTTTATTCTCTCTTAAAGTGGAAAAAACAAATAAATCAGAAGAGAAAGAAAACTCAGTTCACACAAATTAATGATTAGGCAGTAGAAATATAAGTAGCCCTTCTAAACTCCATTACGGAGGGAAGAAAGAGTTGGAAAGACACACTCACTTCTTCCGGTATACGAGTACAGTTTTCCTATCACAGTATATTTGTTTTGGTACTATAGTATCACTTGGTGGCCTTATATTGTCGATATTTTAGTTTCCCACTTGTTGATTTCAAATAAGGCATAAAACCATGCGAAAAACTATATCGAAATGAATTTATTTATGTATAATTTATTTATGTTTAATGCAGATTAGTTGTGGCGATAAATAAAAACAATTCATTTTAATTAGATATCATTTTTAAATAAAATTGTGGATCTTTCCTTCTTTTCTGCCTTTTTCTTTCCTCCTTACAGAACTGTTTCCATTCTAGTTCTACCCCATGCTGCCCAACCGGTCTTGACACCTCCCATCTCCCCAGCACCTCTGTTTCAGGTGCCTGTCAGGAATGCTCAAATGCTACCATGTGACATCTAGTCTGAAGGAGCACCAGCATCCCAAAGGGAACATAAAGATGACAGAAGTTAAGGGAGACTAAATGTGGAAAGAGGACAAGAAGGGTACATGGAGAAGTGTATGTCTGGAGGAACTGTGCTAAATTAGAGGAGAAAGGATAAGGCTTGTGACAAGATGATAAAGTCATGGAAAGCAAAGAGAAGAATGACAGACCCCAGATGTGGTTTAGGAAGCCTATGGGGGGCTAGGAAACTAGAGGCAGGAGAGTGGAGCACAAACAACATGTGAGAAGAGGTAAGCAATAAAACGTGAAATCTAATGGAAGGTAGTGATGTGTGGACCAAGCTAGTGGAGAGTAAGCCTAGTAAAAGTCCATTTCTACTCCAGACTACTAGGAAAACCACGGCAATTTGAGCTACTGTTAGCACAGGTGGTTGTGGGAAGCATTGGGTGTAAAGCAGGATAAATCCAGGTGGGATGCAGGGCTTCATATAGTCTTCAAACTAAGGCCAATAATGATTGGCTGATGACGACTGAAATGTTGGAAAGTGGGAAGAAACCTCAGGATCAGTGGAAGTCCATCCAAACATTGAGAATCTACAAGCTTTTCAGAAGAGCCTTCAGCCCTTGAACTATGAGACACTCAGAAAATCGTTTGCCGTAAGTCTTATTTTCCACACTTTGTCTTTCGGTTTATAATCATTTCTAAATGATGCTACGAAAATTGCGTCACTTATACTATAGTCCACTGTCACTTAACTTTTGTTAAGACACAGCAGGTGATCCAAATACCGAATGTGACAGAGCAAAGGTTAGTGCTGGTTGACTTCCACTGGACCTGCGCTGAGGAGAACGGATGAGACGTGTGGACAACAGAAGTGCGAGGCCCAGCAGGCAAGGTTCTGACGGCCAGCTCTGACACTCACAAACACCCACAAAGCACAAAGTGACACGTGAGGCCCCAGCACTGTCCCATCCAACAGTCATAGGACGAGAATGACTCAGTTTGATTGGCAGATGGCTTATAATTCTGCTTGACACCATCTACAGCTTTCAGTAGAGTTCAACCAAAAATCAGCCCCATCTTTTTAAGCTGGAAAAGCAGCCCACAGGACCATATATGCAGTAAAACTGTTGGAAGGGAGCTACAATAGTTAAAAGTGTGACATATATATCTTGTCAAGCAAACTAGGTTTACCATTTTTTTTTACTTTTTTAATATAGATCTTCTCAAATTTTGTCCCTATTTCTACGCACATAGGAATCTATACTAAATAATACGCCATTTAAAGGGTGGCAGAGGGCACAGTGGTTAGAGCCACAATCCACCTAAACCCAGGTTCAAGCCCAACATCTTGCTGCAGCACCCTTAAGCACAGCACTACCTGCAGGAAAAATCGCCCTGCTGTCTCAGTTGGTAAACAATCATAGTTCAACGCAGAAAGTTGCTCAGGAAAAAAGCATCCGCTAAATCGATAAATGTAATGTTGATGACTGAACAAAGGCACCTGATGCGGTTTGACAGCAGACGCACTGACGATTGGGAAAGTGCGTTAGGTCTACTGCCCAACCCAGACATCTTTTTCTTCAAAAATCTTGGGGGCGGTCATTTATCCTCTGTGTGTTTAACGAAAGGTCTTGCAAAATGTGTATATTACAAACACGACAGTGGTGGAAACTACGGGAGAAGCAAGGAAGCTTGTGCATGGTAATTGAGGTCTACTGTCTATCATCGGCAGACAGTACTGTGCACATTTTTGCTTTTGTGGTCTCCTTTTTTTTCCTGACAACAACTGTTTAGAGAGCATGAATAAACCATGGTGTGCAGCAATCTCGGCTGTCGGTCTACAAGAAAACCCTACAAGATGTCACTGCACTATGAGCTGACCGCAGGTTCTCCACATCAATACGCAGCGTCGGGTTATCAAGCCGCCGATGAAAAATGCATGACAGGTACGCGGGTTAGAAAGCGTGGCGAGACTTAACACTCGCTGCCAGCCAACCTGTCAGATGAAAACATAAAAACATGCAATTTAGTACATGTTTATGTAACAAAAAAAATACTAATCCCATTCGGGGGAAGAGACATTCAACATGGAACGCAAGAGGCGAAGGTAGAGTGTCTGCCCAGCGAACAGGCCAAGTAAGTGTCCTGGTTATGGACGCCATGTGTTCTCCATCTGACATCTCAATAGTGTACATAGAATAGAGAAGAAAGGGACGGTCATAACATGTCTCTTTATAGCATGCCTTTTGCTGTCATTAATGGGAAACAGAGCTGGCTACACAGAGATGGGAAAATGGATCATTTAATGGTATCAGTGGGTCACTGCTGTTGTATCTGTGAGTTTAATCCTTTAAACAGATCAGTCATTGAGACTGTACTTATCACGCGTTTCATTTTTATCAAAAAGCCCTTTTCATTCTTCTTCCTGGAAATTTTGAATCAGAATGCCAAACACAAGGTCCTGTATCTGTTCAGGAGAAACACACTTGCTTACACGCTCGCTATTGGTGGCTGTCCAAGTCAACGCTTTGGTGGTCTGGAGCCAATCCTGGAAGCACAAGGCACCAGGTAAATCAAGGTACAGCCCAGGGCAGAGCATCTTAGGGTTAATATTAATCCGCTAATATTATTAGCGGATTAATATTATATTATTCCAGCCCTTGTGCGTGTTCATTGTGAGGTACTTTTTGGATGACTCTTCAATTTCCATTTGTACATATGCTTGTGCCAAATCTACCTTTGAAAAATGCTCAAAGAGTCTTCACCCTAAAGAGTCACAATTTTTGTACAGCAGTGTCGTGTGTTACACAAGGGACTGGGGGTGTTGAAATAGTGCGTAAACTAAAAATTGCATTTAAGTTATTGTCTTATATTGTTCTGTGTAAGCAATGCATTTGTCATCTCTACTGCAGTGTACATGTGGCAAGTGAGAGAGACACCAGCACACCAGCACCTGCACCTAGTACTGGTTACCACACTTCCCACACACATGTACCTACGCGCAAAAAACAAACATCTCGCTATCATTGGCTCCAGTTGTCCTATTTAAACCCCTGCTCCACAGCAAGAAGGTATTGCTGAAGTGGCGAGAGAAAGAGTATAACCAGAGAGGAAATGTCAAGTTCTTGCAAATAAATATCTATTTTGTTCCTGCGACTGAGTTCATCAAGAGTCATCAAATGAGAAAGATCAGGGAAGTGTCAAAGTACCTCTCTCATAACTCCTAAAATGTGTTACAGAGCTTAAAATAAATCCATAAAATATAAACAACATGCAGACAAACACAGAAAGTAAAAATAGTTAAATCCAGCATCACTACCTAGACAGCAATAAAAAGCAGTCCACTTAAACACTACTGTAACAAAATTATTGGTACCCTTCCACTTTTTCCAAAGAACTATCAATTTTCTTTGAAATATGTTGAAACTCACAGAGTTATTTCGTATCCACCATTCTTTATTTCACATTTCATAGAACAGAATTGTTGCTTTTGATTTATGACTTAACATATCACCAAAAAACAAGTGAAACATATGACAGTTGAAAATGGCACAGATTTAAATACAGGGACCCGTAACCTAATGCTTGGTAGCACAGCCTTTGGAGACAATAACTACAGTCAACTGCTTTCTGTAGCTTTGAATGAGATATTTACACTTCTCCACTGGTAGTTTGGTCAACTCTTCTTGAGCAAACTGCTCCAGATCTCTCCCTACAAGTTCCAACTCTTTGCACAAGTGTTCTATGGGTTTCAGATCAGGACTCATAAGCAGGCCACTTCTGTGTGTGTCAACAGTGTGACTTACATCCACAGCAAACGGTGCAGAAATCATGGCAAATAACTTGATCACACAAACACCTCATACTACTGCAACCCCTAATACACAGTGACACAGTTAATGGTTCAGCATACAAGGATGGATTATAGAGAGATGGAAACCGGGTTGGGAACACCTTGCTTCCAATAAGGTCCATGCACACACCTCACAGGAAACATCACCCTTTACAGGTAGTGCTGAGAAGTCCCCTTTTATAAGGACCATTCTCAATTATCTTAAACATGGAGCAGGTGGAAGATGCCACCAACCCCCCACCCCCCACCCTGTCAATTATGGTGTGTAGAATTCTACACCAGTTATCTCACTCTGCCACATTCACAAAAGAGCCATCTGAGGTTGTTGTTTGGTTTGTTGGCATACAGAGAATGTCTTGGGCAAGTACTCAATTTTATGGTCAATTCCAGGCTGCCAAATATAACTACTGGCTAAGCTTTTCATTTTTACCATATGCAGATGTCCTTCATGAAGTGCTGTGAGTACCCTTGGATGAAGCTTGGGTGGTACAATAACCTTTGAGTCCCATGTAATGCAGTCTTAGCAGTCTTGGCACACTGACAACTGTTCACAGTGAGTAGAGTATTCAGAAGGGTCTAGAACACCTTTGGAACATCATCCCCTAACTACTAGCTCCAAGATTTTTGCCATAGTTGGATCGCTGTTGGCCTCCTTTTTAATTAGAGAACTTGTGATACGCAATGGTTCCAGTTGTGACAGATGGACTAACATCAGCAACACACCTCAGCACGCTTGCAGGGCAAGTGTGAGAGTCCATCTGTATTCCCCTCTTGTCTTGTGCCCTTAAGCTCAATCTTGTCATCATGGGCACCTAAAAACAAAGGCCTTAGTGGGAATGGACTCCTCAGCATTGGCTTGTGTGATTACAGCTTGAGCTCCATCATCCAGAAACTGGTCCACATTTCTGTGACAGGTCAATTTGGATCCGAATTTCACAGTGTTTGTGAAACCACAACTTCTTTGGCACATGTTGATGCAAATCAGCTTTCATTAAATCCAAGCGAGATCTTACTAGTCTTCCCACTAAGACCTTTGCAGAGTTTGGCCAGTGGTGGAATGGGCAGTGTTCTGGTAAACAAAAAGAACATTTGCAATTTTCTCTGGCAGTAATGCTCTCTCACTTTCTCCATAGCCTTCCCAAGATTGGATGAAACACTCGAGCAGCCCATCCCTGTGAGCGTGCTGCGGCCAAGCCTGAGACACCCGTGTTAGGATGGAAAATGGTGACCAGCAGCTGATGATCTGTAACTAATGTGAAGTGCTTCCCAAATAAATTTTGGTGAAATTTCTTTAGCCCCCACACTACACTAAGGGCATCTCTGTCAATTTTTGCATTGTTTCTCTCTGCAGGAGTTAATAGCCTTGATGCAAAAGCTATTAGTCGCTCAGACCCATCAGCCAGTTTGTGAGCCAGAACAGCACTGATGCCATACTGGTGACGCATCACCAGCCAGGTCCAGTGGAAAATTTGGTGAGTCAATACTTTGTCTGATGTGATCAGCTCCTTTGCCTTTTTAAAAGTTTCTTCACAGCCATCTGACCATTTCCATGTTCTTCTGACTTGTAGCAGGCAATTCAATGGGTGCAACACAGTTGAGAGGTTTGCTAAAAATTTATATTAAGAGTGCACTTGGCTCACATTTTTAGGTCTGGGTGCCTCTAAGATGGCATTAATCTTTTCCTGTCATTTATGAAGGCCCTCTTTATCAATGATGTGTCCACAGTATTCTATGGAGTCTTGAAAGAATTGACACTTGCTCTTATTTGCTCTCAGTCTGAACTCTGCTAGCCTGTTGAGGACTGCTTCTAGGTTTGCCAGATGAGTATCATTATCACTGCCTGTGACAACCGAATAACACCGAGTGCCTGGAACCCCCTGCATGGCTGTCACATGGCAGAGACTGAAGCCACACCAAAAACTAACCTATTATAGCAGATTAATGTTATATTATTCCAGCTCTTGTGTGTGTTGATTGTGAGGTACTTTTTGGATGACTCTTCCATTTCCATTTGTACATATGCTTGTGCCAAATCTACCTTTGAAAAATGCTCAAAGATACTGATCTGCTGGCAGCACAGGATTTACTGTGACCTTGAAGTCTCCACAGATTCATACAACACATTTTTTCTTGATCACAGGTCTTGCCCAGTCAGGACTATTCAACTTTGGAGAGGATACCTTGGTCCTCTAGATGACAAAATTCTACCTTAGGGTGAACAGCATATGGCACAGGTTGTGCCATGTGGTACTTTGGCTGCGCATTGTTCTCTACTGCAGTCTGGGCGTTGATGTTTTGAAGAGCCTCAATTCCATCTTGAAATACCTCTGCTGAACAATCTAGCAATCAGTGTAGCTTTTCCTGTGTGGCACGTAAATTGTATCTTGGGGATGATCTGCATTGTCTTTAGACACTCCCGGTTGACTTTGATGCTATGCAGTCATTCGTGTCCAAATAAAAGTACACTTCCAGTTTTCAAAACGTACAAATGAGAGGTTTGAAATTGAATGAAATCATCTTTACTTTGAGTTTTCCCACCAGCACAATGTTCTCTCCCATATATGTTTTAAGTAGCACCAAGGTGCATTTCAGTTTCATAGTTGGGAATTTCTCAGTGTAATCTTTGTGCGAGATGAGTGACAGTGTTGACCCTGTGTTTAACTCCATCTTTAATTCAGCTACCTCAAACCGAGGGCTCACCCAGACCTCTTTGTGGTCCATCTCTTTAAGATAGTGGAGCTCCAGACAAGGCAAAGCGGCACCGTCTGAGTTACTGGAATCAGCCTCCTCCATCTCATGCCCATTTTTGTTTCTCTTATTAATTTTATATGGCTTCCTTCTTTTTCTGAAGGAATGACCACACAATATTGTTGAAATCTTTTCACATACGCTTCAAAAGCTTCCGTTTGTCCCAGACACTCATACTTTTTTGCCGTTTAAATTTTCATACTTACTCATTGTATCGTGTCCCCTCTGGTTGCAGGAAAGTGCCGACACCAAAAAATTTGTTTTAAACAGTCTTCTTCTTATCCCCTCGGGTGGTCAGTATACGACAGGTTTTCTAACACTCGTCACCAGTTCTGTTATGTTTTATATTTACGCAACACTAAGACTATTAATGTAATAAACAATAACTGATACGGTACTGCAATTGAAGTGATTCTTTATTTTTTGCTTGTCACAGCACACATAGACAAAAGCAGGTGCTCGTGCCAAACTTATGGTCAATAACTGTATTATGCAGCAACACAAAATGATCCCTTCAAATGCATAATTTCAGAATGGTCCAGTGTTTTCTTCTCATCCATTCTTGGTTGCTTTTCAAGGTATGTTTCAGGTCATTATCCTGCTGGAGGACCCATGACCTGCGACTAAGACGCAGCTTTCTGACACTGGCTGTATGTTTTGCTCCAAAATGCCTTGATAGTTTTCTGATTTCATCCTGCCCTGCAGCCAGTGCCAGAGGCTGCAAAACAACCCCAAAACATCACTGAGCTCCTCTATGTGTCACAGTAGTGAATAGTGTCCTTTTCTTTGAAAGAGTTGTTCTGTTTTCTGTTTGCATAGAGTTGATGTGTTTTACCAAGAAGCTGTAGTTTTGTTTTGTCTGTTCAAAGAACCTTCTCTCAGAAGGACTGAGGCTTGTCTACATGCATTTTGGTAAACTCCAGTCAGGCTTTTTTGTGTCTCTCTCGGGGTCTCCTAAACTTCTTGATAATATTGGCAACAGTTGCCACAGGAACATCAAGCTCTTTGTAGATGGTCTTGTTGCCTTTATGTTGAACATGCTTGGCTATTACCTTCTTTCTAACCTCCTCAGACAACTCTCTGCTTTTTTTCTCTATTCCCTGTTCAGTGAGATGCAGACAACCACAAGAAACCATCAGAGTGAGGACTTTTCTCCATTAAACTGCCTGAGTGAGTGACTACAAGACTGAAGATACCTGTAGAACTAACTAAAGGAGAACAGCCTATTTGAAGTATCACTACAATACAATTACATCTTATAACTTCTAAATGTACCGATAATATTGTCCAAGACATTTTAGGATGTTTTTGTAAAATAGGCATGAATTCAGTTTTTTTCACAGCTTCTTTGTTTTGTTTTGGTGCAGCTCCTAGACATTCTACTGAGTGCTTTTTTAAAGACACAAATAACTCCTGTCCTTTTTGTATTAAAATAACATTAAACTGCCATTTCCCAGCTGTTTAACTGAAACAGTACAAGTCATAGACCTCATAGGAGGGGGTATTTAATCCCACTGCATGGTTTGCAGGCAAAGTGAGGTTATGAGCAGTACTTCCCTAACCACGAAGTTAACTGGTCAAAGACTGAATACAACGAAGTCGGTCAGATTCAGAGGACACCATGTGTTTATTTGTTTTAGTCAAGACAACAGCAAACAGGATAAACGGTATTACAGAAGCAATTTTCCAATATTTCCTTTGTAACAGTCACATTTTTCATTCAGTAGATTCCTTTCTCCACAGCAATGTTCAACTCAGAGTAAAACTCATGACTTGCTTTGGGTTTTAGAATTTTTTCTTAAAATGTGGGGTCGTATCCAGGAATGTTTCATAGCCCAGCACACTAGGCTTTCATTGAAGGCTCTGGATCACCATGACTCTGCTCAAGATAAGCCATTAACAGTAACAGATGGCTGGATGGATGGATGGAAGGATGGATGTATGGAAGTTCTGCATAAATTTAAAAAGAGGTATAAATCAGGTTGTACAAAGGGGCTGCAGGTAACATTGGTTCCTTACAGCATGTGGGTGTCTGTCTGATCCCTGTTCGGCCGTTTCTCATGTTGGAACAAGTTAATTTTTTGGGGTCTAAGTCACAGTTGTTTGTAAAAGTAAATTGGTTAAGTAAATATTCATATAAAAAGCAATTCATGTAACTGACAGACATGAACATTGTGCAAGAACACTCATAAAAACACATCTACACAATCAGAACATACAGTGTTTAATGTTCTTTAGAGCCACTTGTTTTAAGCTCAGGCAGGAGTCATTGTTGTTATTAGTGATGTTCATTTTAAATCTGATATTTGGGTGCGACCCATAGCGCAGGCTCAGGGCTCCTCTCACCTCCTTGACCCGACAGCCAGTAAAGGCCAAACGACCAGAACTTCTTGGTTGCCTTCAAGTGTTAACAAGGCAACATCGCAAAAGGGGCTGGGAAAGTGCGCAACACCTCATTCGCACCTGTCTTATGTAAAGCCTGCTCCGTTTAATCTCCAAACGTCGGCATGACGACAGACCGCCTTGTCCTCGCTATGGGCACAGCAGCGACAAAACCGCTCGTCTCTCTCTGTCACCTTCCCCGCTGGCACAGAATGTGGCTTCAAGTCATGCAAACACTCGATAAATGTACTGCTATCTCTGCCTGCTTGCAAGTACAAATGGCTGTTGTTTAACCATTCCTTTCCGGAAGGACATGTGTGGCAAATTAACAGGAAGTTATTATTTGGGATGTAATCCTTACATAAACACTTTATAAGGATGTGGTGAAACCTCAGTACAACTGCAGTATTGTAAGGCTTTATTACAATATATGCCTATCATGTAATATATTAAACCGCCAGCTAAATTTAAGAGGTACAGTGTATATCCAATGTGGCCAGTAAATCTTAATATAAACCAGCAGCTGCCTCCAAAGAAGACGACACATTAAGAAAATATGTTTGCGTATTTAAAGTAACATTCAGCCTACAGTGAAAACCTGAAGCAGAAAAAAATAAGTTGTCAATGTGGATTTTATTTGAATTGGAGACGATGGAATCAGGTGAGTCTTTTTTTAAATTAAAGATAAAAAAGAGCCAACTTTCCACCTGCATGGAGGTAATGGAGCTTGTTCACACCCTGGCTGCCTTCGTGCTCTGGCGGACATCTTGCATTGGTTAAAGCACCGAATGAAGTGCACTTCTGCCAGGAGAAGTTGAGTAGAGGAGACAAAGTGTGCTGACACCGCCCCCTCAAAATCTGGACAAAACTAAGTAAGTGATCAGTAAGATTGCCTGTGGAACCTTCTAGAACTTGCCACATATAAACGTATGAGAGAAGTAGCCTCACAATCTAACACAACTCAAAGTTTTATCTGAGACGTAAGGAATGCAGGAGCGGTGTATGGAACCCCGCCAAGGTCCGAACTCCAGAGAAACTGCCGCTCGAGACATGATTGTAGACACCAGAGGCCTGAGGCCGCTCTGTCTCCACCAGAGACCTTGCCTGTTCAGCAAGTGATGTTGCAAGAACTTTTTCAGTTTGGAGCAAATACATCCGACGACAAATAAGGCACGATGGCATAAATAGACCCCAGTGGCCATTGCATCACATCTGATGCAAAAAAAACGCCTCATATACCTTGAATTTTGTCTTGTGTTTATAGATTAATGACAGGTCTCTCTGGTTTAAGTTCCTTTCTAAGGACGTGTTTGATTCACCAAAGTTCACACACAGGTTCAGTGCAACACAAATGTATGGACTGTTGGCACACCAGCGTTTGATACCACAGATCAGCCAAACTAACACAAAAACATGATTAAAATGCCAAAAAGTCCACCTTATCTCCTTTTAAGTTGAAGACACTGTCACTGGATGCATCTGACACCATTCCTTCGATGACTGTCTGATCTTAAAGTTGTCACTTTAAGAAACTAAAGTCAAGCAAACTAAACCATCAAGAAACAATACAGTATTGACATGACAAAAATCACTCCTCGCAACAGACCGATTACATTGAACAGCAGCTTCCAAATGATGCATCCGTTGACAAAAGGGACTTGTTGGAGAGGCAGATGGTGCTTTCAAGATGGTAGGAACATCCATACTTGACACTCCTCACTCACAAGCATAGTCATATACTTTCATGTCTTACCACCAGTTCTGGGAAGGTAACATGTACATCTACTTACATTACAAACAGATTTAACAAATGTTATATACAAAAGACAAAAGCCATGAAAATAGAGAGAAATGGTAATAAACTTCAGCACTTCATTAGCAAATGTCATTCTACCCACAGATTCTTCTAAGATTGGTCAAGCCTGGAGAGAAACTCATATTGTTACCACACCACCACAATTTTGGTAGAAATTTAATTTTTCACCACTTAGAAATGCAGCAACTTTTTTTTTTTTAAATGCTGTGGTTGTGTGACTTTTCAACAATTCCCACAGCATGAGATTATGATGACCCATAGACATCTGAGGGACGGTTCAGTCTGTAAGTTCTGTTGCATAACAAGACACGTAGAACTTGAGTACAGAACTAGCATATTACATTGGTCAGTATTGCATTTTGCTGATGAAAGCATTAAGAAAATGTTTGTGTCATAATTTTGGTAATAATAATGCTGGAGTGTGAAGCAAACTGTGCAAAGAATCCACTTCGTGCCAGTGATGATAGTATGGTTAACTGGCATGAGTAGGACATCAGCACATAAGTTCATGTGATCGTTCACAAAGATAATTCTAGTAGCTCACGACACAGAGCGTTGAATTTTTGAGAGGGGGAACTATGTTAGGAGACTCAGTTGCACGTGTGCTGTGTTCACAGTTGTAAGAGTGTGTGTCGGGGGGGGCAGTGCAAATATAGTTAAAGTATCTGTTGGGCAGGAGAAGTAGGGGAGCTTATTGTCTGTCCTATACCTCCATCCAAGGAACTGGGTCTCATCTGTCTTGGTGGGAATGAAAGCACCAAAAACCCAAGCTGGGTTCTTAACGTGTGACTGAGTACCTTAGCAGGTACCACGATCTCTCAGTTACTTTATGGTAAACAGGGTTTCTGTGCTGTAGCTCGATCTGTTGGGGAGTCAGTGAGCTTCAGCTATGTTTTGGTATTTTTGTACACATCAATCAGTGTTGTAGTACTTGCTAGCAGCACTTTACCTTCAGTTACTACATCTTCAAGTCATTCTCCAGGCTACAGTCCAAGAAGACATTTACATCTTTGCTCATTAGCCATTCCAGCCATTGTTTCTATGGTTGTGTGTCTGGGTTATTAACATATTGAAAGATAAATTTGTTCCACAATTTCAGCTTCATTGCAGAGAACATGAAAATTCATCTGTGCTGTGTCATGCACGTCCCCGTTCAGTCCTGAGAAACACTTCTGTCCCTGCTACAGAGGAATATGGAGCATCAATTACATTTTGCAGTTAGGAAGTCATAACGTCAAATATTTCTAACAAATAAAGATGAGGAAACTTTTGTGCAGATGGCGTCAGAATGGCCCAACTGCCGTTTTATGTATCTCAAGCAAGTTTCATTGTAGCCTTTACTGAACAATGGTTTTCTTGCCAAAAAGCATCACATTTGAGATGCTGTTTTAACACTGACAATAAGTCATGGGGGTTTCTGGTGACCTCTTTGAAAATTCTTTCTGGTTCACTACAATTTAGAGGTGTGTCCTGGTCAATATTAGGTTTTGCCCATTAAACCTTCTACATCATAACAATGGTCCTGGCTATTTTTCAAGTACATTTAAGGCCTTTAAAAACTTTTTATATCCACTTCCTATTCTATGGAATGCTATATTAGAGGTTTTTAGTAGTATAGCCCTAGCACCTAATGGTTCCGGGATAGACTCTGGACCGCCCAGACCCTGCTCAAGATTAAGCAACAGATGATAATGGACATGTTAATAATAGGAACTTTACTGCCCACACCTGATGTTTCACTTTGAAATCCACTACAAGCAGATCATCACCTGCAGCAAAAACTTTCTGCGAATTTGCCAGCATCAGTACAGCACAGGAGGGAGCTAATTAGCATAATGCGTTATTTGGAATATGGAATTAGTTGCGTTTGCTTGTTTACAGTTTATATCATTAAGTGACGGGCATAGTTAACCAAAGCCATTATGTTTTGATTACTTTTTCAAAATATTTGTACATTTATTTTTCATTTAGAGATTTAATATTATAATTTGTGAATAAAAGAAAAACTTAACTGGCCTTGACCTAATAAATTATTATTATTATTATTGTTGTTGTTGTTGTTGTTGTTAGCAGCAGTAGTAGTAGTAGTAGTAATAGTAGTAATAGTAGTGATAGTAGTATTAGTAGTATTAATAATATTATTATTATTACAGCAGCATTAGTAGTAACACTACTAATAGTAGTTACTAGTAGTTAACTAATAGTTACTAGTTATTAGTAACTAAGTTATTAGTCAATAAGTCATTTTGAGTTATTAGTTATTAGTAGAACTTATTTGCAATAAAATGTTGGTGTTGTACATGTTTTTGTCTCACTGAGATGCCCCAATCTCCCCTTATCGTGGCTGGTGCATGTATTTGGTTGAGGGAAATCACCGAAACAGTCCTCAAAAATGCATACCAGTAGAAACCTGCTCTTCAGTCACATGAATGAACTCTAATTGCCCTTGAATTGCATCTGTGCTACATCTTCAGTTTGCCAGCGCTAAACGCTTCGTGCCTTCGAGATGTTACAAGCTTGAAGACACTGGGGCAGTGAAGTCACATCAGTGTATCCCTGCTGGCAGCTGGACAGTCTGGGCACAGAAGGCCAGTGTGTTTTTTTCGCTAGAGAAGCATGCGTTGCGCAAACATTGTATTGTAGCATTTGTTGCTGGACCCCACATGCACACAGCACCTGCAGGCAGGTCGTGCCTCGTGCAAAAACACAATTGGACATCACACGCAAATTTTACCCAATCAACCTGCTTTGTGAGGCTCGGCAGCTAATCGATTGTCGCCTCCTTATCCAGCCGCAAACAAGTGCTTTTGCGGAAAACATAATGCAATCATAACAGCGTGGTGAGGCGAGCCGTATTTTAAACAGTGGCAGCTCATAACACGCATACGCTTCACTGACACTTCACTTCAGTAACACTGAGGCCCGATCAAAACGAACACACAACTCCGAGCACCGGCACTCAAATGTGTTCAAAATGTGAAAGGACTTCCTTTTCACGATGAATTCCGGCTGTGCCGTCCTTAACAATGGGCCACTATTATAGAAACTGAAACCAGCCTCACAAGTACTTCACACAGGCTTCAGCAGCACTTTATCCTTGGTATTTGACAGCAGGTTTTTAAGGGCCCTTAAAAGATTGTTTCCAATGTCCAGAAGACTCTGGACATAAACTGATCGTTTACTGATTGTAAATTTAAATGTGCTTGGAGATGTGTGACATGTCCCAAGGTGGCTGTGGCCTCCTGGCTCCCAGCGAACTGGGAAAACAGAGTAATCTTAGATCTAATCCTGCCATGGAGGTGAAGAGAGAGCCTTAAGGACAGCCACCTTGTAACACAAGTCTAACTTTGTTTAATATGTTCACAGTGGACCGAGGAGGACAATGCTCCTCTATTACCACACTATTATAAGACCATCAGACTGAGCTCCCCTGCAATGTGACACTCTTGACCAACTTGTCCCTCAAAGACTTGCAGCAGAAGGATCTGCAGTTACTCTCACTGCCAGTGGGGCTCTGATGCTACATAAAGCTGCTATAGAGAATTTGTGATCAAGTGATATATTAGCAAAACATTTGGCTTTCAGAATTATTCTTCTGCCAATAAGCAGCAGTGAAAAGGATGCTTGACCCTTTGGAAGTGCTTCTACTATTTCTTTTAAGCTCTTTTTAAATCTAGTTTTCATAGTGGGTTTGAAAGTGTGAGGGCAAACGGTGAAGGAACTGCATGAAATTATGATAGGGTGAGCTGGATGGCACATAGCCTCAGGTCCAAATGCCTGTGCTGATTTTTCACGATGACCAGTTACTGTACCATGGCTGTAACTGCGATGACAGCAATGATGCTGCTGTGCTTACGATAGGTAGGAACGACGGTGCCGGTCTGAAGGTTGTAGGCCGTTTCATGTGTTTGTGAGCTGCGTATCTATGTTTGCCTTGTGCCACGTATGCCAGCACACACATTCCCAGGTCAAGTGGGAACACTAGATAATAAAATGGGAGGACCAGTGATGTGATGAAATGGGTGTGGAGAAGTTTCATCGAGTTCATATAAAATGATTCAGATGTACATTAAATCTTTATGAGTGAAGGTACAACACGTAATTGAATGCAGTCAATAAAAGTAGAAATCCAATATACATTTTTCAGTGTTGCCAGTGTTATATTTATATAACATATCTGCTAAGTGCCTCAAACAGATTTTCTAGCCATGCTCTGATCAAGAAAATGTACATAGTTGCGAAAGACTACAAATTATCCTTATGATGTTTTTGTTCCCTAGAACCCAAAAAACTGTAACCGAGTCCCTAATTTTACTGACATACCTCACTGACATAAGACATGCAACTCACGTTAAAATGAGGAAAAGCATATTTTCTTAAAAAAAGTGCTATGCATCTCTACAGAAGACCTACAAAGCTGCCACCCTTTCAAGATGAGAAAATCCTGGGACCACTAACATGGTCTGCTAAAATACATGCCTCATCTTCTCCTTTCTCGAGGAAAAAAAAAAAAAGCAGACAGTAAATACGAAACCTCCTTTCCTCAAACTGTATTTTGAAGGTCTGAGTTCAAAGAAGTCCATGCTCCGGTTTCTCCTAGAAGCATCCAGCTAATGCCATTACTCACCCTTTCCCCTTTTTCATATGAGGATTGTGACCCTTCCTCCTTCACCGTTTCCTCCGTCTGATTGTTTTTCCTATTCATTAATCAGATCGCTTCAATCTGCCTTCGGAATCAGATGCAATTCCAAAGTTCAGTCGTCATCTGAACCTAAACACAGCGTGATAAATAGGGGGGCACGAGGGAACGTGTCAAGCGGGCCTTGATTACATTAAACTGTGGTTTCATTAAGTGATTACTATTAAATATGTCCCACTGAGAGTTCATATTGCACCAGAGAGATGGTCGGTGATTATCACAGACTTCCAGGAGGAAACCGTTGAATCACTTCGCTAAGTAGCACCGCAGCGATTAGGTCGGCGAACTAATGATAACCCTAACACCTTACAGTAGCGTTGGTGTTTCCATTATGACAGATGTATTATCATATACATCTGTCTGGCTGGAAGTGCTGATCAAAATGCAGATTCGTTCCATCCCCTCCTGACTCTCCCACATCCTGGCACGTATGAGGTGAGTCCTTTGAGCTCCTTAACTGGTTGTGCTGTTAGGTCAGCTACCTATCGTGTGCCTGGACCGAAACATCTAGACGACTACTGAAAATCTGGAGAAACCGCTGCCACTTTTTCTTCATGATCTTGAGAGAATATGCCCGGTAATCGGTTGTCCTGTAACAATCTTCTTTCTAGTTCCACGCCACACATATGCAGTGCTTTGTTGCTTGTTTACCTTTTCTTACACTTTTTTTAACTCTGCACTATTGTTGTTGTTAAGGCTACTTTGTTATGTGAATGAGTAAGAAGAGGGAAACAGGAAAAAAATGGGTATATTGACCAGAACTGAGCATAGTATTCAAACACAAGACTGACATAAAAAGTAAAAACTTTCAATAAATAAATAAATGGCATCGTGCTACTCTGATTCGAAGTTACACTGTTTATTTTTCCAAACTACTAGTAGGTTCCGCAGTTTCAATACAGGTATCAGCTTAGGAGCAGAAGTCAGAGATGTAATGGCCAGTGGGATGTTTATCAGTGTTCCTGGGCCCACAAAGTCATCTCCATGTTTGTTCAAGTAAAAACCCATCAAAATGGAGATAAATAATAACACTAATATAAAAAACAAATGTTTCCTTTCATTAATAACATGCAGCAATATAACAGCAACAACAAAAACAACAACAACAACAACAACAACAATAATAATACCCTGCAATGGACTGGCATCCCATTCCGGCTGTGTTTCATAGTCTAGTGCCCTCTACTTCTGGGATGGTCTCCAGCCTGCTGTGACCCTCCTCAAAATAAGTGCTTAATGATAATGGATGGATGGATTTAATATCTGATACAGAACAGTAAGAATAACATGAGAAGGTAGATAAGCCTCATTTTGGGCTTCATAAACATGTCAGTGTTTGATCAGCGATTGTTCCATTTTTCCACAAAAGAATGCCTGTTACACAATTAACAGTTCCCACACATTTCATAATGTTTTCTTCAGCCAAATGAAGTGTAGTTGGTGCAGAAGAAAAGTTTGTCGCTTTGCGTCTGTCACCACAGGCAAGGCAGTCAGTTGCATCAGTGCTAACCGCCTTTTGGTTTTTTAGCTTTCCTGACACCTTCATTACATTCTTTACCACTTCCTGGAAGTTAGGGGCCATGATTCACTAGATACACTAGATAAAGAGGAACGAAATCAGAATATCACACATGAGAATCAACCAGCAGATTTTAAAATAAAGGTGCAAAGATAATAACTCTTATGTTATAGTTCACTGTGGTTTTTAAATATAGTTGCAACAGTCGATACAGAATGGTATGAAAAATAAATAACATCTTACAAGCTGCAGTTTTCTGGGTAGAAACACCTTGTTGATGAAAGAGGTCAAAGGAGGATTACCAAACTGGTTCAAGCTAACAGGAAGGCTACAGCAACTCAAACAGCATAAAGCCATGGACCCAACCTGCCTTGGGTAAACATTTCAAGCTGGTGGAGGTGTAATGGTGTGGGGAATGTTTTCTTGGCACACATTGGGCCCCCTAATACCAACTGAGCATCATTTGAATGACACAGCCACAAATTGGTCACAATGTATCCATCTTCTAATGACTACTTCCGGAGCCTGATAATGCTCCATGTCCCAAAGCAGAAGTCATCTCAAATTGGTTCCATGAACATGACAAAGAGTTTAGTGAACTTCAGTGGTCTCCTAAATCAACAGATCTGAATCCAATAGAGCACCTTTGGGATGTAGTAGAAGGGCAGACTGGCTGCTAATAAAGTAGCAGGTGGTTGTTTGTGTGTATGTATATGTATATATAGGTACAGTACTGTGCAAAAGTCTTAGGCACCTGTGGGAAAAATGCTATAAAGCGAGGATGGTTCCAAAAATAATGCCATGAATACTTATTAATCAATAAACCTTCTAAAAAGTGCAGAAGACAAAAAAAACCTCAATCAGATCAATATTTGGTGGGACCACCCTTTGCATTTAAAACACCATCAATTCTCTTATGCAAACTTGCACGCAGTTTAAGGTAGAGGTTGGTAGGTTCTTCTAAACATTTTGAGGAACTGGCCACAGTTCTTCTGCAGACTTTGACTGTCTCTGCATGTCCTCCCAGACTGACTTGATCATGTTGAGATCAGGGCTCTGTGGGAACCAGACCATCTGTTGCAGGATTCCTTCTGTTTGCTGAAGGTAGTTCTGTATGACTGGGATTGGGTGTTTGAGGTCATTCTCAGGCTGCAGAATGAATTTGGGACCAATCAGAAACCTCCCTGATGGCAGATAAGAATCTACCTGTACTTCTCAACAGACATTCAAGTTGCATGCCTAATACTTTTGCACAGTACTGTATATGTATATGCATATGTATATGTAAAGCTCAGTTACCCACATGCTGCACTGTCCAACCGCCTGGATTAACAAGGTCCATGTCAAAGGCTGGGACCCAGTACAGTTCAATTATAAGTGGGCTATGGGAAACAATCACAAATGGACAAGAGACGATAACAGAAACATCAGGAAGAAGGAATATGACAACCTGGAGAAATACCAGGGATTGAAAGAAGAAATGAAAGGAATGTGTAAGGTGAAAACCAAGGTAGTCCGATAGGTGAAAAGAGGCACTTGGAGCTGTGACATTATTTGTGTGTATACACAGTTTTATATACACATACATAATACCACATACAACTGTAGAGTACAACAACCTGTAAGGAACATACTTATCCAATGTCCTTACAGTAACTGCAGACAAGAATGACTGGTGATGCAACCTGCTAGAGCAAACTTTGAAAATTTCCCCTGGCTCCCATCTTGTTATTCGTAGCTTGGTAAAGGATATTGCAGCCCATACTGCTAAGGATCCCATACAATGACGATGTGACCAGCTCACCTGCACCTCACCATCACTTTATTCACCCGACACATGTCCTACACAATGTTGTTCTTAGTAGTATAACCTTTCTCAGGTGCTACTAATGGCACAACAATACCCAGGATAGGGAGGGTAGCCACTAAGACTTGGACCCCAGAGGTTTATTTTTCTCTTTGCCTTCTGCTTGGGAGTTTTTTGTTTTCTTCTTTTCAGTTGCTGGCAGGGTTACTCTTTTGCACTTATACCCTGTATAGCTGCCCTTACTAACTCATAACCTTTTTCTATAGCTTCACTATATACTTATGACCTGTCCCGTTATCCTAATGTGCTTTTCAGCACTCTGAGTCACTGTGTGAGAAGAAGTGCTACTTAAAAATAAACTGAATTGAATTGAATTAAATTGATTACAACAGTGATCACCTGTGTATCAGTATTTATCTAAATGGAATCTAAATGAAAGCACACTGCATTTCACAACATACATGAAGCAGCATAACTTTTAACACTTCATTTAATTCACTTACTATATTAATATATTCATTTTATTAATTTTACCCTGTCCTCATTCATGGACAGGTCATCTGATGAACCAGATGTTTTTTTTTTAACCTCCCCAACACATATTATTGTACTTGCTGTGCCTCTATTACTGCGTATTTTTTTGTGAAAATAAACCAACCTAAACTAATGTAAGCTTTGTGTGCACGGCGTCACGAAAAGCTACAATCAGGCTGAAATGTTCTGCAATTTTGTTGCGTGCCAAAGCGGCGCTAACAGATGCGCAAAAAATAGGCAAACATCAACTGCTGGCAATGCAGAGGAAACTTATTTGCACCTGCTGCAAATAACATCACAGCACTCCAGGTTATTAAGCCTGAAACAAGTAACAGATGCCTGAATCTAACCACTCGTGCTAAGATTACAATATGGATCTCATATGAGCTGACCCAGCTATCACATACAATCACTCAACATAACCTTCACCGTGGATGAAATTGCAGTTAGGAGGAGAGGAACAATGGAGTCCCTGATTGGAGGGGCAAGTGCTTTACAGGGTGTGGACAGCACCACCCCCCGTGATGTACAGCTTCGTGGCAGTGTGGTATTACAGCACACGCAGGGGCAAGAAATTACATGGGAGCTGATTGTGATCAGAGACGCGCATTTAAGTAGCTTGAGCCCCCACACAAGGAAATACCTGAACAAGAGATTAAGATAACTTCAGCAGGGGTTTCTCACGCCTCATTTGTTATTTTACTTTCAGACGACTTTCTTTCGATGCCATCCGAAGCCATCTCTTGGCTTTCTGTGATATGCTTCACACGGGTTTCGCTTAGGTTGAAATGTAACAACCACAAGGGCCTAGGAAAATACCGCATCTACAGGGAGTGGGACGCACAATTGCTATATACTGAATAAGTGAAGACAATGTAAAGGCAAAAAAGAAGAAACTAGCAGGGAAACCCTGAGGGTAAAAAAATCTGCCTATACTTTTCATATAAGATTTTTGATATTATTTTAAAATCAATTTAGTCCTCAATTAAAGGCATCTAGTCTCAGCTCATAGCCTACAGAATTGGGTCTGGTACCACACAAGGCCCATAGATATTAAAAGTGCTCAAGCTGAGACACCATTTAATAATAAACCAAGCACGCTGCTCTTTGACATTGAATATAATAGTTCCTGGCATAAAGTCAAACTCTTAACACGACGGTTCAAACATTTAAAAAGAAGAATCCGTAATAGAAGGTAAATTTCAGTTTATAAGAATGGCAACAAAGGGAACACATTTGTCACTGTAAATGAATATCAAAATGGAACTGGAATGTTCCCTGGCAGCAAGGCTGGTCTCAGAGACACTCTGGGATATTAAGGCTCAGCTAAATAACAAACAAGTGTAAAATCTTGCTACAAGAGCTAAGACGGTAAGCAGTGCAACACAAAGAAGTACAGTAATGTGAAGAGAGCTGTAAGCAGTGAAAGAGGAGCTCCTCCTGTGGGACACAACTGTACTCTAAGCAGACTGAGAGCCTTCTAGACACCTTAACCCATCGGCCCCAGAGATCTCCCCCTAACCCTCTCCACCTAAAACAAACCCTGCTCCCAACACAACATGTCACAGAGGTAATCTGTATTTCCACAAGAATCGGTCAAAAATTTCAGAACATCCTTCCATCTTTGTGAACTGCTTGGCCTGGTCTGGGCCACAGCAGTTAGGAACCAATCCTGGAAGGAATGGACACCAAGCTATGAAAGAGCCCCTGGACAGAACACCAATCCATCGCAGGGTGCCCACACACAAAAGGCAATTTAGAGTCACCAGTTAACCTGAAACATGTGTTTGGACTGTGGACAGAGACCCACACAGACACAGGTAGAACATGCAAACTCCACACAGAATAAGGGGAGCAACACTGCTCCTAGGTATGAAGTGGGAATTTAGTGGAGATTTCATACCCTAGCATAAAATACTCCATTATTATAAGTACTGGGAATTTATGGTGTACTTCATTATGTGTTGAGAGCTGTGAAATATCATATGCTGTATGTATTGTTTTTGATGTTTGCTGACTATGTGTCAAATTCATGCCTGCATGATTCCGTGTTAAAGGCTTCTGTATTTAACTATTGTCATGATATGTAACCTTTAAAGTTTTCTAGTTGGACTACAAGGGGTCGAGGTTGTGGTATATAAGGAGGCCCTTAGTAGAGCCGAGAAGCATAAGGTACAGTGGGAAGCCTTAAAAACTGAAGGCCAACAATTATACAGTTTTTGTCCATTGTGTTGTGTATGTGTGTGTGTGTGTGTGTGTGTGCGCTTTATGTTATGCTTCTCTTTGTGAAGACCTTTAAATATTGTAAATAGCTCAGCACGTTTCAGAAGAACATAAAACTTTTCCACTTGCACTGCGTATCTTTTTGACTTTGCCGTGAAAGGAACCTGTGAGCCCAAAGAGACATTACTTAAGTCAGTGTCTATCTATGACTGTCTATCATCCTGCTGATCCACCTGATGTGGTACCATGTAAGGTTGTGCTGGACCTATAAATATATTCCCATGTATCTCCTCTCCTTGTGTCACTCCATTGGTTTCCTGAAGCTGCACACATCTAGTTTGACATTCTGATTATGGCTTACTTGACAGTCAAAGGATCTGAACCTCAACACCTACTTGTCACCACCCCTGGGATGATTCCCTAGGTGACCAGCTTGTTATATTAGGCTTTAATAGAGTGAGACTCACACCAGATGGTTATGGAATCTCTAGCAGCATGTCTGCTGTTTTTGTTGTTCTTTCTTGTTCTTCCTATATTCTACATACCTCCTGGGTTTCCAAAGTCCTCAGTCTTTGTAGGCCGTCCTGATCTGCAAGTCCACCAGATCTCTGAGTCTTCTGTTTTTATCGTGTTCAGCTTCCCTGGTCTTTGTTGCTCATCACTTCATGGAGTATTTTACTGTAAATAAACTCCTGTACTTGAGTTTACTTTTAACATAAACCCTAGTGACCCAAGTGTCCTCTTGCCACAAACTATGTTCAGTTGCTACAGACGCTCACCCCCTATCACTGCATCTAGTTGCTAGGTTGTCCCCCATATACAACCTCCCTTTTATTTTATTTGCAACAGATGTGAAAGCCAGTAGAGATCAGGGAGGAAGCCACAAGAGACAAGAGTTACGGCGGGATTCAGGTTGAGGCACCCAAACCCGTCTCCATTTCGGATACGGCGAGCCAGAACCTGACTGCCATTCAGATTAAGTTAAAATAAAGCTTAGTTCAAAAGACCATCTGCATCTGACTCCTCTTGCACCGAACCAGCGTTTCACAATCACTTATCTGTATATCCTTGACACTGCAAGATTTGCTCAATTTCTAAATCTTAGCAAGAGCGCTGTCCTCTACCTCTGGTCATTCTTCTGTCCCTCTCAGGTGAGATCAAAACTCAAAAGCCAGTTTTTTGTGGCTTTGTCTCTGATGTGGTGGAACAAAATCTCTGTGTCCCTCAAAACTGTTGGATCACTTTCAGCAGTCAGGTGTGTCAAAACACATTTTTTGACTAACTTCTGACCACTAAAAATGGGCAAAACTAACAAGCCTAGCTTCCCAAAAACAGGCTGAGCTTCCTAGTGTACCTTACTACAAAATCTGATCGATAGATAGATAGATAGATAGATAGATAGATAGATAGATAGATAGATAGATAGAGCTGAAACACCTCTAGGTCTAGCAGTCTTCTTGATACGTCAATTTAGTTTTTCTTAGCAAAAGACAGTCAGTTTAATAATTGGACATTAAGCTAAATCTACAGGCTGCCTGTCACAAACAGAAGGAAAAAGAGTGACAGCTGCTTCAGAATTATTTCTTGGCATGCTATTATTGCAATTATATGTATAGTGAAACTGTTGCTCATTTCTGGTACTATTCTCTCTGTTTTGTTAAATATGAATGGCTATACTCACTGAGTGGAGTAGATGTTAAATCTGTTCCAGAGAACTTGATTTTGGTGTACCTGAATGTTGTAGCTACACTAAGTTGCCAAACCCAAATATTATCCACTCCTGATGTCATATGTATGTCCAGAGAATAGCAGTGTGGGCCACCTGTACTTAAAGTCTTGAGAAACATCTTTTACATGTTAGTTAAAAATTTGTGTTCCTGGAGGTCTGGCAGGTGAGTGAAGCGTGTAACCAGTGCAGAATATACATTATTCACATTCATAAAGCAGTCACGCCAGTCATAGTCCACCTTTACAGAAGACCTAACACCATCGCTTTTCTACCCAACAGATGAAAGTTACTACTTAACCCTTCAAAACATGACTTTGTCAGTATCCACACGAGGTGAACATTGGGGTGTTAGTGAAAACTTACTAATAACAGAACACATTCCCAACTCTCCCAGACTCACGGTGCACAGGATGGTGAACAGAACATAGAGATGTTCTCTGTGGATTCTGGAGGCAGAAACACTTAATGGGCTGAATGATCTGGCACTTGCAGCTGGGAGGAGAGACGGTCTCAAATTAAGTCTGTGCCGAGGTTCGTCTCGCACAAAACAAACATGTCGTTTCCAATTCCAGGAGAGCAAGAGAGCAAATTTCCCTGGCTGTTTCTGCAAGGTGGGAGGAGAATGAGACTGCAGTGATATGAACCGGCAATTAATTATCAGGAAAACTCTGGTTTGTTAAGGTTAATCCAAGCTGGCATGTAGCACCGAGGGCCAAGGGTGGCAAAGCCCGACCCAGACCAGGAGAGAAACTACTGCTATAAGGAGGCAGAAGACCCCTCAGCTAACTGCTCAGTGTCTGATACTCAGCATCTGCAAGAACCTACTTATGGAATTAGACACACGAACCACTGATCTCCTGTACAGTATTGTCACAGATATGACAAATAGTATGAGACCAGCACGCAGAATGTGTGCTGCCCCTGGCTGACCTCACAACTATAACCAGAAACTAGCATTTTAATTTAGTGGTTAAAGACAACCATTTAATAACTGAGAGTTGCCAGTTTAGTCCTAGGAAGGACTTCATTTATACATTGTACACAGTGCAGCCTCCTTGAGAAAATAAGATTTTTGGTCCACTTACAGTACTGTGCAAAATTCTTAGGCACCTGTGGGAAAAATGCTACAAAGCGAGGATGGTTCCAAAAATAATACCATGAATACCATGAATATTTATTAATCAATAAACCTTCTAAAAAGTGCAGTAGACAAAAAAGCCTCAATCAGATCAATATTTGGTGGGACCACCCTTTGCATTTAAAACACCATCAATTCTCTTATGCAAACTTGCACGCAGTTTAAGGTAGAGGTTGGTAGGTTCTTCTAAACATTTTGAGGAACTGGCCACAGTTCTTCTGCAGACTTTGACTGTCTCTGCATGTCCTCCCAGACTGACTTGATCATGTTGAGATGAGGGCTCTGTGGGGACCATACCGTCTGTTGCAGGATTCCTTCTGTTTGCTGAAGATAATTGTGTATGACTGAGATTGGGTGTTTGAGGTCATTCTCAGGCTGCGGAATGAATTTGGGACCAATCAGAAACCCCCCTGATGGTAGATAAGAATCTACCTGTACTTCTCAACAAACATTGATTTTGCATGCCTGACACTTTTGCACAGTACTGTACATTTTAGCTGGATGCATAGGTACAATTCTGATAAAAAGGCATAATTCTGTAGCAGCTCTGTAATAGTTATGAACAGAGGCTAAATGAACAACTAGTAACACAAGAGCCTTTGATCGATTTTGAAACTTCAGTGCAACCGTGAATAATTTAGAAGCTCTTCCTGGTTATTGGAAATAACTCATACGAACAAAACTCTGCATTGTACAAGATTTAATGTTCCTCAGTTGCTGACAGGGTCATATGTTACTGAAAGTGTGAAACTGACACTACAGCAAAAAGCACTTCCTGAATAATATGTCGCAATAATACTCTTTTGTGAAACTTAAAAGCACAGCCACATTACTATAGTCTTCCATCTCGGCCCTGCCACAGACTGAAGTGTGCGTGTGTTTGTTCATGGCGTTGGCCACTTGTTTTTCATTCACCACGTGAATCAGGATACACATGGGTACTGATGGGTGCCGTGTGATGTAACCATTGTCATGTTCATCAGCGTGTTAATCATCCACCATTACCATCAGCACCATAATCATCCCTTCAAGTAAGCAAGACCTGCACTTCTTTATATTCATATTCTGTTCCAAAATATAATACAGAGGAATGCTATTAATATCCCGTTTTCTCTACGGCGCTTTTCGTAGACATGAGGAACGAACTGAGCGTGGAGGCGCTCACAGGCCTGTCTGGCAATTGGCCGGGTCCATCTGCTCCCACAGGTTGCTCTTTGCGTTCACGTGTGCGTCTCACGGGAAACACATACACACAGACACTCCTCCATCAAGCACTCAGCCAAATGTGGCCGGTTCTGATTCACGCAACAGCCCGTACGTGGACCCCTGATCGTTCTGGTACGTTCCAAGTATTTGCTGAGTCAGACCTGCAGGATATGAGTCAAGATGCCTGTTTGTGTCTCACACACAGAAACACATGTGTCCAGAAGCACATTTGCAAACAGGCACTTGCACAGTATCCACACGTGTGCTAAAAAAAAAAAGAACAGGCTCACAAAGCTCAGACATATGAACCTTGGATGTATATCTCTGCTCACAAAATGCTTGAAAACACTGCAAAAGTTTGCAAAAGAAACTGTTTAGCTTCTAACTACTTGACTAAGTCATTTATGCATTTGTTGAGTTGTGTCATGAGCTCACCAGCCAGGTTAGACAGAAGGACCCTGCTTGATCAAAATGTTCTTTCTTTCCATGAGCAATTTAGTTTGAATCAATACATTTTTCACGTTGTAGACAGGGATTGCCTGGTTTCCTCTCTGGCAAGTTCTGAAAGTGATCAGAAGCTAACTGCAGGCCACCAAAGTCCTACTCCAACCCAGGCTTTATTTTTATTATTTGGAAATTCATTTCCCAAATGCTTGGTGATATACTGTGAGAAGAGGAACCAATACTTTGCTTCAACATCAAAGCAAACCTGCTGCTACTGGTGGTGGTGGTGCTACACTGCATCTCCTCACCAATAGCAGTACCAGTCCACATAAGTACCTAAACTGGATTCGCCCTCTGGGCTGTAGTATGGGGATGGGGACAATCTGGTCAGTGCAAAATCGGTCTCAGTTTTTTGTTGGCTTTATAAGCTTTATACATCTTGCCGGCCATATTAGCCCTATTAGATGTACGAACTCCACAGACTCATTTGCCCAGTTTACCCTCCTGCCTGCAGTGGCTGTACTGGCTTTGTTGGATAAGCCAGACCACACTTCCCAGCCAGGGTTTTTGGAAAAAGCACTAAAACACGATGGTTACTCTGGAAGTGGTTCAGAAAGGCCCTTGTTATTTCCCAGGAGAGTCGACTGTTGCTGGAGGACAGAGGAGAGATGAGAGTAGAGTCAGCATGATTCAACTGAAAAGCAATAAGCCCTCAGCTTTTAAAGTTCCCTTTATTCATCACCATGCTGCTCATTTAGATACATATCAAGTATAATAAAAGAGGAGTGGCCCACTGGAGGACACATGTGGACACATGCACATTGAAAGTAACAACTCACCTGGGGGACGGCCATTCGGGATGTAACGTGTAACTTTTATAAGTGCTACCCCACAGACAGCAACAAATTAATGGGAAAACTCAGGTAACTGAGATGAGGGTGTGACCTCCAGCAAGACACACATGATCAGTTTCTAACGTACAAACATGTTGAATCCTGAATAATTTTGTCATATCGTCGTAAAAAATGAGTTATTATTGTAGAGACTCAACGGGAACATTCGCACAAGTATAGTGTGAGCTTTCACACACCCCACTAGTATAAATGTTAGTCCTCATCAACGGCTGTTTCACATGCGCAGCACTGAAGTAGACGCATTACGTGCTGATGCAAAAAGACCATTTGCATGTAACGATAGAACCAAGTCAACCAATTCTTACTTGCATTTATGTGACTATGTTCTGAAAAGGACAAATAAAAAAGCTAACTCGAAATCCAAGCTTTATTAACCACGTTGCTCTCGCCCCCTAGTGGTAAAAATGATTACAGACACAGTTTTGCAAATAAGTGTGTTGGAAAATCACAGCGGCGGGTTTAATTATTTGGGGGCCCTAAGCAAAGGTAGGAATGTTGCCCTCATCACTCCTAATTCCCATACTTTTCTATGCTTATTAGATTAAACCACTGCTTTGTAAATGTTCTCCATGATGACACCCCAAGGACTTTCAAAATTCTGCTCGACATCCCAATAGAAGAGAACTTCAGCTTTCAATACTATGTCAACCCGTCTCCACAACGCTGTAGACAGAGCGCTCAGGTGGTAGAACTATGAGGATTAACTTTCTACACAGCACATCTGAATCTACAGCACCCACTAAACATCAAAACACACTCAACCCCAAAACTCTTGAACATGTTGAACAAACTTCAATGCGCATATCTCCCCTGTTCCTCTCCACAACAGACCAAGAGCTATTTGCGTAGGCAGCAAAGCATCACGGGAGAGCTACAGCTTTACCCACCAATGTAACACGTAACTAGATTTTAGAAGGGGAGTAGAAAAAAAAGCATTTACATTTGCAAACAAATTTTTGAATGAAAGATTAACTACAGTTAACTCACGTGACTGGTGAGATTTTAAATTTATTTGGTGTTTGGTCGAATGTGAGACAAGACTATTTTAAACTTTCGTGTTTTAATGTTTTTATGTTCGACATTACAGGAAAATTGGCCTCAGACAAATATGTGAAGAAGGTGATGACGATGGCAGTCTTGATAGGGATGTCTTCTGAAGGGAAACAGACCAACACTGCAGCCCTGGGAGGGCCCCCCACCGAGAACAGCTTCCCTAAAGAAGAGCGTTGTGGACTCCTGCTGCCCAAGCTCAGGAAGACTAAGAGTATGAGTAGAATGCTTGATTCTCCATGAAGAAGCACACCACCCATTTCTTGTGGAGGAGAGCTGAGGCAGCAGATGTGTTCCCACATCGACCCATCTTTGTTAATCTTGGGAAACTAATGTGGACACATTAAGAGCCTTTATAGCCAGTCCTGTTTACCACATCGCTTCTCAAAGACACACCCCCTCTGACTGCTCTGTGTTAAATGTAAATTACAATATGGTCTGGACAAGGAAGGCTGAAAAACCCACAGTGGGTTGTATTGAGGCAATGTGCAATTGTCATGTGGTTTTCATTGGTCAAGACAGGGTTCAGGGCCTTCAGCTAGTCATGTTCCTTGAGTCTTGCTCCCTCAATGTCTCCCTCCACCTACTATAAAGGAAAGGGTCTAAAAGGGAAAGATTATTCCACACTGTATGTGAAGACACACCCTGCATACCCTGGCTTTCTTCTCCCCTCTCCTCCCTTTCCCCTCCTCTGTGTATGTGTGTGTGAGGTGTGGGACCTGGGATAAATATCTACATACAGCATATCTGATTTTTGTTAGCATATCTAACAGGAAGATGATCAGTTCATGAATATAGGCACACAAGATAAACAAATATAAATTAAATAAGCATACATGTTTATTCAAATAGTTTGTCGAAAAGTCCACAAATTTACTTTGAAGTCTCATGTATACATTCAAAAAAGTTAATATAACTAATATTCCATAAAATGCTAATTTCACAGAGCAAACTTTTTATACAGAATCTAGCAATTGTACTAAAATGTGTGTTAAAAACATACCCAGTGTACATTTGTTTTTCACATTTCATTCACTGTATAGCTAACCAACAGTTATGCTATTCAGACTCTGCCATTGGCAGTTGAATTAAGTTCTGCAATTTTGGCATTGAGTTTCTGATTGGTCCAGTCCTTTGTGATGTCATCGAGATGTGTGTCAAAATCCACTAGCAGAGTATGATCTCTGGAATCCAGTAACTGATTGGCTATTGATCGAGTTTCCTCCCACTGACGCAACATAATCCTTTGGCAAAGAGAAAATTTGGAAAGATTGTACATAGACGACTTTAGCTACACAAGATTGGGCACTTTGTAAAGACATCATTATGCAGATTTAACACAGTAAATCCAAACTGATACAACACTACAAAAAAATTTGTTACAGTTCTCATCCATTTACACGGAAGCACTTTGTGTAGCACATTTTATGTGGTATTTGACTTGCATTAACAAGAACACAGACTGCTGCCAGCATCTTGAAAGTGAGACATCAGGAAAAGTCAGGATAACTCACATTTGTTTGTCTTTCAGTGTCCAACGAGAATCTCTGCGTTCATACATGACAATCGGGGGCACTCGACACTCCATCGACATCTTGGTGTTGTCCATCTGAAAAGCCCCACGGAGCCATGAACCCTCAACAACAGTTGTAGTCAGAGGCAAAATATCTTGCTTCTAGTTCTGCCTGCCTGAAGTACTGGACAGCGTTAATTCTAAAAATTTTACTTAAATTTTAGAATATATGTAAATGAACAAAATGTAGTTAAAAACAAATAAACTGGAAAGTGTTGTCTCTGTAACTTGACTGTTTGGCTTGTCAAACAATCTGGTTTCATGACATAATCCATTTTGCAGAGGTGTTTTTAAGAGAAACTATGTTTTCTAGATGCCACCGTTCAGTTTCTATTTGATGTAGATATCAACAATCCCTCTATTCTAACAGTTCTCACCATCAGTAGCACAGCCTGGCTGCACTGCTCTGAGATCCTGTCAGCAATCTTCAGTGCACTAGGGGTTGGGCTTTCCGATTGGAGGGGGGAAACAAAAAGGTTGTCATTTACTTTGTTAACGACAACCAACAGGTTTGAACCGCAAAGCAGTAAAAAGTGGAACAGAGGAAAATTGTAAACCTGGCTAGGTTCTTTAAAAGCATACTATGCCACGTGAAAACTACCTGCAGTCTGACACAATAGCATTGGCTTGGTAGTATCCCACAATCCTCTGCTCTGTCTGTGCACACCATACATCAACCTGCAATATAGTAATCAGAACATTAATAAATAAGGGTTAACATATTTTTTTGAGTAGGATAAGCTACTTAACCAGTAAACTTTCAAAAACACCTTGATGAAGACCACATCTATTATAAAATCTGGTGAGATATGCCTAAGAACACATTCTGATCTTCTTTATTGGGAATTATCATTTTTGCCTGAAACAACAGTAAAAATAAATATTGGCAATTAAAAAATTGCTAAAACAATAATTCAATAGGTCAGTCTATGGGTACGTTAAAATATGAGGATGATAACTTACAGCATGAGAAAAGTGAAACACTTTACAAATAATGCTTTTTTTCTTCAAACTGTACACACCTGTGTTAAGGCAAGTTGAGTAATAGGAGCCAGAGGAAGATTTGAGTGAAGAAGTGGCACACAATCTGTAATACAAACATCTCCTCCTTCTGGACTTGAGGAGAGCAACAACCCATTTACACTGCAGTGTGGGAACAAGGAAGCGTGCAGATACATCTTCACATATGCGGTGCAGGACAGCTCCACCTCACCCATACCTTGAGAAGAAAAAAGAATAAAGCAGGGCATGCACTACTGTCATTAATGTAAACATTCCAGCAGTTTCTGAGCTCCGTTTGTACCTAAAATTAGTCTTTAAAGTGAAGACGCCAAAGAAGCCCTTCCCATTATTTCTTACAGCTAAAATCATAATCTGTCCCTGGGCCAGTAAAAGTTCACTGAAAATGGCCCACCGGCAAAGATTAAAAATGCTCCAGGAAAAAAATAAAGTATAAATGGGTAATCTTTGTAAGTAGATGAACCAAGAGTTGGTTCCTTACTCCAAAGGTTACTAGTTAAATGTGACACAGTAGGTCAGGAGATCCCCCATCAATTCTACATGCAGCTACTTGTATAATGTGTCCCAGCAAAAATGGTGGTATCAGGCTAACTGACTGTACTTCAGTAGTTGCTGTTTGTATCTGCCTGTTGGCCAAATGCATTGTTGACTCTGATTTGNCTTGTATAATGTGTCCCAGCAAAAATGGTGGTATCAGGCTAACTGACTGTACTTCAGTAGTTGCTGTTTGTATCTGCCTGTTGGCCAAATGCATTGTTTTGTACATCTAACAAAAAACATAAATGTAAATAAATATTTGAAGCTTGTTTTGGGCAGTTAGCTGCTCCCACTCCTGCTGTGGAATCTTAAAGACATGCCTCTGCACTTAGAATCCCATGACAGGAGTATTTAGGTCATGTTATAAACAAAGAACCTCAATAAAAAGCTACATTAGAGTGGCTGTGGTCACCTGTAGCTTTTACTCCACAAATGCCTTGAAATGCATTAATACAAACTGGTATTAATACATTAATACATAAACTGTTGGCGGTACACCAGTTTACTAGACTAAAGGAACAAATGTTGTGCGTTCACTTTATCTGTGAACAAAAAAAAGATCATCTGGCATCAAACATTAGTAATGCTACATACTGTCCCTAACAATAAAAAACATACATGTAGTGTCAGTGTGCTTTGCAGACAAACATGGGGAGTATTCTTGAGAACTTTATTTCTTTATCATAAGCAGCAGTAAGCCAAATTATGAAAACGTCTGCGTCTACTCCTTTGTGACCCTGTATTGGACAAGCAGTTATTGATAATGAATAAATAAATATGTAGATGTCTAATAAAAGGTAACCTACAAATATCTATCTTTACAAATTACAAGTGCACACATACCCAGTATCTGAACTTTAGGTTTCAAAGTTCTTGATACGACAAGTGATATCTGGGTTGAAGTCCCAGAATAATGAGTTCTATCCGAGCAAAGCTGGTGAACATCAGAGAAATACTCAAAACTGACATAAGTGTAAAGCTGTGTAGCAGCACTGCAACCAGCATCTGTGTTCTCAGTCTTTGCCTCGTGTGGCCCGAGTTCAGACGCAGCTTGCGTGTCGTCATTTAGTTCACTTCTATTCATTTGGCAAGTCCCCCAGAAGCAGCCCATTACAATAGGTAAGATGTATTGTTTTTTCTATCTTGTATTGTTTCCATTCCTTTTTTTTAAATACATTCGACTATTAAATTTTCATTACTGTTACTACTAATAAGGAAAGAAATGCGATACTTAAAAACATAACTGTATATAAACACACAAATTCCTATCAATTACCTAATGAACTTTATCATGGTGAAATAGGTGTTTTAGAGTGTTAGGGATATTTTGGGGAAATTGAGGTTTCTTGGATGAAGCTGGATTGAATCGTAATTTTCCCTCATAAGAAATAATGGAAACAGCTTTCCAGTATTGTGGTTTGTGGCATTTGAGTCATTTCTAAGAACCAGTTACTCTCGGATACCAAGGTAAAGGCATATTGTAAAATATACTGGTGTTGATGTTTTTGGTGAATAACAATACCTTTTATATGCACTGGTTAAAACAACAGTGGTTCTTAGAGGCCACGAGGTCGTTTTCAGTGGTCTAACCTTAAAAATGTGCTGAATTTAAGATACCGATTGAATTGCTCCTGAAAAGGGGGGAATAATAATAATTATTTCACATCCACATTATTATTGTTATTATTATTATTTTCCCCTTCAAGTACATTATTTTTCAGCTGTCCGTGCGGTAACTGAAACCTCTAAAAAGGAGCGTCTGCAAAATGTTAATGCTGTTTACGTTTTTATTTACGGTGTTGATACGAAACCCAAGCGTTAAATGTCATTACTGTCCTTGATGTCCCCATTTATTGTGTGGCGTTATTCTGAAAAACGCTACATACAGACACCACAAATGGCCACCTAATGTGGTCGTTTTCAAACTTCATCGTGTCCTACACCCGTTTTGAGGATGCTGGGCGACGTAAATAATCTCGGAAAACAATGTCCTCATATAAAACACCAGCACAGGATCATATTTAGCAACGAATTCTACAACATGCATGTGTCCCGACACTAACTGCCCATTAGACAAAAACATCGCTGCACCACACTGCAAACCGCACGCGCCAATTGTCGAATCACTGTTTACCTGAGACCCTGGATTAGCTACCAAACCTGTCAGATTTTTTTTAAAAAATTAAAATTTCAGGAACACATAAACTGCTCAGTGACAAAAAAAAAATACTGTCAGACGTAAGACGATGTGGCAATCCGAAGGAAAAGAACGAAGCACTAAAACAACCTCCACGTTTGTAACGTCAGACAGAGAATAATATCCCAGAATGCACCCCGTCTCCAGAACAGAAACCGGGAAGGGGAAGGCTCACGTGACCTTCCGTAATTTACATAGTCCTTGTATAAATACACTATCGTTCACTTATATATACTTTGGAATGCTAACATGTTAGCCAACTGAAATGACTGAGCATCAGTAAAATGACAGTAAAGACCCACAACTCAAGAACAACAAATTGGAGCAGAAGCCAGACTGACCATGGTTGCTGCCTCAGATCTGTCCCTTATTCTGAACGACAGAATGGTTTCCAACCTCCTTTCAATGGATAAACAGTAAACTGTGAAATTGAATGAATCAGCGCGGTGCGGTGCGTGTGTGAGTGGTATTCTGGTTCATGTATTCAATTCATTTATCCGTTTATTAGTATACTTGTCTAACAATTTGATAATTATCAATGGTAATTAAGTTTAATTTCCTTTCAGTGTTTGTTTTTAATAAATAAGTCTGAGTCCTTGTCTACAATATTACGATTTCAACAGGGGAAGAAGTGCTACACCCACTAAGGTAGGTGTTGTCTGGTAGCACCCTGGGACAGGCCAGGGCACCGCCCCTTTTTTGCGGTGGAGCTCCCGGTGAGTTTCCTTTTAAAAGTTTTTACAGTTTTAATACAGCCTTGGGGTATGTTTTTAATTGTTTTAGAATCTTCCCGTCATGTATTTTGCATATGTCTTGTTTTAATCCTGGATTTTATAATGGAAGTTTTAGTTGTTACATGACGGTTCTTAACTATTTATTGTAATGTTTTAAAGTTTTAAATAAATAAAGGCGGAGATGATGAATGGCAAGACTGCAACTGTCGTGATGGACAGGTTGGTGACGCTTGGCGACAGCCGAGCGAGTCCATTCTGATCCGGAAGAAAAGGAATCAGTGCGTTGTTTTTGTGCTGAATTTTATTAAATTACACATTTAAAAAGATAATAATATAGACAGTATGGATTTTATGTAATTATTTTGTTTTTATTTTCCCATTTAAAACCAACTCAACAATTTGCTTTACAATTTTGGCTGCTTCATTGCTGTTAATCGTTAGATTCTTTACCCACAGGCCCACTTTATGTAGTTCATTACATCTAATTATTTTATTTTTTAAAGGACACTATTCTTTGAAATAAACTGACATTTAATTCAGTGTTCTGATGACAGTTGAGAGGGCTTCTAAAAAAAATTTAAATTTTAAAACTATAGTTTAAAAGAATTTTTTTCCCAAAAGACCAAAATAAACATGTTCAAAATTAAGGACAAAACTTTACATTAAGGTTGTTTGGTTGAAACATTGACCTTCAAGAATACATTAAATTTTATCATGTGTAGATCTTGTATAAATGTCCTACAGAACTCTGTTAATCACCACACATATCTTATGTCACATAACAGCATTCTGTTACACATAACATGAGCTACACAGAACTTAATGATGTAACACCAGTTACTCCAAAGATTACTGCTGTATACATGAATTACACTGGGCAAACATGTGTATTCTGTCTTTTTATTCTGACCATAATGATTCTCCCCCTGATGCGAGTGTTGTAACTGTTCTAAATGCTTGTCATTGATGTGCAGCCAGTGATCCGGATTTTGCCTGCTTATGCATTATTCAGCCATTCTAGCAATGTATGCAAGGGGAAGTTTGAGCAGGTACAGTAAGAAACAGCTGTCTGCATTTAAGCATAAAATCAATCTCACACAAATAGTATTTCTTTCCAACACACATGTACACTCACACAGTATTTATTCCGAATGCCCAAAATAGTGTGGATATTTTCTGAAGTGATGCTCAGCGCTAAAGATAAAATGTGCTAGGAAACAGTGTACTCACTATACATGACAATCTACATGGTGCTGTGAAGAAGGTGCATAACAGACGTTAATTTCAGTGTAGGCATGTGCCACGCAGGAAAAGGCACTTGGTGGAGATAATCGGTGAGAGCTTCTGGCATGTGTGGCTGTCTCTGTGCTGGGGACAGTGCACACTAAGAGTACTGCTCCGTGAAGTGTAGGTGGAACTCCTTCACCTTCTGCAGGAGGATCTTCAGCTTTTCAGTAGGAGGCAAGATGGTCATCCTGGGCAAAAATAGAGCAGTACAGTTGTGAGTGTAAAATAAGTGTGTGTGTGTGTGTGTGTGTGTGTGTGTGTGTGTGTGTGTGTGTGCGTGTATAATAGTTATAATTATTCTTGATTGTAGGTGGCAGTCATATCAGATTAAATGTGGTAAAAATGGGGCTACAAAATGCAGTTCCTCCATGAATTTCCCTTGTATTAAGTTTCCTATATTCAGAAATACTCACTCCACAGTCATCAGCTGAAGCTGAAATTTCAGGAATCAAATATTGCTGTGTAAAGCAAATATTTAAAAAGTAAAATTTTTAATAGGACATAATTATAATCTGTAGGTTAATTAAATTAAAACCTATTTAAAAAATTACCGAGTACAAGATCTACATTTTCTCCCATAGAAGCATCAATATAAAGCAAAAGAATTCCAACATGTAAATTTTATGTACTGTTTAATGTCAAATGTTTTTTTTATTATGGAGAACTGAAATGTATCCAATGCTTCTCAATTCCATACTTATTAACTGTTATGTAAAAAAAATGGTCAAATTCAGTTTAAAATTGATAAATAAAATTGAACTGGTTCATTCTAAGGTGATGCATCCAAAGTAGAGTAGTAGCTCAGGTATGTCTGGCCAGGCAATAATTCCAAGTTGCCATGTGCTTGGAATGTATACAAGTTTCTGGTTATAGAAGTTTCTGAGATCCACCTGAAATGGTATGTTCCATCTTTCTGGCCAAAACCACTCCCTGGGACCACGCAAATGCCAGTTTCGTCCAGCAGCTGCATGCAGTAAAACATGTCTGGGGCCTGTCCCTTCTCCTACAAGGAGAGATATATAATTTATTAATCTTCCAGCACCACCTTGTTTGAAAGTAGTAACAATAAGATACAAGCAGGATAACGCCAACATATCCCTGTGGATATAGCAACAAAGTCCAAAAAAGATTGGATGTATTTTTGAAGTATTCACAAAACAAAATTGTGAATGAATGGAAATTAACTGCAGTGGACCATACAGATGAAAGATGAAACCAGGACCCTTAAGTATAACAACTTGTGCAATTTCCTGGTAAAACCCTTTTTCTCAGCTCTGAAAGACATTTGAGTCCCTAACTGTGACAGGGACTGACACTATTAGGGAGATAGATTAGCTCCAGTACATTCATGTATGGCTTAGATGCTTTGAATTGTACATTTCACAGACATTTAGACAATTTTGTCAACATGTACATGACAAAAATGGCTCTTTAAATGATTGTCACTGCTGTTATGACACTCGGTCTCTGTGTGCTGTCACATGTGCAGTGCTGTTACGTATTCTTTCCATCTGTGTTACTGACCGTCCCCAGCTCATCAACGGCTTGCACAGATATTCCTCAGATTACATGCTGGATATTATTATTTTATTATTGTTCTTTCATATTTAGCCAAAACCTTTGTCTAAGACAACTTACAATGCATAAACAAACTAGACAAAACCACTAACTAGTTTTGACCAATTCACACCACACAGCAATGGAAGGCACACCCATATACAGTCATGCATTAGGAGCACTTCAGAACCAGCAGTTCTCCTGAGAGGCATCTCTGGAATGTGAAATGAAACCAGAGCATGAAGAGGAACCTCTCCTGAACACACTGAGAACACACTGGAATTCAAATTCAAACCCAAACACACAATCCAGGAGCTGTGAAGCACCAGCACCATCATGTGTTTCATCTGCATTAGTTAATAAGGTAATAGCCAGGTTTGTGGAGTCTTTGGCCTGAGTGAGTTACAAGGGAGGTGTGGGGAAAAATTGGGCTTCATAAGTGAAAGTAACATTTTCTTTGTCACCTTCCACATTCTCCAATGGAACCTTTAACCTTTTCTCAACTTTTTCTTGATCCAGATTTTACTGTTGTTTTTAAACCCACAGCAGACTACAATTTGCTCAGACAGGTTCCTGTAGGAGGAGAGAGGTCCCATTTTCTCTATTTTTATCTCTGTATTTTTGTCCCTATATTTTGTTTCTATTTCTATTCCTGTATTCTTTGTTATTGGACATGTTAGATTAATTACACAAAATTAAGTTTTGGAACTCATTTGGTACTTTATGTTTTTGGGCATTGTCTCATTTTTGTGATTCCTGTGCAATATCTGTGTGTTAAACTACAGTTTATGGTCATGTTCCACATTTGTTCAGCAATCTTGCTTCCACTTGTTTATTGACACTTCTGTTTGTGCACCACTGGACTGACAGCTGGTAGCAGGATCATCGCCAGTGGGGTAAATGTTGGTGACAATTCTAGGGGACCCCATCTGGGGAGGGGCCGAAAAAATGCTTTATTTACTTAAAGGTGGAGAGCACAGAGGAGAATTGTTTAATGATGCTCAGAATTCTTAGCTATGTCACTGGCTGTAACACTGCTTTAATAGAACTGAGTAATTGTCTGGACCCTGTCATGAGGCGTATTTTTTGATAACACAAAGCTGCACTCTCCTGTGCAAATTTAGTCATGCTGTCAGTTTATTTTTAATCATATGCAATTCTATTGCAAGGCTTCCTCCACAACTGCAGATGAACACGGTGAAACATTCGTAATATTTTGCACTGGTGGTATGGAAAAGGGTATTTTCCAGTGACATGGGCCGGAGCTGAATTCACTACCTTTACCTCAATAACTGGTAGATACCTCCTGCCAAAATGTAGAGAGACAACACTAACAAAACATAAAGAAATTCTTTTCATATTGATTCCAACCTGTACGAATTACTAAAAGTTACAGTGAAATTTTAGTAAGAAGTATGACTGCCAGGTCTCGGTTTCATGGAGTAGACCCACATGAACAGGAGCCTTACAGTAATAATGTGAGACAGAGCACCCAAGGGGTGTTGTGTAGAGAAGTGGAGTCGTAGGTTCACCTTTGCCTCCTGCACAGCTCGTTCTGGGATTGTGATCCGAGGGAAGGAATACATAGCACCCTGCACAGGGTTACAGCGAATGCCTGGAACTGTGTTCAGGATTTGCTCAGTCAGTTTGGCCCTCTCTGCCAGAGATCTGAGGGTAGCTGTGCGTTCCTGTGGGGTTCATGGAGTAGAGGTCAGTGACAGTGGGATGTCATTATAGATTGTTTGGCCACATGACAACCACTTTACAACCATTGCGAATGACAAATTGACAATTGCTGATGATTATTGACACTGCTAGAATAACTATATAAATCCACTGCTAATCTTCTTAAATTATAGCACTGCTTAAAATAAAGCCAAAAACTGTCACAGTTGATTGTATTATTACATGAGGACCAGTATGACATACAGTAGTTGGGGAACTGCAAAAATATTAACAAAGGAGGGATCTTTCCATTGTTCTACTGGAAAAAAGGTACACAGCTTGCATTGCCAAGGACAAACTTTACAACATGAACATTAGTCACAACATGAACCTGTTTGGAAGTTATTGAGTTGTGATGCATGACCATCCAAGTAACACAGTGCTGTTGTATCTGTATGCATTAGCATTTTCCCAGTACAGCATACTGGTTGTAGTTATGCTGACAATTTAAAAAATAATTTTAAAAAAATCAAGTTATATAAATGGGTGACATACTACGGTTGTCTTTAACAGAAGCGATTTAACACATAGCACTATAATGCAAGTACATTTTAAAATTCTTATATACATGGTTAAAGTGTTCCTTTAAGTATCCTGAGCCCCGTATGTGTCTAAAACGTTAAGAACACTGCACAGTTTCTTTCTTTTTTTTTTGCAAATCAGACCTTCACGAATGTGGCATAAGATGGCTCGCCAGGTTTTGGTGAGTTCACCACCAAGTCCATTAGGGCCTGTCCCGGGACAGGGGGGCACAGGCGGACTGACACCAGCTTAGTGAGCTGAGCCTTCACTTCAGGATCCACATTAACCACCTCCATGTAACCTCCTCGGAAGCCACACCTGGAAGGAGAGAAAAGATAAATGTGACAAAAAAGTGTTCTTTGAGCTGGAATCGTTCACTTGTCCATATTTAACCTTCTCATGGTGTCACTGATCCCATAGTGTCTTACAACTTGTGCTGATACTAAACTCAAATTCATTTGATGGCTGCCATTGGGCTGACATCACACTGCATACCTGTATATATCACAAACATATACTAGTTTGGCACTTACTCTCCCATGTAGCACTTGGAGGTGGAGTGGAAGGAGGTCAGCTCCACAGTGTTCATGTACGGCAGCCCCATCTCAAACAACACCTTCTTGAAGGAGTGGAACTGGCAGCCGTCCGCATACACATTGTCTTGGTACACCTGAGGGAAAATATTGAAAGCGTGATCTAAGATGAGAGTGAGAAGAGGAAGGAGATGTCAGCAGCAGGTGGTCTATGCCACAGTACCTCATCAGCCATCAGGAAAAGATTCTCCTCAGCAGCAAATCGAATCACATCTTCTATGCATTTTCTGCTCTGCACCTGACCTAGCAATAACCACAAAGACAGCAGCAATAACCAAGGGACACAGAGACTATGACAGGGCATCACAAATTTTTAATCTTAGATGATAAATGTATACATTTAGAATACCAAACACCAAAGACGCTTATAGTGTCTATCAATGTTCCACAAAGGTACCACTGCAAGAAGTAGTATTCAAAGCAGGGCTCTTGCGGTCTAAAGCTATAAGAACTGCAACACCACCTTCTACACCATTTACAGCAAATTATGTCAGAAAAAAATTCCACATTTATTTTACTGACAAACCCTGTTGCCTTAACTACCATGTTCCTATTTTAACCTGTTTTCCTTCAATGGTGTTGGTGGTGTGAGTAATTTTGTGTCCTTCTAGAGACAGTTTTGATGGATCACAGAATGTGGACAGGTGAAGGAATACCAGTGGGGTTGCCGGGGTTAATGATGCAAAGGACACGGGGTTTGCAGTGCTGGCGGGCATCCAGCAGGGCACGCCGCAGCTCACTGATGTCCAGACTCCAGCAGTTCTCCTCATCTAGGTAGTAGTTAATCTGAACAGCACCCAACTCCGTCAAGGCAGCCGAGTAGAGAGGGTACTGGGGGATGGGGATCATGGCCCCAGTTCGATTTTGACCCTCACCACACACAAGCAGCTTCAGTATGGTCTTGGAGTGAGACATAGAAGACAAGGCCAGCAGGAGATGATGAGCAGAGTGACCTAGAGTAATGTGTACAGCCAAACTCGTGCAACACTGGCAGGTAAGAAACACAGGGGATAGCTGGGCACACAGTCTGACGTAAACATAAATACCACAATGGCATCACTTGCTCCGGTGGAGAGGTAGATGTTGTCGGGGTTGCAGGGGATGCCACCATCACGCTGCTCAATGTAGCGAGCGATATCCTTCCTCACACACTCTATGCCCTGACTGGCACTGTAAGCCCCTGAGAAAGCACAGAGTATATTACACGAACAGTTGGGACAGAGAACATGCAGTATGAGACACACAGATGGACATGTATATTCCTCAGACAGAACACAACATTTATTATACATCAGGGCAACTGTTGATTATTTTGTTTGCAAACTGTAGCATATTACAAATCATGCATTATTTCAAATAAGATAGACACTGCTACATTTCTGGGTTGTGAAAACAAACCCTTTCTTTATTACTTTACAACAGACATTAGGAAGACATTAGGATCCCACTGACATGCCGTAGGGATGAAAAAAACTGTGCTGACTCACCTATGCTGCCACCTCCACAAGACTGAAGGAGGTGTCTTGCTCTGTTTTTTGCATCTTCTGGAAACAGAGGACTGTTGAGGAGCTCTGGGTAAGAGCAGAGTGCCAGGACCTGATAGAGAAATGGAGAAACAAAACATACAGGGTAGAATATCACTGAGAGCCCCATCAATAGTGTTCATTTTCACTGGGAATAAGAAAAGTGAACAAACCTGTCGGAAAAAGGTTATTGGCTGCTGGCCCATGGCGTGGGCATCACCAATGTTGGCCTTGATGACTTCAGAAAATGGCTTCTTTGCTCCCTATGGAGACAAGATGGTATAAAATGACACACCATGACCAAAAAAGATAATATTTTAAAAAATTTTAATGATATTAGCAAGCAAGACTGGGACAGAATATTTGGGAGAGCTAGTTTTATATTAGCTGAAAACAAAAAGTGCCAATGCTAAAGGGATGGTTACATTGTATCCTACAGTGACTTCAGAAAGTTTTTAATGTTTAATAAATTTGGGGAAAAAAATCTAAAAGGGTCCTTCAGATTTTCATAAGTATCACTTCAGTGCATTTTTAAATGTCAACAATGCATGCAAAAAGTGGAGTGAACCAAATATTTTTCCAAAGCACTGTAGGCTTGAGAATGATTAACAACATATTTAGTAGATTTCAGTATTATACTATCAAGGACAGCTCTCAGAGCATTAGGAGACACAAACGTTTATTTGGCTGACACAAAAAATCCAGCTGTAAAAGAAATAAAAGCTAAATGCTGATTTATTCTGGACATAGCCATTGTACATTACACCAGTTTAATTGATCCATTCATCCATTACTCTTAACCATTTTCCCTGATCAGAGTCGTCATCGTCGTCCAGGACCTATCCCTGAATCAAAGCTTGCTGGGTGAGGAGACTATACCCAGGATGGGGTGCCGGTTCATCATAGTGCACCATTTTCCATCAGATTCAAGTTCATATTAATATAATCAGTACAACTGCCAGGAGAAGAAAGGTGTTCTAATATAATTAAATGATCCTTCACAACATGAGAAAAACAGTAGTCATTTGTAAAAAGCATTAATAAAACAATCATTTATGTACCTTGTCTGAAGATAAAATACAAGGTTGGAAACAGGACAGGGGCTGTATGCTCAGGATCAGCCATTTATACGGCAAGTCTCATTTTTCCACTAGCTCTGCAATGACCTGGTAATGATAGGCTATCGTGTGGAACATAGAATCAACAGTGGACCCGAAACGGTCACCTGTCTGACATTTATTAAACTGTCTATCTATAGTCAAGAGTTAAAAATCAAAGGCTTCTTTAATCAGTGTTAGCTCAAAATGACGTGCGCATGTACTACTAGGAAAGAACGTACTGGGAGAGCCGGGCTCAGCACTTTTTTGCCCTTTTCATAATGTTTGCAGATGAAAAATTCCTGTATCATCCAATCAGGAAGCAGCAACTGGAGGTCACGGCCCTCCTGCTCCCTCAGTCACTTTGTTGTTTGCGCTCCCTTTCACATTCACTGGTAGTGGGTCATTTAAATGACACACTGGCATTAAATAACATCATGAACGGTTATGAAGAGCTGACACCTCAGCAAGATAAATAATTATACACACTCTCTAGAACAGGTTAGACAACTCTCTGCTGATCTCCTACATGTTCTTGTTTCTGGTCAGCCTGACCAGAATCATTAGCCATAATTTGAGTTATTTATTCAGCTATATTAAATATCATTTTATCCAAATCATCCATTACAGTGCATGATACTGAAATATAGACTTTTTATATATCCTATCATTTGTTCATTATACAATACAGACAGGGGACAACCACTACCATGTATAGTAACTAATATATATTACTGCCTCTTTTCTCTCTTTCTCTCTCTGACAATGTAAATAAATAAATATATAAATGTTTGAATTTTTGAGCGAATGTTTTAAAAAAGAAACAACGGATATAATAACAGTTACTGTAATCGATGTCATTACAAGAATAATTTCGAATTAAATCAAAAGAATGTTTAGTAAATTGTGGATTTTTTTATTATGGTAAACAGTTTGATTGTGTACTATTCTGGGGACAGGATTGTAATGTTACAAGAAAAAAAAGGAAGTGAAAAAGTGAAAGAATGTATGTCAGGAACGTCCATCTGAACCACTAACCAAGTTTTGCAAGTCAGAGGAATGGAGGGGGCCTGAACCACACAAGGATCCAATAATCTGAGTGGTGCCTGAGCTGCACTCATGTATAGTATATAAGGTTACAGCAAAATGTAAAACTTGCACCTGTGACCTGTTTGTGACACTTCTGGCCACTTGTGTCGGGATGCAGCTGGGGTGGTACCGGTGGGGTTTAAACTATCAACTTACAAATGCTGGGCCCAAGCCACAACACTACTGGTCTCCTATACTTTCTGTAGGATATATTAATAAAATTTCTGCCAAGACAACTGAAATTATTTTTGCCAAATGCAAGTGAGAGTTTCACATGAACAGTGTGTAAAGGGAGCTGGGACTTTAGACAGATCCCCAACAGCAAGGAGGCCCATATGGTCACAGATAAGGCAGAAACACATTTATAGGGAGTCTTGATACATGAACAAAAGACCAGGTGGCTGCATCTGATTACTGCTTCTGAAATGGATAAGAACCACAGCTTAGAGCCCAAAAGTACCGGAGATTAAAAGTAATGGATGTTATTGTCAGAGCTACTTGATGAGGCCCTAGCTTTATTTCACTTATTGGGCAGGATTGTTTCTTTAATTCCACAGTGGTATGAGAAATAAATGGCAGTAATTTGTACATTTCCATACAGGGATTAATAATTGTGTATCACATCTAATCAACTGTTGTGCCCAAAATGAATCCCACACCCACAAGAATCAACCAACATGGGTTCCACTGGCCACGAGTCCAAGAGTGCTGTTAAACTGCAGCCAATCCAGCAACAGAAGAGCTGTCTCTCCCGCCTTTGGTCTGTGACACGAGGACTTCAGTCAACCAGGAACTGGAGGACCTTTGTCCCAAAAACTACACCTCAAAGCTTATACATGTTTTATGCCAATTCCATGACTTTGCAGCCATGTGCCTGTGGCTGATGTGACCTTATAAAAAAATGCTTCAGAGACAGGAAATGTGTTTTCACTGACAATGTGAGCAAGGGATGACAAACAGGTTAAGTGACTTCCATGCAGCTCGAAATGTGCAGGAAGCCTGTGACTGCAGTAAACACATCCAGCAGATCTGCTACCTCTTCACCACTGGCTTTTTTGACTCAAGGTTCACCATGACACCCCTTTTTTGGCACATCCTTTTTGCCATTTCAAAGGAAGAACAAACAAAACATATACAGTGTACCACCCCAAAGGGCTTCCTCACACTCTCTGCCTTTTACCTCTTTCATAGTCCTTCCCTTCCTCCCCCCTCTTTCTCCCATTCAGTGTCCACAGTGCCCCTGGAACTGAGTACACAGCACTGAATGAGGCCTCCGTGGAGAGTGCTGGCACAGTCTCAGCCTGGCACAGAGGGCCCCGGCCATCACACAGTGGCTGGCCTAGGGGCAGAAGAGAGGAAGGAAGGGCCAGGGCCTCCACACTGGGAGGGGGAAGCTGTTCTGAGAAGCAGATATTTGGCCAGTGGTGCACAATAACTGGATTCCAGATGAATAGTATAAGCTCAACAACCAGAGAACTCCAAAGTGAGGTGTTATAATGTGATTATGCTTGAGTGACAGCAGAAGCACCACAGCCATCACATACAATAGATTACACAAACCACAGCTGATGTGTTTCTTTGAATAAGAAATTCCTGCTGAATTTCACCTGCCAGTCGCCTTTGGCTTTTCCCTTTTTCCCACAGTGTGAAAAGAGTTGGGGGATTTTCCATTAAAATGTGTTCACAGCACGGCCTTACAGCTAAGGTGCTGTTATTTTTGCACAACTTAATTACAAACAGTATTTTTGCATTAGGCAAATGACACACTAAGTAATTTTCAAACATCATCCCACCGTGTTTTCCTAGACAAATTAAGCTGAATCGGAGTTAAATTATAATGGAAGGCTGGACAAACAATTACACATGGATCAGTGTACAACTTATTACAGGCAGTTTTAACAACTTTGGCCACAAAAACACACACATATTTTTTAGAAAGTTTGCTGTTCTAACATTCCTCTGCTGTTTAGGTCTTCCCTAAGCTCCAGGGATTCCATTCTAATTCATACTCACTGTCAGTGTCACTAATGCTTTCACAATGCCTCTGCTGTTCTGCTTGTCAGTGACCCACACACACACACACACACACACACACACACACACACACACACACACACACACACACACACACACATTCACTCTCTCTCTCCCTGTTCTAACACTTCCCCAAAACTGGTATTGAGTACGCTGGGCTTCCACGCCCCTATTACATTTCTCTTGTACTCCCATAAGATGTTGTAGTACCTTGGACAACATGTCACTTTATTCACATTCTTAACTTCTCACACTGCAACCAAACATTTAAAAAAATTGCACTATGAAGGCTCCAAAGATATATTACAGGGACCATTTTACTTATTAAGCCTTAGAACTAAGCTCTTCATTTTTAAATAATGGCTCTAAGTGCAGTAGTTTTGAGTGCTTTGTTTTATAAAGGAACAGAAGGGAAATGTTTTAAGTAAGATAATCATGAAATAACAATGAAAGTGTGGTCTGACACCATTGGTCCTCTCCACGTATTGTTTTTCAGTGAAAGCGAAAGAAAGCAGGTATTGTACTTTACTTTGTAGAGAGAAACAAGACCCTGCAGACTTCCAGTCACAGCACATTTTCATACTTTTGTTATGCAAAGGAAAACACAAGGACACCTGTAGCTCCCAAAAATTTGAAACCCCGAGTACAGCCTTCCCCTCTAACTATTACTTGTCTCTTACTGTATTGCAGTTATCATATGACATATTTCAACCTCAAACATCCACATTTTATCATTACTTTCCCAATGCTTACAAATAAAGCATTTTACAAATGTAACACATCTTAAACCTGCTTATTTTATTAGAGCAAATCACATTAAATAATTTGGAAAGGGGCTGTTTTTTCTCATATGTAAACCTTATAACCTTAACCTATCTCCTGTAACAGAAAACTTTATAGTCACCCTACATACCTTGCACATTAAATAAATAAACATTCCACTTTATTGTTTCTTGTATTGTGTAACCTGTCTCACGCCCTATGCTTTGAGGTAGGGGCCACCACTACTCTGCTTTTGATAAGGGAAAATGGAAAAATAAAGCTAGGGTTGTGGTTTTGTTTTTTTGTCTCACATCAGACCGTCTTCTTTTGGCAGCTCAGGATTTCATCACAGCACTTACAGAATCATCTTTCAGCATTCATGTTACACAACCATCTCTTCAAGCATAGACAGCCTGGTTAAGTTGCACATATTACCCAAAACTTGACAAAACTGACTCGGCTACTATTTCACAAGAAAACTTTGCTTCCTAAGAAACATTTCACGTCTCTCTCTCGTTTACTCACTCACTCACTCACTCATTTTCAGGAGATGGTTGGGCTGGTCTGGGTTGCAGGGGTCTAGAGCCTCTCCCTGAATCACCAGTTGTAGGGCAAAGAGGGATACAAATCCCAGTTCATGGTAGATTGCACATTTCATTCATAAATAAGAAAGCAAAATAAATAAACAAAACAGAAAAAAATAAATGGAACATATGTACATTTTTAACAGGATGCTAAAAGCCTCTATGAGTCAAAAGTGAGCCCTCAGTAAGGTATTTCATGAGTGCAAATTGTCCCTCAGAACAAAGAACCTGCCAGAAAGGTCCATCATCCAGAAGGACAGGACTTTACAAAACTGCACTGTCTCTGTGTTGGTCCACGTGACCGTTTAAGACAATGTTTAATCCGAATATCCATTCCTGCTGTTAAGGCTTTTCACAATGAGCCCATCAAACTTTGTCCCCATGACAGACTATCTGAATGATTCCAGGGAAGAAGGGCTGAAGAAGTGCTGAGTAGTGAAGAATGTAACTGATTACTTTCATACTTTTTTGGCAATATTACATTTTAAGCCTTGCACTGTTTGAACCCTCTAAAAGGATCCAACGGTACCAGGTTAATATTCTATTTCATCATTGCCACATTTTTTTGCCTTAACAAGTTTATTAAGTTTAGGAGCCCATTTAGACAGCCTGTGTTTTAGCTGAGCATTTTTTCTTTAATAGCCTAGAGTGTACATATCTTTCACAGAGCCGTTCTGTGCTCATACAAATAGTAGACTCTACATTAATATATCGATTGCTGAGATTCTGTACTGAATGTCACAAAAAAGTCACAACACGTGATGCAGTAGTTAGAGTCGTACCCTTCCAGTCACAGGACCCAGGCGTGAATCCCAGCTCCTGCTGTAGCTACTATGAGCACGGAACTTAACCTGAATTATTCCAGAAAAAACAGCCCAGTTGTGGAATCAAGTAAACAATTGTTAGTAGCTTAATATACTTTTTTATTCATTCAGCTGATGCTTTTGGAGAAGCTATAAAAATATTATGATTTCATTCACGTGCTATTATGTCATGCGTGGGAATATTTTTCCCAAATTGTGTTGCACTGGTGCCATTGTCACGTACTCCAGTGGCCCACCGCCCATTCCACTTAAACAACCTCGTTGAACCCTATCTTTCCTGCACCTGATTTCTATTTGGGCCCTCACCTGTCCCTTGTTATCTGGTCAGCCACCCTTCTATTTAGCCTCCTCCCTCCTTTCTGTCTTTGTGAGGTATTGTATGGTTCATGTGCATGTATGGAGTGGTGCCCTTGGTTACTCAGTTTGAGGATTGTCTGCCTGGAGTTTAGTGCTGTGATTGTTTCCCCTCTGCATTCTTGCCTCTCAGCCTCCTGGTTGTATGTAGTTGGGTGTGAATTGTGACAGCCATTTTGTACAATATCCTTGTCCAGTCCTATCCCATCATGTATATTTGATGGTGTAAGAGTGATATAACTGTTTGCTGCCTATATTTGCACATTCTTGTAATGTTCCTTTGGGTCTTCATAAACAAATTGTGGTTCTCAAATTCTCAATGTCAACTGGAAACCTTGGATGAAGGTGAACTTAACTAGAAGGAGGTACAAGAGGCTGTGAGGAATTCATGATATAGACTGGGTGCTGGACTGAGTGGAGTAGCTCACAAGGTCTTACATGCATTGTACACAGCTGTTGCATAGGCTTTGTAGGCTAAGGAAGATCATCTGGAGAAGGGACACAGTAGTGTTATTGCTGTTCAGTGTAGAGAGAGTTATTCTTCAGCAATGTCACTCTCACTGCTGATAATTTGGAACTGTCCTATCTCTGATCCTGTGTGTACTGCCATGAACATTGCTGTGAAGTTTGCAAAGGTTAATGTTAAAGGATCATCTCATGAGTCTAGTGTCAGGCTACCAAATGTTAGCGCCTTGAAAGATGACTTGACTGCGACAACATTGGCCATCCCAGCATATAGGTGAATTTTACTGAGGCTGGACAGGCACATCACATGGGGTAGCCTGTCAAGCCAGCAAAGTCCAGATAATTGATGCAGAAAAAGGGAAAACCTACTAAAGAGTAACACTTCAGTATAAAGAATGCACTGATTCCATCAATTTTGGGAAAAGCTAGTAAACTAGAGTAGGCAAGTGGTTTGATAGTGGCTTGAGGGACACAGTGGTGATTCAGGCAGCTTGGAAAGGTGGGTAGTAGCAGGTAGGCCAGGATTTCCAGGTAGGTCTAAAGCATCAGTAGGGCACTTTGCCACAAGTCCTTGTCCCCCTCTAGTTTTCAAAATCCAAACAGTTGGGAATTAATAAAAAGGCTATTACAGGGTCAAGCTTAATGTTGTAAATGTATTTTTGTTAGAAGAAATGTTGCATTTATGTAGTTTGATCACACTTGCCCCAATCTGATTGTTTACTGTGCAAAAGAAATACAGCCTATTACAGTGCAGTAACTATTGCCTGTGTGATAATCAGTCCCATAGAAATGTATTGTAAATTCTTGCATTTTGGTGTACTGCATCACACTATGACATGGAAAGTAGCTAAAACCAGCATGAATATTCACTTTGCTTATAGCAATAGCTTTTTTTAATGTGATACCTATTCATGTATAGCAAGTAAATATATACAAATTAAGCCTGATATTACATGACATTGGTTTTTGATGTTGGAGCAGTAGTAGCTTATCACATTATGGTATAAGTAGGGCTGAAAAGTGACATACCCAGGGCCCCCACCTCTGTTCAAAGTAACACTGCCTAGGGCCAGAACAACCCTGGTTGGGTTGCCTCGGTGAGGGTGTCTTTTGCCAAAAAACCCTGACCACCCAGTGTCCACAGGTTAAACCACTGATGATGTCTGGAAGATGTGACATAAACTGACAAATTAATCTACAATTGTGAGTGCTGTCCCAGCTTCATTTATTCAACTCATTTTTAAGAGAACTGGCCATGACTTGTAATACTCTTCACACCACGTTAAGGTTTCGTGCAACAAAATGCAAAATACAAACTGAAACAAACCGACAGCCTAATCCAAATTCGCTGCATTGTCAAACTCCACAACAATTTCAGATATCAAATCAAATATCAAAGATATTCTGGTGTAACAGCAAACCAGATTAGCCTGTTTTTAAAAAAGTGTTTACTATGCATGTTTATTTAGCTGATGCCTTTGTCCAAGGTGCCTTTTAAAACATATTAAAAATTTTTAAAAATTAAAATAAACTACCCAAGACTTTCCAACTGCAGTAAAACAAGCTTTTACTGTTGAATGACCTCCTGCACCTTTTTTGGAAATATGCAAACCACTGCCAAAAGCACTTGTAAAAAATATATACATTTTAACATACTTCATAAAATGTAGATAATAAAAACAAATAAAAAGTCTTCCAAACTACACACCAGGAAGTTAACCGAGTATCACAGAAATTTGACTCCATTAAACACAGAAGTGTCACTCAGCAATGTTCAACTTATTTAAAGTCAAAAATATAATTGTCCCACCCAGACTGTACTTTGTCTTACATGCTTTGCCTCCAGAATAGGCTGAACCTCTACACATCTCAATTTGGCAAGATGTGACTGATCATGGATGGAGGGATTACTTGCAATGTTTTTTGAGAAGTGGTGGTTGTAGTGGCTGACATACTTTTCCTCCATCTTTTCAGAGACTATGTTATACAGTACAGTGTGTAAGAACATGAAATGGGGTTTGTTGTGGTGTGCTGGCATGGGGGTTCTAGGCCAATAGAGGCAGAAGCTGAGCAGAAAAGCATGCTTTTTTAACAGATGACCATGTGAGTAACAGTATGGCACAGAGGTGCTCCTCATATTATTTAAGTAAGAGTTTACCGAGTGACCCTGGGAAAAGGAACCTCACCCTTGATTACAGTAACTCTGCCACCCCTGACTACACATACAGGTGGTGATAATAGCAGGCAAAGGGCGACCTTCAGACTCATAATGCCACACACAGCTCTATGAATAATCGCAACTGAAAGTCAATCTATGTGGGCAAACGATCAACAACCACCTCGCTTTGGAGCTGCTTTACTCTCAGTATGGACTGATGACACCCGTGTGCAGACTGTCACCACTGTTGCCTTCAGAACGCTTAAAACATTTAATGCAGCCCAATAAGGTTGAAAAGCACACGACTTACGCCATAAAAGTCATTGAAAACTTATGTTCATCTAACCACTACAAATAATGAAACATGTAGCCAAAGTAACTGTGGAGTCGGAGAGACATAAGCAGGAAACCGAGAGCTGTTAACTTCTTTTCATGAAGAAATGTGACTTTTGTATGTGGACTACAAGCCAAATTTATTGATTTATTTGTTTACGACTCTAGAGAACACAAGAAAACACAAAGGTGTTCAGTTTTATGCATGCAACTCCGGGACCCCCTGGGAGTTAATATGATATGATATGATATGATATGATATGATAGGATATGATGGCTATAAGATGGAGATGTCAGTCTTGCTCATTAGAAGTGCCTCCACTTCTGTGCCATTTATTTCCATTCATGTATTGACTTTCTGAGCATCATTATCTAACACAATCCACTTGACACCCTCTAAAGTGTAAAGGAGCTTCTTAATGCAGTTTGCAAACACCTTAAAACACGTTCTTTTGTTCCGTTCCTTTAAAAAGCATCCACTCCACTACCTAAGCCTGAGGGAATTCAGTTTCCCGGGACACTGTGGGTCCCCAGCAACTTCAAGTCCGTACCTTCCACATCACGATAGATCACCATCCTTACCTCCTTCAGCTCCTTCTCAATCTCCACCGCTCGCTGCACTATGGGACCCCGCACGGCGTACTCCACCTTCTTGACATGGGGGTTCATGGTTTCCATGGTGAGAACCTTCCCCCGGCGGGATGCCAAGCCGTTCTCCGACATCTTGCGGTTGACAAGGCAGCGCCGATTCACAGAAAGCCAGCAAACCGGTCTAGCAGACAAGGGAGAGAGGAGCGGTGAGCTGACCAGAACAGAAGGCTCTGGAATTTGGGACCCCAGAAGACCCCTGTACATGGTCTGCACACCTCTGGAGGACAGCATCATTAATAATAATAATAATAATAATAATAATAATAATAATAATGTTCTGGAAACTAGTTGAGTATTAAATTCTAGTCTCTCTTTTTCTCAAAGTTTTGCAAAGCGGGATGCAGCTCGCGCTAGAAAACACCTCACCGCGTTTACTGCGGTACGTTGTGCAACTAAGCTTTATCCAAAAAGTTAAACAGACCTTTGTACCCTAAAACGCAGAGGACTTTCCACAAGATGACCGTGAGAGTGGCACTTAAACTGAGGCGTCAGCCTGACTCGCTATCATTTTCACCGACTGTCATTTCTTTATCGTTCAGCGTAACTTTATTGATACGTCCAGGTTCTCTCTGCAACCCCCCCCGTCACCCGCCACCTGTGCAGCTCGTGCATCCCACGCACCCTGATGTGTCACGTCGTCGTCAGCCGTCCGAAGGTGCCCTCCGCTGCAACTTGGTCCAAAGTTTCCAGACGCGGTTCGTCCCGAGGCGGGTCTCCCGCAAAGTGCCACTTGGCGGAGACGGTGAGCGACTTAAACCGCAGATCGGGGTCGATGACAGCTCCTCCTCTTTGGATGAACGCCATGGGGAGCTGCTGGGGAGAAGCGTGAGATCGCTGGTGTTACCTGCTGTTACCTGTAGTTACCTGGAGTCAAGGCAGGGGCCACGGGAGACGGGTGTCAGCTGCGCTGCTCAGGGACACCTCAAGTGCCCTTAAGCACAGTGAACTGGGTAAAAATGCTCTGCTTTGAGAAATAGATCGTGCCCATTCTGCAACATCATGGCCCGGTCTTACGCGGATTGCATTTTACAAGAAAACACAAGTAAAAGCAGAATAAAGATTAGAATCCTTACCATAGTAATGCCGGTTTAAGCCCCATTGGTAGCTCCTCTCTATGATGGCCTCGGGGAGGCGGTGTTGAGCGCTTGCGAGGGTTTGGAATCTTGAGGGACACAGCTGCACGTCCACATGCTGAGGACAGATCTCACCTCCTTAGTAGATGCACATCTGGAAGACCGACAGCAACTGGTTCACATTTACACACCACTGCAAAGATATACACATAATGCTATGCAAAGTTAAGCACATAACATGAAAATGTTTATATATAAATAACTCTGATTTAACTCTTGTATATATAAATAATTCTGATTTATGTGTTGTGCACTGGAGATGAGATGGCATATTTATGTGGTTTGGAGCAGGAGTTTAGTGTAATAAGATGTTTAACAAAAGGAAGACATATGTTAAAGTAACCCACCGCATCTGACTCAACAATCTTCCATCATCGGTAACCACTTATCCCGAGGAGAGTTACAGCAGTCCAGAGCCTACTCTGGACACAGAGGGAGCGATGCCATGAAATTGTCCCTGGCTGGGATGTTAGTCCATCACAGCGTGACTACACACAAATTGCAGAAAATTTAAAGTAACCAGTTAACCTGAAACACATGTCTTTGGACTGTGTGAGAAAACTGGAGCACCCCTGGGAAGCACACACAGGCAGAACATGCACACTCCACACAAACTGAGCTGGATTTGATCTCACACCTGATCAGACCAAGTACTGGGAAGCAATAGTTCTATGCAGAGCTACCACACCACCCACACAAACACTAACAGCTAAATAATTAGGTTTATAAAAGTGAAATGCACAGTAAATATGATGACATGATCCAAATGTGTTCAGACAAAGCAAAACTGTAGAGTTTGGATACCAAGGGACTCCCATCATTGATTTATTTCCAGTAGCTATACGTTGCGTAAGTTTTGAAAACTGTTGGACGTGTGAGGATGCTACTATGCTACACGAAAAGGTATCCATAACTTAAAACCATATTTTTGTTACTTACTTCACTGTTCTAATGACATCTTACCCCCAGGAGACAGGTTAAATTCGGGTTACAACAACAAAGCTGGAGCCTCTTGCTACTGTCACCTCAGACATGACCTGCTGGAAATCATCTGAGAACTAGGACTTGTCTAGTTCTGGCACAGTCAAACTCAGTGATTTTCATTCTTATAAAAATACATGTTTTTCAAAAGTGTGGTACTCATTGCAAAGTTTTGCTTGGGTGCTTTAAAACCGTTAGGATAATAAGAGAGATTTATCAATTATACATTTGTGTGTTATGTAGGATCACTGGTTCCAAGAAGATATGGTGAACATGAATTGGATTTCATGCCAGGTACAAGACAGGATTCCTCAGAAAAAACTACTACTGTTGTTTTCCAAGGACTGTAGGCTGACTGTTTTATCATCACCCCGCATCTGTCCAACAGCCAAGGCAGAAGCCTTGTCAAGTTGTCTCTGGGACTTTGTTATATTCAGTATGAGATTAAAGTTTAGTCCACCTTCTGCTTTTCTCTACTGATTTCTCTTCATTTGCAAAATCAAGCCATTTCAAGTGTGGTTTATCCTTTTCTAATCTGAGCTGCTCATTTGCAATTCGGCTTGAAGGACCTAAATATATGAACTGAAAGTTTAAATGTACTGAAATAAGAGATTGGAAAAAACAAGCCCAAACCTACTGCAATGTAAAGGCAGTGTGTGTGTTCTTAGTGTTTTGAAAAAGGGTGGAAAATCAGAATCAGACAAATGTATCTGTTGCTTTTCAAGGTTCAAGTTTCACTTATTGTCATTCTGCACTTACTCAGATTTACAAGAGAAAATGTAGTTTCTCCTGGACTACGGTGCACAAAACAGACAGCATGGTGGCACAACACAACACAAACTTCACGAATAAGAAGACTGAATATATAAGATGATAAATAAGCAGATTTATTCCTTTCTTACCCAGTTTTCCCCTGTGGGTAGTTGTAACTTTCCTCAGACACAGGCCTCCTACCTGGGCCCTGGGAGTATGGGCCTCTTGAGGGTACAGCGCAGTATTTTTGCCTAGGATTACGCTCTTCTGGATTGAGACCAATATTGTTGTCCCTCAGATCTGATGGAGCCCCTCCTCCAACTTAGGGGTCACAACCCTAAGTGCTCCTATCACCAGAGGGACTACCTTGGTTTTCACCTTCCATTCTCTCCAGTTCTTCTTACAATGCCTGATATTTCTCCAGCTTCTCTTATTCCTTCTTCCAGATGTTTCAGTCGGTTGGAATCGCCACATCTATCACCACTGCTGCTTTCTCCTCCTTGTCTATTATCACTATGTCAGATTGGTTCACCAGTACCTGTCTGTATGGATGTAGAAGTACCACACTCTCTGTGATTCCTCCTATTTAGACTTGGGAGTGTCCAGGCCATATTCCTTGCAGATGTTCCTGTATATAATCCCTGTCATTTGATTGTGCTTCTCAGAATTCAATGCCCCCACCTGCATCTTGCAGGTTTGGGATAGCATTCCTTAAAAGCAGTATCAAAGACTGACATAAAATTATAGGATACGCTCAGTTTATAGGGGCAGTTTTTCACTTTGGTGATATAGGTGTTGGGCAACGTTTCTCTTTAAATAATTTAAAAACTTATTTTTTTATTCAAACTGCCTTTGTCTAAATATTTGAAACATATTTGTGACAAATATGTAACAATAGGGGAAAACAAATACTTTTTCACATCACTGGATCTATGCTGTTTTATTTACATGGCAGTGTAGTATAACAATCTGTATGATGCTTTTAATCAAACATATCATAAGCAAGAACTCGTATTACAATTTCAGTAGTTTAGTTTGCTAACCAGTGATTAAATCACAAATTCGTAACCTTTTTTCTTATGAACATACATTGACCAAGCCACTAGCAGTAAACGTGTCTCCTGTTATACATCCTCCCTGTTTACATCCTCTATTTAAAATAATGAGAAATAGATTTTGTTTACGTTTCCTGGTTTAAGTGCGGTTTTCCCAGAACATTTTAGGAACGTAAACTGGGGATAGGAGTATTAACGTGTGAGAAAGGAAAATTGAGTCAACCATAAATTGCCCTTGTTTACTAAGGTCTTCCAGTAAGACCCAAGGACATTCTGACTTAGTTCGTTGACTGTGTATAATTTTGCATGAGTCCTGAATACCATTTCTCTTCCACAAACATTGAAAGTAATCTAGAAGAAAAAACAAATAAAATGCTACAAAGAAAAGCTTAACAATCAAAGCCTGCAATCGTTCTAGGGATGAGAATAAGCTGTTATTGGTCAAAGGCTTGCAATACAAAGGCTGTTTAACAAAGTTAAAATCCTACTGATTTGCTTGACTGGAATATCTCCAGTAAAATATTTAGCAATATAAATGCTTTAAATTTGCTTGAAAGTTGCTTTGACTATTCAGTGAGAAAGCAACAAACCACGTTTTTCATATTCCTTCTGCTCAACTCTGTGAAGCTGCAACTTTATGAACTGCAAGAATCAAAAATCACTTATATTTCTGCTTTCTTGCCATTGAATTGATTTATAGAGGAGAGCATCAACATTTCTTCACACATCATTATCCACCCCATTCCTTTGTGACAAAGCTTCCATTTTCTATTATTAATTAATAATTTAACAATTACAGATCGGACAAAATAAAGTTTCAATTTACAAACAAAACATCAACATCAAACATCATTTCATTGTGAAATATAACACTTGCTCTAAACTGAACCTTTTGAAACACAAGCTATCATTATTCTAATCACAAAAATGGCAATCGAAATAAAATGAGAAACGGCATCTTTTGTCCCATGGTGATGCCCCTTTCTTCGAACACAGATGCCGTAGATGAAGAAGTCGTACTACACTCACTGCATCGGTCCAGTCATGCCTTTTCCACCAGAAAACAGTGGAATAGCCAAGTGGGCACAGTCATTCCTCAGGTCATTGTGGTTTAGAAAATACATTTAATAGCCGGAAAGTTTTAAAAGCGCAACTAATGTCCAAACCAGCATCCTTTAGAACCCAGTGGCAGTAAGTGCAGATAAGGTGCGAGCAGCCAGAGGCCTCAGCGCAAATGTTGGTACTGAGAGAGGTGTCAAGAGGTAAAGCTGATGCTGTAGAGTCTGCAGCCCAAAGCACTTGCACTCCTCTGTCACCAAGTAACACTGCAAGGGTTGATGGGAAAACCCAAGAGCAAAGTCTTCTTGAAGTGGTCCCCTGCTCTGTACCTGTGGCACCTCATCCTGGACAAAATACCTTGTGATAGCAAATACGAAGAAGAGCCTAAGCAGCTCCCAGCGACGAGCCACAGAAGGAGCACCCGGTAGCCTCACAGCTAAGCTCACAGAAGAGATGGCCCGGTTGGACTCGCGGCTGATGAGCAACAGGCCAAGCATATCCTTGTGAAGTGTCACAGAGTCAGGGAGGCAGCGGTCCTTTAATGCCAGACAGCCCCGGAGCACATCCACCAGGGGGGACCAGAAGCGTGCCACCAGCTCACTCTCAGCCCTCTGCAATGAGGGGTTGGGCCCACACAGCACGCAAACATCTGTCCCAGGCAGCAGCTGAAAGCGTAGCAGGCGATGCGCCACCGTGGGGCTGCCTTGTGGAAGGAACACAGGTTGATCACAGCAGGCTGTGCCCCCTAGTGACCGCACTAAGGTGGCGAGCAGTACAACCTCCTGTGGGGTCAGGCGCCACCATTTCTCAGTAGCTGCCACCACCTTCCCGTGGACAAGCAGGCAGCCAAACTCACTGTCAGCAGCATGGGTGAAGGCATCCAGGGCCTCCTGCAGGGGCGCAGGTTGAGGGGGCAGGAGGCAGTCCACACAGTGCGTCAATTCTCCCATCCACTGCCCGGAAGCCTCCAGAAAGCTGTCAATGAGCTGGTAACAAGACCGCAGGTCCCTCTTAAGACGCTCCACATTCCGCACGTTAACCAACTCATCTAACCCCAGAACCAGCACCATACAGTTCCAAACGTTCTCCAGCAGACGCCGCAGCTGAAACTCACACACAGCTTCGGCGCCCTGGCCGCTCACAGCAATGAGCATGATGCTCTCATGAAAGACATTCCACACAACGTGACCACCACGCTCAGTCTCACAGCTGGACAGCAGCACGTCCTGCCCCACGCTGAACATATGAACCCCGTTCAGCGAGCCGATGACAGAGAAGGGTAGCTGCCTTGTGGCGCCACGGCAAAACAATGGCACACCGCTGTCCGCCGTAAGACAGAGGAGCTGCACCGAGCCGCCCTGGAGCATCGTGCGCTGCGCTACAGGTTCAGCTGAAAAGCAACAGAAGACGGTATGCAAATGTTCCTGTACAAAGAAAAGAGAGACACAGTAAGAGTAAGTGATGGTTTGTTAGATAAATAAATACTTTGCAGTGTTTAACTGATGTTTAGAGAAATTTGTTTGGGTTCTTTCAGGGGGTGGGAACAAATGATCATTTTTTTCCCATTTACAACAACAGGAAATAGGCTCCCTATTTACGTTTTCCAGGTTTATGTCTGGTTTTCAGGATAGGACTAGTAATGTAAACTGGGGATAGGAGTATTAACGTGTAAGAAAGGAGAATGGAGTGAATCATAAATCACTCTTGTTCACTTAAGTCTTCCATCAAACTCCAACGAGATTCTGATTTAGTCCTTTGGCTGCGTGAGTCCTTAAAACTGCTTCCTTTGCATGAACATTAAAAGTATTCATAAAAAAATAAAGAAAGGGTAATTTAAACAGAAGCAAGCAAACGAGGGCAGCGCCGCACACAGGTCGTCTGAATGTGGAAACTAAAGCGAGCGGCTTATTGTCGTACTTTTAACTACAAAAATAAATGGCATGTATTTCCATAGCGTAAATGAGTCGTGATTTATATCAAATTCCTGAAAATATGACAAGGAAAACAAGTTCACATAGAAAATATAACTGCATGCTATTTGTTCTGTGGTTAGGATATGTATTCTATGCATATTCAAGATTAACTCCGTGGGGCTAACTAAATAACACTGAATTAAAATTATCTAGAAAGGTGTAATAACAACAAAAAACGAACAGAAACCGTGTCGATAGAAGTAAGCGTTTACTACTGCAGCTGGCGACCTACATTCGTTTTGCGGTACTTTTTCTGCGTCCACGTTACCGCTGTTAGGCTTCAGAATGGCCACCTAAATTGTACCGAAATGGTCTTTATTCACTTCTACATGCGGCGAGCTCACGACGTGTTCTCCGTTTATGAGTTAAAGAAGCTTTACGAGAGGAAAAGAACTCGCCTTCTCCCAAATCCCGGCTCCCCGTCTCCTCTTCCGCTTCCCTCGCGACAACCGCAGGTTCGTTCCCATGGTAACCGCTGACGCTTTCCTCGACGGCAACTGTCCTTCACGCAAATGCACCGCCGTGTCAGTTTATCGGTATTTTGCTTTATTTGCCTCACTTTGACTTTTTAAAAGTTGAGCTACTTCGTTTATTTTTTCACGCTCTGATCCATTCATTTTGACTTTCTTCACCTTTTGATTTTCTACAGGAGGTTGACAACGAAGATATAATGTTACACAGAAAAAAATCACATTATTTAAACATTGATTTCACAAGTTTTATATTTTTATATAGTTTTCATTCTTTCAGATTGCATTTAAAATATGAAAGACAAAAGAAAATCGTGCTGCATTAAGTATAATGGTACATCTGTTATTAGGATTAGTATTAGAAATAGTGCACACACATATACAAATATATCTATATATCTACATATTTATGTGGAGCAGAACAGATAATGGTACACCTGGTCAGAGCTGCGTGTAACATCACAGCTATAAATTCAAATGTCTTCTCAGCTGTGTCCAGCATAGCAGCAAAGAGTACCTGTTCTTCAAAGACATGTTCTTGATGTGTTGGAGTTTTGCGCAATATTTCATGTTTCAGTGGACCAGAACACACTGACAGCAGGAGGAGCTTCAGGACTTCAAGAAGCAAGAAAAGCAAACTAATTTGGACACATTCAAATGTCTGCCACAGATCCAGAACATAGAAACAATCTGAAAGAAACGCAGTTAGTAGACCACCCTGTTTCTGAAAACATCCTCTGCAACGATGCGATGGAGGACAGCGTGACAGTAGAACCATACCTGTGTTGACAGTGGGGCAGGGGTGTGGGCAGAGCCACAACACACTGACTCTGCAGAAATATTCTTTGAAGACCAAATTTCACCTTCCACATGGCCTTGAATTAGATGGTGACCACTTCACTTTAAGAGGTGTTACTATATTTTACCAACCAGCTACTAAAGATTTTCTTGGCCAAAACAAAGTATTGCCAAAGGTCTGATTTCACATGGGAAAAACACAATTTATCAGTGGTGAATTCCCACCTCAAACCCCACATGGAGGTAACTGAACTCCGAATGTTAGACCTTACAGTTCTTAATCATCCAAACTGATTCAAAGTTTTACATTTTCTAAGCATGTAAGACTTTTACACAGCTTTGATCACATGTAACATCTGTAAATTTATGCTTTAATTATCAAAACCCCTGAAGACATTTTCCTAGGCAACTAACAGTGCTCCCCACAACGAGTGCTCCAGCATGATAGTGCTCACCTCTCTCCACTACACTCACTATCCCAGCCTTTAAGAGAATGAGACTCACTTACTCCCTTGCAGCAACTCAATAGAGCCTGTAAGGCTTAAATATACAGATTAGAAATAAAAAGAATGTGCAAGTCCTCTACTGTATGTATTTTGATGGGAGGTTTATCAGAAAGTAAACTGTGGACAATTGTCTTGTAATATAATTAAATGTTAGCATAAATGTGTCCAGCATATAACTATATTTACTCTAACTATTTATTTAAAATAAACTCAAATTAAAATACAGTAGGGTACTGTGCTCCGAGAAGCTACCCCCCCCAATAAAGAGTACAAATGAAAATTCATTAGTGCTGCATTTGTACTGTAAAAATCTGAATTTTTGTGTATAAAGGTTGAGTAATCTCCCAGTTGTGTAAATGTAGTTTTTGTTTGTTTGCTGTGGTCCAAGAGAACTGCAAACCCAGTGCAGTTCATTTAATGCTGTTGCTTCCACTTGGTTCACAAAAGTTCTGTGTACGGTATGTTTATATTTAAGGAAATACGGTTGTACTTGGGTGTCCGCTAAAATATTAAAATAAAAAGTAAAATTGGAATAAAAGTAAAGCTAAATAACTTAAAATTACATTTATGTTCCAAGTATCAATTTAATTCAATTCAATTTATTTTTATAAAGGCTTTTTTTCACACAGTGACTCAGAATGTGGAACAGTAGATCAGGATAATGGAACAGAAAACAAATATATTGTAAGTTACATTGTAAGCTTGTCTACAAGAGGTTAGTTAACCCCGAAGTTCAGCTCTGACCAATACGGTCCGTGCTAATGCCACTTCATTCATTCATTCATTCATTCATTCATTCATTCATTCATTCATTCAATTGACAATTCATTCAATTAATTTTATTTAGGAAGTGTATGTTTGTTATGGAACATGGGAGGATTAATATTTAAAAATGTTAATGTAATTTTTAAGGAGTAGGGCATGCATATATTCAAATCACATGAATCTGAGAAACTGTTGGACTTATTTTGATTCATTTAACAGTTCGGGAACATTAAACACCAAGGACACTCATCCACCAATCTGAAGGATGTAAAAGGCATAATTCTTCATGTAGTGCTGTAATCATTAAAAAATACGCAATATCTTTTATTATACTATATACCATAGTTTAAAAAAAAATAACAATATCCAAGAATCTACTGCTGTGAAAACGAAGTTAGCGCTCATTTGTGCGTTTGACGTTACTGGACTAACATGCTGATTGGAATTGTGGGTATTGTAGTCTTCAAGCCACACGTGCGTCAGAAGGGGAGAGTTTCGTAGTTGCTCGCAAAGATGGCTGGACTGGAGCTGCTGTCGGATCAAGGATACCGTCTGGATGGTAGAAAGCCCTCCGAACTGAGGAAAATACAGGCTCGCATGGGTGTTTTTGCTCAAGCCGATGGATCCGCTTACATCGAACAAGGAAACACCAAGGCTTTGGCGGTGGTGTACGGCCCGCACGAGGTGGGTGCTCCGAAACTGCTGGGGGGGCCGCATTTTCCCTTACTTCGTTTTACATTTACATTTAATAGTTCGGCGGACACTTGGCAACCTGGCTGTGTTTATTCATCATGTTAGCTATTGCTAACAATTAAAATACAGAAATTTCGCCAATTTCGGCCACCTAAGGATAAGCTTTATAGAAACGTTTCCCCAAAACCAAAGTAATCCCAAATACAAACAAGTAAGTATATAGTTTCTGTTTTTATTTTTTTTTAATCATACACACGGTAGCATCGTAAGCACAGTACTTCTCTATATTACTGTGACCCAGCGCAGTGCAGTTCTGCTGTTTATAAAATACAGTGCCTGGTAGTCTGGCCATATATGCATTTCATCCCCAGTAAAACCATAATATTACTGTACAGGTAATACTGCTCTATACATGCTCTCCCAGTACTGTCAAGATAATATTTTAGGCATTGTTCCTGCCCCCACCGTCAAGCTCTACAATGAATCCTCAGGCTGTCGGGTTATGCTGGCTTCTGACTGATATGACAGCACTACTTTTGTACTTGTTTACTTTTTGCATTGCTGTCTATTTTTGCGCTACCCTATTTGTTCTGTTCCTGCTCTACATTTTCTGTCACTACATGCACGATTCCCTTCACTAACTGCTGCTGTAGCTTTGAGCGGTTTCTCTCCGGGTTCAGTAAGGTATCCTTCCTTCCATTTGTCTGTCTATCGGTCAGACCAATTTATATTTAAATGACTTTGGTGGGCTCCTGCTAGCTGTTGTAACCCAGCCTGGAAACCACTCTGTATTGCCCCAGGTGCGCGGCTCCCGTAACAAGACACTCCATGACCGTGCTGTGATCAACTGTCAGTATAGCATGGCCACCTTCAGCACCGCAGAGCGGAAGAGGAGGCCACATGGGGATCGCAAGTCCAGCGAGATGAGCCTGCACCTCAAGCAGACCTTTGAGGCTGCCATCCTGACACAGCTCTACCCTCGCTCACAAATAGACATCTATGTTAAGGTAGTGTGATGTGCGTCTTTGAAAATAGACCCGCACAGAGTATTGCAGTAGTGCAATGGCCCTATTTTACTATATGAAAGATAAGGTATTTGCACCATGCTACTCAAAGTTTTATCTAATGACTGATGACTGATGATATGCTTTTCAGGAACTTGATATATTTCAGCCTGTGTCTAGACAATACTTTGATGCCTCCAGGCAGTGCAATGATTAATGTGACACAGGGTGTGTTAGATCAGGCCTGTAGAATTATTTATGTTGAATAAAGACTAAAAGGCACTTTGCATGTAAGAAGAAAGTGGTTTTGAACATGTCAGTGATGCTCCCTCTTGGTTGTCTTCTGTCCTCCTCATCAGATCCTGCAGTCTGATGGTGGGAACTACAGCGCCTGTGTAAATGCAGCAACACTGGCAGTGATCGATGCAGGCATCCCCATGCGGGATTATGTGTGTGCCTGCAGCGCAGGCTTCGTAGAGGACACTCCTCTTGTTGATCTGTGCCATGCCGAGGAGAGTGGCAGCGGCACAGCACTGGCACTGGCACTGTTGCCCCGTGGCGGGCAGATCGCCTTATTGCAGATGGATGCCCGGCTGCATCAGGACCATCTGGACCCCTTAATGGAAGCTGCCATGACAGCCTGCAGAAGCTTGGGTCAGGTGCTGGATGGAGTTGTACGACAGCATCTACAGGAGGTGTCAGTCCTGACTGGGGAGTGAGGTGAAGAGGAAGACTTAGACTCAAGGAAGGTGGAACTAAGCAGAACTGTTAGCAAAAAGACATTAACTGTACTGTTGAAGTCTGATGTAAACTGATGATTATTGTGGAAATTGAATATTTTTTGTCACTTTATTAAAAGTTTTTAAATGTCATTTTTAAAATGCTTAAAATACTTAAGATGTTTCCATTTTCTCTCATCTAATTATAGTAAACCGCTTGTTCTGGTCAGGGTGGCCTGGGACCTATCCCAGGAACTCTGGACACTAGGCTAGGACACCACACCTTGAATGGAACACCAGACCATTGCAAGGTAGCTCCACATTCAGACACTATGAGCAATTTATAGTAGAGTGACTGGTTAACCTGTAATACAAGTCTCTGGACTGTGGGAATAAACCGGAATACCTGGAGCAGACATGCAAGGGCACAAAGGAATGGGGCCCTTCCCATTTGTTTAGATTCATAAGTATAGAAAAGGATGCAATCAGGCCTGGTTGTTAAAATGCCTTTTCACCTGTCCTTGGCCTGGTGAGGAAAAGAGTTGCTGCAAAGGTCCTGGCTGTTTCTTGAATGTATGCTAATCTGTCAGAAAATAATTATGCATTCAGTACTTAACTTCTGGCATGTGAGAAGAGAAAGAAAAAAAAACGCAGTTCTAAAACACAGTTTTTCACATTTCATCACAGATGAGTCAAGTTTAGTCAAATCGCTACACAACTGTACACAATCCACAACAGAGCACCATGCTTACTTCCAATCAACAATCGTATAGTTGCCATGACATCCCTGTTTAAGAACGGTTGGCCGTGGGACAAGGGCTCTTTCTGAGTGCACAGATGGGTTCTGACCCATGAGTTCAAAACAAAACCCCAGGAAAGAGGCATTGTCTCTTCTTGTCCTATAAACCAGTGCCACTTTACTTATTGATGAAATGCTATAAATTCTTAAATCCATTATGTTGTTCATTTATTGTGCCTGGACTGCTAATTATTATTTACCAGTGTTTTAATTTGCGTGCACAAGAGGAGATGTCTGTTACTTAAAATAACACATTGAGAATGTGCTGTTACTGTTAAACAATCGATTGTGTCCCTGTACCAACGGTCTATCGTCAATGCATTTGTTTTGCCTATATGGTTTAACTGACTGCCCCAGACCAGGTTAACCACCAGGCAACAGTCAGCGAGGCCCTTTGACCTGCAATGGGTGTGCAGTGATTTAACACAGTGCAGCAAGGTGCAAATTTGAAGTGTGTTGTGCTAAAGACAGGCAACACTTTCTAAAGACTCCTGCCTGAAATATCAAGCTTATAGCGGCTACAATTAAAGAAATAATCTGGGTTTCCATTTTAATGATGACAAAACTTTAACAGTAAGCTGAAGCATCTGTCATGTTCAATATTTATATAAATGTTTAAAAGTAGTTCTAAATTTCTCAAGCCCTGTGAAGCTCAGGGCTTCAAATAGCTCAAGCCCTAGCTAAGAAATTTTTGGGGAAAAAATATTACATTAAAAGCCTTGAAATAAATCCATAACTTTGTAGAGCTTGGTCCTTTACATTTATTGTAAGTGGAGACATCACTGGTATTGTGCCGCAGACCTTGGTCAAATACAATAAAGACAAGTTTCTGTTCTGGTTAAGATCTGGACTTTGACTCTGCCTTTCCAAAATGCTACATTTCTTTTGTTTCAAGTACTGTTTGGTAGACTGAACTGTGTGTTTATGGTTGTTGTCTTGTCTTGCTGTTGTCTTCTTATTTAGCTTTGCTGAGCCAGAGCTTCTCTAGGTTTATTGAAAATGTCTGCATCGTAACTTTTTTGCTGTTGCCCCATCACAGTGGACCCTTCTAACTGTTTTCATCATCTCTGACACCACCAGGCTCAGGAACAGCTTTTTCCTGCAGACTGTCAGGTTACTGATCTCCAGACAGTACAGGACTGGTTACCACCATCACCACCACTGACCATCATCTGTTGTCTTTTTGCGCAATAATGTTTGCACTGCTACACCTATTTAATGTAAATGGCCACCTACTTATCTATTTTTAATAGCTGTGTACCTCATTTTGTCTGTCTTGTCCAATGTTGTCATGTTGTGTGTTTATTGTACTGTGCACTGTGGTCTGGGAGGAACTGCATTTCATTCACTCTTGTCCACCTGTGTAAGGCAGAATGACAAAACAATAAACCTTGAACCTTGTTTTACCCAGAGTGAGATGCTCTTAGTTCTCCTGGAAGAGATTTCACCTTCTGCAGGCTAACAGAAGCCATGGTGAAGACTGTCTACCATGAACTGAGACCATTTATGATTGTGATAGATAAAAGCCACAAATGGATGCTTTGAGAGTCTAGGCAATGACCTGGCTATTAATACACTTAGGAATGTCACTGGTCTGAGGATCTACAGCGTTGTTCAGTAGGAAATCTTGCTGTGGTAAGAAACTTTCATGTTCTGGGCTGAATGCGGTACACTTAGGGTGGTTGGTAGCCCAACCCCTTTGATGGCCCCCTACTCTCTGCAAGCAAATGCTGACCTAAGTCCATGAGTTTTTATAATATATTTTGAACTGTTGCTTTAAATGGTCTCATTTAATGAAAAAAGCTAGTAGATAGCGCAAAAGCGTTGGCTTCCTCACAGAGAACTCGGGTTAGAATTCCACACTTGGACGGTTGAGCAACATACTAACCTTTAACTGTTCTATAAAAAGGACAATATAATGGGTAAGAAAAAATGAAAGCTTGCTTGCTAGAATTTACAATTTGCGACTTTTAATGTTTTTTTCGATGTCTGTATAGTCAAATGTAAATGTTACAAAAATCAGGTACATGCGTGACTGAGTGAGAAACCGCATACAGCGTGAGACTGTAATATACAGCGTTATGTTATCCTCCTGGGCACGAGGGGCGCTAAAGCAAAGCGCTTTACGCCGTTGGACGGAAACTTTCGAGTTTTTTTTGGTACCGGAAGGAAACACGGAAGACGAGCTCGGTGCAATAGGATTCACCTGCAGCCGGGCTTTTTTTAAAAAAAATCTAACACTAAATTTTGGCAGAAAAGGTGGCACTGAAGTATTCTGTTTGGGTTATATGGATTGAAGAAAAAGCTGGAGATAAGCGATAATTTGATTTAATAGTAAGCCATAAATTCAAAGTACAGATAATTTGTGAAATACTTAGATCCTCCCCTTGTGTGTTAATTTCTTTTCATCACACTGTTTTAAAGCGTTAACATTTTTTTTCCAGACTGGCATCATAGTCTTTATTTTTCCCTTTCAGGGGCACAGCATAGCTTTGTGTCTTGAGGTGAAGTTTTGTATTCAGGTGAAGTATCTTAAAATTTAAGTACTATATATATAGCTTACAGGGCCAAAAGTTTTGACATAATGGCATAACTCTACTGATGATGAGGACACCTGTGTCTGCAGGTTCTACTCTGAGGGAAGTACAGTGCTCGCAAAGACATGGGGCTGCTGTCGGACCCCAACCGCAGGAGGGCTTTGACCAACCTCCTCACCCGCCTCAACACACCACTCTGGTAAGTGTATGTCCCTTTTAGGAACCTGCATAATTTCTGATGATTGTATAGAGTGATTTGTTTTCATATGAAGGAAAGTCTCTTCTGCCCTCCTGATTTTACAAACCTACATGAATTTATAATTTAAACCCTGAGCACTGGAACAGGACATGTTTAATCTAGGTAATGTGTCTTTTATAACTTGCTTCCTTTCCTGTTTCTGTCAGTGTTGTGTGCTACCTGGCTGGTGTAGCCTGGTTCATGGGCCTGGCGTTCGAACCCTTCACTCTGCGCACCTACATGTCAGAGAATGCCATGGGGTCCACCATGGTAGAGGAACGTTTTCTAGCGGGGGAGAGGGCCCTTGTTACAGCAAGGGAGTTTGCTGCTCAGAAGAAAAAGGCAGGGTGAGTTCTTTTGTGGTTCGATCTTAGATGTGTCTGTCTTGAGTTGCTGGAGTTCAGCACTACCATATGTACAGCTGTAAAGTTCAATCTGTCAATCTGTTTGTTTTTTATGCACAGCTTTGTTTTACAAGCCACACATTTGAAAATTGGCACACAGGTACTTCTCACCCTAAGTGAGGTTTTTGTGTAGTCAGGTTCATTAAACTCCAAAAAGGCTACTTACTACTTGCTACTGTTTTGAAAATGTAAAATTTGGTCACTGACAAGGCTTGGAGAAGCGGGAGTAGTAACGTGATATGCAGAGCATGTGTGTATGATGCTGATGGATTTTCTCACTATACACATGCTCACATACATGATGTTAATTGATTTTTTCGACGCACACACACCGACAGATATTCTGGCCACACACTGAATGTACAAGACACTAACGCATTTTCTCACTTCACACTCACAGAAGTGCACTTTCTCACACACATAGGAGCATGGCCACCTCGCAAGCTGTTACGCCCCCACTACTGGCTCCTGTCTAGGGTGGTGGAGTGGGAGCATAAACAACAAGC